>JAUMGV010000069.1:358377-382860 GCA_032432875.1 Phytophthora meadii | reverse complement strand
CCATTACGTACGAGGAATCCAAATTCGATGTTCAGGAGGAGGTAAAACTTCAGCAGTCGGCAGTTCCAAACCAAGTTGTCGAAGGATTTCGACGACTACGGCTTCATCAACACCAATCTCATCTGCATGAGAGTAGATTAATAGCAGTGTCTGTGGAAGAAACCTAGAACCGCTTGTGTGCTCGGTCTCTCTACTCGCGTTTCACGAATGTGTTTATCATGTCGGAGTCTCCACGTTGCGTGAAAAACAATTGCAGTATGAACCCACCAAAGAACGAGGAGAGTCTTGTGCCTTTGTCTCCGTTCCAGCTTAAGATCGCTTGGTTTCGTGAATAGTAGTAGCCGCCAATCTCGCTCCATGGAGCCCAAAGGGATCGCCACATCTCTTCTAGCGCTGGACAGGTTAAAAAGCAGTGTTCAACTGTCTTGACCCAGTGCATGATTCTTAAACGCATTGCTGGGCAGTAGGGTTAAGCGTTTTTAAGAAATACAATCTCGAGCCACGTATGAGATCTCCAAAAAAAAAAACATTCGGAGCATCACATCATGGACAACCGAGAGAAGGCGTCGCAACGATACATATTCCGATAATGTCTTGTGAATTCGGGCTTGAGGACATCCAAGCCCCTTCAGAGAGTGAGGGTTCACCGACGTAGTAGTGTAGGTCATGTCGATCCAATCGTCTCGCTTCAAGAAACTCGTTCCTTATCTAGACTGAACACCAAATACCGGTAGGAATATCCCTCGAGTGGAGGCTTGTATATCTCCAACCATTGGGTGAGGCAGCACTCGATCAAATATCTGGGATAGTGGTGATACAGCGCGAATATGCCCGTCGCACGCACCTGAGCCATTATTGGTTGTAGACCATCATGAATCTCACAAAAGAATTAAAAAAACGTCGGCCACCTGAAGCCGTCACTTAGGAAATCTGCCAGGCATAACTTCTGCATAGCTGAGACCCCTCGGCATAGATGCTTGAACTTGATATTTCCTTCACCCAATGGAGTTGGCGGTAGGTGCGGCGGCAGCTCCCCCAGACTACCAAGAGTGATGATGTACCTTCCGATGCTCGCAGTTTGTTAAACTCCACTACAAACCAAGAGGAAAGACTTGGAGGTCCAGCTTTGGTAGCAACACGCGAACTTCATGGTTTGGTTCAAGAAAACGTTTTTCTTCTGGCGCAAGCACGATCAACCAGGAAGACTGCGCAATTAGAAAATGGACTACTACATGTACATGTAGGAATCAGACGCAATTGAAATATTGTTTTGTTGCTTACAGTATTGAAAACACTCAATAGTATCTTTTGTACCCATTTTTCTGATGACTAGCATGAGTGATGGTCTAGCTTCAACGTAGACAGGCGAGTGATGGTCATTTGGTTACCATTGTAACGACGTCATTGCTACAATTAACCATCACTACACAAGCGCATGTATCAGCCACTATGCTGAGACTACTTACATGGGACTAGAGCAGAAGCTAAACGAACCACAGCTCGCAGGATGGGTGTCTTGGCTGCGAGATCCTATTCCATCGCCATGCTGCTGGACGAAGGTGTTCGCTGTCGTCGACCATGCATTCTTGTGGATTTTCCAGCGAAAGGAGTCCGCACCTCGAAGCCTGTTAGTACAAGTGGCTGTCGGAAAGGTCATTAGCGATGGAGGGAGGCTGTTGCGACTGATTGACCCAAGTGGAGAAGAGCTTTGTCTCTGTCTGTATGACGATGCTGAATTGGATCTCTGGAACAAGAAACTGTCAGAAGCTGCCGGTCTAACTGCGGCGTTTTTCAAGACGACCAAGTTCGAAGTGGGAGATCTCCCACGGAGAAGTAACTATTGCGGCACGTTGGAAAACTACAATCGCATTTCCAAGAGAACGAGGAAGACAAATGCCTAAGCCCATTGAATTGTGAGATGCAATCCTTAGGCCAGCGTACGACGCGAATGAAGCAGCGTAGCAATAGATAAGCCCCTATTGGCTTTAGCATACAACATGAGCTTTTGTACCTATACGTGTAGTGTTCAAGTTACATGGGAAACCAACACTGAGACAACGTTCTTGGTAGCTGTCAGCGTTGTTGACTCAGCGATCGTCTGTGTTCGTGTTGCAGCCGTCGAGCAAGAGCAACAGAGACAAGCATGGGTTGGTCACGTGGCACCATATTTTGGCTGCTTCGTGCAGAGCACTTCAACGTCTCGGTACCGCGTGTTCACATGCAGATAATGTACTGTAAACCCAAAGCATTAATACTCATGTACATGTACAACCAGTGCAAATAATGCATTGAGAAGAACACTTTGTAAGATATCACCAGGTTAATTAACCTGCTTATAATAGCGATGATCCCCTTCAAGGTGCGTGAAGATCCCCGCCACGACAGCGGCACAAGCACCAACAGATGATGTCCAGCCCGCTAAGTTGAAGGCTGCGGGAACAAGTCGGCCAACCAAGTCGGATAGCGTGGGAGCTGGCCGACCGTGAGACCGTCGGGTCTCAAGACCAACCTCCAGCAAATCGCCTAGAAAAAGCGATATCCAAAGTCTCTCGAGCGGTATCAAGTTTCCATTCAAGTGCATCGGATAGCACTTTTGATATATGATGGCGGTCGTCACGGACAGCCTCGAAAGGCAAAGCAACGTCCAGTATATAGCTCCTTGGCGGAGTTGAGTTCCATTAAATCTCCGGAAACGCATACATTACTTTATTCTGATTGGTCTTCATAAATAGAATATTCAACTCCAGACCAATCAACACGCATCAAAGTGGACATGGTGGCGTTATCAGATTTAAACTGCGATTTTCACTGCAGCCAGGCGCGACGGTGCTTTGGAGCTGTCCCACACAGCCTCCTTCCCTTTCCTCAGCCACATTGGCAGTAAGCATTTCCCAATTGTCTGGCTCGGGTGCAAGTGGCAATGACTTTCCCCTCTCTCACTCGACAGCGCGTTGCCAGACCAATTGATCGCTGCAAAAGAAGATCGCACCGTCATGATAACAATATACAAAAAGTATCTTCTCCTCAGAAAAACGCACGCAGTGAATCCCTGCGGTCCACGTGGATGACAAATGGTAGCGACTCCGTGGAGGAAGACCAAGATCTCGATAATGAAGTCATCATCGACTCGGAATCCAGAGAGCTCCAAGTGTTGGTGCAATTGCAACGACCACTTAGTGACTGGGTCTATTGGCAACGAGACGCCGTGGAACTTCCGGACTGCTGGACGAGAGTCTTTGCTGTCTTTTGCGGCAATATTCTGTGGCTTTATCGCTACGAAGACGCATCAGCTAAAAGTCTTCTCGTTCGAATGCGCGTCACTGCTCTAGACGTCGGCGATGATGCCCGTCAATTGCATTTCCAAGATGCAGCAACAGCTACGAGTGTGCAGCTCTATATGCCAGACGCTGCGGCGTTCTATCGCTGGCATAGTCACGTATCTACCGCTGTGGCAAAGTTTCCTCCAGTTGAAGAGGAAGAGAGTGCAGGACGGACGATTGTGCCAGCAGTGGCTTCTGCCATGCAGAAGAAGCGCTTCTGGAAGGCTTTAGCTACGGCAGTGGTAAAGAGTGCCAAATCCTCGAGTCACTATCAAGCTGAAGGCCATGAACAAGTCCAACTGGTCGTGTATGACCAAGAAAGTAGCAAAAGTCTACGTCAGCGCTGGAGGAACGTCAAGACGGGACTCAAAACGGCGCTGAAGCTCAGTAAACGACACCCACAGCTGCAGCTGTAAGGAGAAGATGAAGATTACAAGGGTGGGGAGGCTAGTATGAACCCCGTTGAGTGTTTTTACATGGATCACATGCGTACAATTAAGTTAACGTTAAGAAAATACCATTCTTGCTACCCAAGGGGATAGAAACTACAACAAACGGCAAGAAGAGCTCAACCGCTATTGCGAACTCCTTTGGACTCCGACTCCATGCACATCCGGAGTATTTTGCGTTCCGTGTGACATCTCAGCCGACGGCTGAAGATGCCACCGAGAACACTGGAGGCGTTTTCGGGGAAGGATGGCCATTCGGGTAGGATTCAACGGCTGAAGTTCAGGCTGAACTCCATTAGGTACGCACCATCTCAAGCGGTGTGATCATCCATTTGCAGGAGATCGTCGGAGATGGCCAGGAGAATCGCCGATGACACATTTGTATCACGACGCCAACTACTTTGAACACATTGGGGTCTTTACCGAGCAAGTGGCTCGAAAATGTTGGACAGGAAGACACTACACCTTACACTTCGGTGCATCAGCCATAGTGGTGGCCAAGTTCTTAGATCGACGACGAAGGTTTTAAGACGAATGACAGTAAGGAAGAATAGTCCCTGTCAGCGTTCCCAGGTCTTCAAGATGGATGTTTGCTGGAGTATGAAGCAATGACAGACGATTTCAACGCTTTCAATTCAACCTGGACCCCGCCAATCGGTTAACCAAAGCAGGGGAAAAACTTTCAGCACTGTCATCAATGTAACTCTGCGCCGCAGAGTTTGAGTACTCACGTTAACCTAGATGATCCCAAACGAAGAACGGAATGCTAACAGTCAACTACGTTAGATACTTGCATCGAACAGATCCAGTGGCAGACTCTATAGATGCGGATGACGTCCTTCAAAGAACAACTTTAGGTGAGGAGGTATCCTGATTCGAAAGGACACGCATTTGGTCATATCCCTGCAGAATGCTCTTTGTTCGCGTCTCGAAAAAATAGCATGTATTATTTTCCCTAGAGAACTCAGAGCTGGAGAACGCAACAAGCACCAACAGTTTTCATTTTACCAACGTACCTCACCAGCGTAGCCACCATCACCATGCCCAGGGACAGGAGATATGCCATTCATACTGCGGACCCTGGAACTCGAACAGGAACATTGAAATCAGTATTAACAGTATGGTAAAAGGACCGGTTCGCTTAATGCGCTGCGAACGGCAATTCTTACAAGTAGCCCATCTTGCTTCGTAATTATAGTTGTCAATGTGCGTTCCTACACATTGTATTCTTGCAGCAGAAGTTGTATACAGTTTCTACAAAAAAAGAGAAATCGGCTGCTTCTGTGCATTGCTGTACGTGTACAGTACGAATTGCTCTTGTCAATGTACTTTGTTGAAGTTACCATCTCTGCAGTGATGACACCTATCTAGGGGTATTAAATTGTGCAGTTCCATAGAGATAAATCGTACCTAACTGGACTGGTTGGTGGAGAAAAACTCCCCTCCAGAACACCAGACTCTCTAATTCATCACTTCTGCTTTTTACAAGCTCCCACACAACTACTTCTTTTACCATCTCCAAGACACAAGGCTTCTCCTTTTATTCACTCCGATCCTTCTTTAAGACCTACCTGTCGTACTAATATCTCTGCGCAAATCATTACTTTGTAATATGCCTGACTTGCAGAAGGGTGTGCACATGGGTACAAACATCCCACGGCAGCCAACGAGCGACAAAGATCCCAACGGAGACCTTGAAGTGGATCACGGGAGCACCAATGGGGAAGCCGCTCACGAAGATGTGGAAGGACAGGCCCATGTTGAAGATACGACTGACTGGGATGCCAGACGAACGCAATGGAGGACTGGACAGTCAGTTTCGAATCGACCGAGTAGGGAGCAAGCACTTCCAAATCGGACACGTGAGGCGTAGTTCTGAATTCGCCGTGTGAAGCGGAGTTCGGAAAAGGGCAGTATTGACTGTTGAGAGGCGAAGGGCAGTGTTGACTGTTGAAGGGCAGTGTCGACTGTTGAAAGGCAGTGTTCACTGTTGAAGGGCAGCGTAAGCTGTTGAAGGGCAGCGTAAGCTGTTGAAGGGCAGCGTAAGCTGTTGAAAGGGCAGCGTAAGCTGTTGAAAGGGCAGCGTAAGCTGTTGAAGGACTGGACTACCAAGGCGGAACAGAGGGGCCAGTTGGGTTCTCAGGCGGTGGTGTCTGTGGCAGCCAATAGCGGACATTGGTTCGGTTGGTTCGGCCCGAAGCAGGTGTCACGGGACTGAGGGACGACTGGAGGAGCTGTTTGCGCGTGGGAGTACAGGTTGTCCGTGAGGACACGAGTTGAGAGAGAGAGAGAGAGGAAGAGGAACGTAGTTCTATTCATACATTAATAAAAGTAGGCGAGTTCTTCGTTGACGAACGACGAACAAGCCGGCGCGGTGAACCGAGCCAGGAGACGACCAATTGAAGTTGAAGAGTGTCATTTGACACCCGATCCTTGGGCACACCACCCAGCACAGCACACGAGCGACGACCCACTGACTGGCAGTGAGAGAGTAAACCTGTTACATGGTGGTCATACAGGGGCCGGAGAACCTGGAAGAAGCGGTGATAAAGGCAACGGAGATTGACGACCCGATGGAAAATTTGGCACAACTAGCTCCGGCTGGACAAGCTCCGGCGACGACGACAGAGACAGCTGTTACGGATGGTATCACGGTGAGATCAGTGACTTTGCCAGGCGTGGGTAGCGTGTACGTCCCGGCATCCGGTACAGCAGAAGGAATCAAAAATTATGCAGCCGTGGACCCGGATGGTCTCGTCCTCTATACGAATCCGAAAGGTGCGTGGAACATCATAACTGGGAAGTACGAGCTACCAGCAGGTCGGAAGTGGAATTCACGGTACTGGGCGGAGCGTACGGTTCAGAAGCGTGCAAAAGCGAGGAAGGCGGACAACCGGCGAAACGAGCGCAAGCAGAGGGCGCAACGAGATGCAGATTCGTCGGACGACGATGAAAGGGACACGCAGTCTCGCAAAGTGACTAGGCAACGACGTACGACGGACACCAGCGAGGAGGAATATGAGCCGAAGTCACGGAAGAAAGCGAAACCCAAGCGTGCAGAACTCTAGCGACGATGAACGAGATGTGAAGCCCCAGAAGAAGTTAAAGGCGGCGGTACGCCAGGTACTCGCTGAGGAAACCAAGAAACAGCAAACGTCGACGAAATCGCCACCAAGCGGGACCAGTTGTCGTATCTGCGGGCAAAACGGTCACTGGGCTGCCTATTGTACCACAGGACCAAAGTGTTTCGCTTGCCACAAACATGGGCACCTGGCGAGGGACTGTACGGACGCTAAAGCGAAAGCCAGGAATGATGAGTACATGGCCAAGCGAAAGGAGGCACTGAAGTCAGCGGAAAACGAGAACGGGACGTTGTAGGGGGAGTACGATGTCCGATAAATGCCCGGGATCCCCAGCAATTGGCAGTCGAAGATTTTACGAAAGCAGCGACGACAGCAACCACGAACACCAAGAGCATACCGAACCCGGAATTGTGCGTGAATGAGCAAACGCAAAATGACGAGCAGTACGAGCAAATGACGTACAATGAATTGACGAAAGAGCCCACGGAACCAGGACGAATGATACCGGACGAGAACGATGAAGCATTGGTCAAGATGGTGACAGGCGAACTATTGAAGGATGCGGTAGAAGAAGATGTCGAGCGGTCTACTCGATATGTATCGACAACACGTCCGACTATGATGGCCGTACGATATGTACGTGCCACCCGTGAGAACGAAGAACGTGAAAGGAGTGTTATCGCGGCCAGCAGTGACGTTTGTATGGGCGTAACTGGAGGGGGCGAGCACCAAGAGAAAACTGGAGGGGGCGCCGAAGGTTGTTCCGACGTCGGGTCTACGACTAACCCGAGGCACCAGAGGACCAGCGTTGATGCAGTGACGGAGCTAAGCACAAGTGTAGTGACGGAGGTGAAAGAACGGCAA
This sequence comes from Phytophthora meadii, assembly GCA_032432875.1. Classification (NCBI taxonomy): domain Eukaryota; phylum Oomycota; class Peronosporomycetes; order Peronosporales; family Peronosporaceae; genus Phytophthora; species Phytophthora meadii. Next base: position 375,144 of record JAUMGV010000069.1, on the reverse strand, counting down.
GTGAGCAACAAGACTGCTGATCCAAGTGGACACGCGGAGAATACCCAGTCGTCAACGAGCAGGAGTACGGAAACTACCAGCACGGTGACGAGGAGTTCCGTGCAGGATCTGGACGTTGCGAGTCGTCGGAAGGCACGAAAAACCGCTCGGAAGATCGCCAAACGGTCGAAAGCGAAGGCACGATTAGCTCGAAGGCGACGCGATGAACAAGAAACGGAAGCCGAACGAACAATTGCAGCAGCAGCACTGAGCTGTAAGAGGCGTGAAGAAGCGAATGAAGTATGGGAAGCGTTCCAGTTACGAAGACAACGACGGCAACTGGACGGAGAATATCTGGCAGACGGAACTACGCGAACTGTCGATACCGCACGCGTGAGCCTGGTAAAGCAACGACGGGCAGTACAATCACCTACTAGCGAGTGGCGAAGAGACCAAGTGGAATACGTTGAGGCTGACGATGGGTTACCGACGGCGGTAATGAAAGTGAATGGCGAAATACGACAAGTCAAACTTGATAGCGGTGCGCGATACACCGTGGCGGGAACTGACTGGATGCAGTATGGCGATCGAGTTTCCAACGAAGCTCCCGTTGACTACGTAGAGGGCATTGGCGGATTTCTGTTGGATGTTGTCGGAGTGTGGCGATTTACCTTCGAAACGGTGTTCGGCGAGGAGTTAACTATCGAGGCGTGTATTGTTGATGGCTGTGGGAACGAGTTTCTATTGGGAGTTGATTTCATGCAAGCACTGGGAGCGACAATGGACTTTCAGCGACAAGAAGTGCGGTACACCGAGGGAGAACGCACGGTGGTGATTCCGTTCAAGACTCACGATAGTGACGGAGTAGCTAAGGTCGCAATTGTGCGAATAATTAGTCGAACGGAGATCGCTGGAAATACGGTGGCGCCAGTGGAGGTAGCCGTTCCTGCAGAAAATGGTGAACGGGGTGTGTTTCTACCGACGAGGCACATTGGATCGGTGCTTCTGGCGGCAACAGTGACAACCGCGAAGGACGGAAAAGCGTTGATACCGGCTATCAATACGAATTCGAAGTCAGCAAAGATCCCCAACAAGAAACAGCTAGGAACATGGATACCTGTTGATGATGATGTGGAAATCCTTACGATAAATGGTCAACTGGATACGGAACGAGTAGAGAACAGGTTGAGCGAACTGGGCGATTGCGAGACGCCACTACTGAACGAGAACGAAGTGGACATCGGTAGCGACGACCCGAAGTCGAGAGAATTGGTGTTAAAATTACTGCGGGTGTACAGATCGCTGACGATGAACACTAGCGAGTGCCCACCTGCAACGACGTTAGACGTTCACCATCACATTGACACGGGTTCAGCTTCACCAATCATGTTAAAACGAAGACGCCAAGCACAAACGGACGATAGCATCATTGACGATAACGTGGAGAAGATGCTGAAGGCCGGTGTAATTGAAGAAGGCAACGGTGGATGGGGATTTCCAGTGGTTCTTGTGCGAAAGAAGGATGGCGAAGTGCGTTTTTGCGTTGATTACAGAGCTCTCAATAAGATCACAAAGAAGGATGTTTACCCTCTTCCACGAATTGACGAAACTTTGGAGGCCTTGGGCGGTGCCTTGTTGTTTACGACGTTAGATCTTCGCGCAGGGTACTGGCAGATCCTAGAGCACCTGAAGATCGGGACAAAACGGCTTTCACCACTAAGAGAGGACTGTATCGGTTTGTACGAATGCCTTTTGGATTAACAAATGCACCGTCAACATTTCAGCGATTAATGAATGGGGTCTTACGAGGTCTTACTTGGTCTACCTGCCTGGTATATCTAGACGACATCGTAGTTTTCACGAGAGGCGGCATCGAGCGACACATTGTAGAGTTAGCGGCGGTATTAGAGCGGTTGGAGAGAGCTGGACTTCCACTCAAACTGAAGAAGTGCAAGTTCGCGACTCAAACCATGGAGTACTTGGGCCACGAACTCAGCAGCGACGGAGTGAGACCATTGGACCGGTTAGTTTCAGCAGTACGAGACTTCCCGACACCTAGTGACGCTGTCGAGGCGAAACGGTTTGCTCATTTGGCGGGGTACTATCGACGATTTGTCAGTGGATTTGGTACAATTATGGCGCCTATCACGAAGTTGTTACGGAAAAGCGTTGCTTGGGAATGGGGAGATGCACAGAAGACAGCTTTCGAACGTGTGAAGGATATCCTGACTGCGAAGCCTCTGTTAGTTTATCCAGACTTTCGGCTACCATTTCGAGTGGTGACGGACGCGAGTAAAATTGGGCTGGGCGCATGCTTGATGCAAGACCAAGGTGAAGGTTGGCAGCCAGTGGCGTTCGCCAGTAAGGTGAATAGCGAAACAGAAGGAAAGTATGGGATCACGGAGTTGGAATGTTTTGCTGTGGTGTGGGCGATTAAGCTCTTTCGACCCTACTTGTATGGACGCAAGTTCGAGATCATCACGGATCATGCTGCATTGAAATGGTTAATGACGAGTCCTAACTTAACCGGGAAATTGCATCGATGGGCGCTTACCTTGCAAGAATTCGATTTCGAAGTGCACTATCGACCGGGAGCTACGAATGTTGTCGCTGATGTATTATCGAGGGCACCAGTCGCAGCTACGGTACGAGCGGCGAAAGGACGGCGACGACGAGCACGACGGGACAAACTACTACGAAAGCCTCAAGGCGATACCATGAATGCGGATGGCGTTGCACGGGTAGATACTGTACAACACACGGAACGATCAATGAGTGCTTCAAAGCAGGTGACAAACGACCAAGGAACGGAAATGAGTGCGTCTGACGAAGATGTGTGCGCCGTGATGCAGCATTTAGTCAATGCGATAGTGGACGAGAGTGTGACGCCTTCGACATTACCAGAACCGACGCGCGATGAAGAAGGAAGACGTCGAGCTGGACGACCAAAAGGAAAACGAAGTACGAAACTTGTAACGAATGACGTCGAACGCCCGATGACGAGAGCTGAGAAACGCAGGAGAGAACAGACAACGACCAAAGAAACGTCAGTGGTGGACGAAAGAATGGGCAACCTGAAGAAACTTGGCGATAGCGGTGGTGTGACTACGACGACGGCAGGTGAAGAGATGGTAACGACGGTAATACCAAGGATAACGACGACCATGGGAACTACCGATACACCAACGGTAACTACTAAGACGGCTCCCACGACAGAGGCAACAGCGAATGAAGTACTCACGGCGACGTCGAGCGGCAGTTCCAATAGAAGAAGAAGAAGACGACAAAAGACGGTGACTTGGGCCGATGTGGTGGTTATCAATGACGATACGCCAGTCGAGATACGAACGAGCCCAACGACGAGTACAACAGCGACGTGTTCCTGGATCGCCAGTAATAACAGGACAGGGGCACGAGAATCAGGAGAACGAGGAGGCGATTCACCACGTGTAGCTACGAATGAGAGTACCGGAAGTCACGAACTCAGCACTGTACGACGAGAAACTGTGGACGACGAAACGAATGGTACCTTACAGTCACGTGCGAGAATCACGAGTGAAAATGCACAACGAACACGTGACGTAGAAGCCGTACGACGCCGACGAACTAAAGAACCAACACTACAGTTAACCGACGCCGAGATCGTTGAAGAACAGTCGAAGAGCAAGATGGTACAGCAAATGTTACAAGCTGGGACTTATCACGGACGAGCGATCAGCAAGGTGTTTGGCCTGGCCGTAATCGAAACGCCGAATCAACGAAGGATTGTGTTACCGCCGGCGTTATGGGCTACGGTGTTTAAGGAATGTCATGACAGCGTGTGGTCGGGACATCCCCGTGCAGCTCACACGTACGCGAGGATTGCGCAGCAGTATTGGTGGCCGAAGTTACGAGACGAAGTGCGACGATGGGTACTTGGATGCCAGGAGTGCGGAAGTCGAAAGGCGCGACCACGTGAAGTAGTGCCGCCATTACGAAGTATTCGAGGAGGTGATGTCGGTGACCGATGGGCCCTCGACGTAGCAGGTCCGCTACCAGCTACTGACGGAGGAGAACGATATGTGATTGCCGCAGTTGAATATGTGACGCGGTATGCAGTCGCAGTTGCAGTAAAGGACCATGCAGCAGAAAACATTGCCGAGTTTTTGATGAAGCAGGTAGTGCTTCGGTTTGGCCCATTTCGAGAACTTTTAACGGACGGTGCACCCGAGCTAGTGGGGAAAGTGATCGAAGAATTGGTGACGCTACTACAGGCACAGCAGATTAACCCGGTTCCCTACAGACCACAGATGATCGGGCTCGTCGAGAGATTTCATAGGACCTGTAAAGACTGTGTTGCTACCTATATGAGCGATGAACGACAACGAGACTGGGATGCGTGGGTGGACTATGCCGTGTACGCGTATAACTCGGGACGCCACTCCACTGTATTGCTTTCACCGAACGAACTGATGATGGGACGACGACTACGAGCTCCCAACGAACGTTTACGTGCCACACGAGTTACTGAAGCTGGTGATCTTGTCCAGCACCACCAGAAGCTCTTGAATACGCTGAAGGATGCTCATACTTGTGCGGAACATTCGAGAGTACGGGAACAACGACGACAAGCTCGTTATTACGATAAGAAGGTCCGAACAAAACGAGAATTTGAACCAGGAGATCAAGTGTGGATGTTTCGACCTCCGAGAGGCCCGAAAGCTTCCAAGTTCGTACATCAATGGATAGGACCCCTACGAGTGGTGGAATCGGCAGGTTACGAGAATTTCTTGGTTGAACGAGAGGATGGCGGCCAAGAACACGAGCAATTTATAGCTCACGTGTCGTTTCTCGCGACCTATCGAAGACCGACAGTGCTTCTAGACGCAGCAGCTCGAGATCTGAAAGAACAGCTCGAAGATGAAGACGAATACTCACGGAAAGACGATGACGAGGCGACAGAGTCGATTGTACGAGCAGCGACGGCTCCTATTAACGCAGTCATTCCGAGACGAGGTGAGAAACGGAGTACAACGACAGTGGCAAACGAGAATGAGGCCAACACCAACGACGAATTGCTGGTGGAAGTTCGCCGAAGACGACGAAGAAATCGAGCTGGTCAATACGTGTTGGAGTACCAGTTGCAACCCGCCGGTAAACGAAAGCAGCAGCAACACGGAAAAGGACACATGATAGCCGAGACGACCCAAGTGACAGTGAAGGACGATGGTATTCCGTTGTCGAGTACGACGACTTGTTTAATCGCGACAAGGTCATGGAAGACCTTGGAGTGGATGGAGGCGTGTAATATGCCTGACCTGCAGAAGGGTGTGCACATGGGTACAAACGTCCCACAGCAGCCAACGAGCGACAAAGATCCCAACGGAGACCTTGAAGTGGAGCACGAGAGCACCAATGGGGAAGCCGCTCACGAAGATGTGGAAGGACAGGCCCATGTTGAAGATACGACTGACTGGGATGTCAGACGAACGCAATGGAGGACTGGACAGCCAGTTTCGAATCGACCGGGTAGGGAGCAGGCACTTCCAAATCGGACACGTGAGGCGTAGTTCTGAATTCGCCGTGTGAAGCGGAGTTCGGAAAAGGGCAGTGTTGACTGTTGAGAGACGAAGGGCAGTGTTGACTGTTGAAGGGCAGTGTTCACTGTTGAAAGGGCAGCGTAAGCTGTTGAAACGGCAGCGTAAGCTGTTGAAGGGCAGCGTAAGCTGTTGAAAGGGCAGCGTAAGCCGTTGAGGGACTGGACTACCAAGGCGGAACAGAGGGGCCAGTTGGGTTCTCAGGCGAGGGCGTCTGTGGCAGCCAACAGCGGACAGTGGTTCGGTTGGTTCGGCCCGAAGCAGGTGTCACGGGATCTGAGGGACGACTGGAGGAGCTGTTTGCGCGTGGGAGTACAGGTTGTCCGTGAGGACACGAGTGAGAGATAGAGAAAGAGAAAGAGGAACGTAGTTCTATTCTTACGTTAATAAAAGTAGGCGAGTTCTTCGTTGACGAACGACGAACAAGCCGGCGCGGTGAACCGAGCCAGGAGACGACCAATTGAAGTTGAAGAGTGTCATTTGACACCCGATCCTTGGGCACACCACCCAGCGCAGCAAACGAGCGACGACCCGCTGACTGGCAGTGAGAGAGTAAACCTGTTCAAAGTAGTAGTTTAGTTAACGTACGCTATAGTTATCCGATCATCGAGAAGACAATATAACATGACCAATGTTCCCCCCCCCCTCCCCCCTTTGTCGAGTAGACCAGGTTCGATGCGTCATTTATTTTGCTCTGTTCATGTAGAGCAGCCATCACTATAAACCCAATCACAAAAACAACACAACCGATAACTGTTCTTGTGCTGCTTAGCTCACTGTCAAGTTGTACTACTAGTACGTAGCAGCCTGGAACCATCCAGCTTGACGTTGCACGCGGTATTCCAGCAGCAGTTTCTGCAGTTTCTGCAGGTGCTTCTCGGTTGCCTTCCTTGCAGATAAACGCAACAAGTACGGCAAAGGGTCGTAAATTTTATCCACAACCTCGGACGATGTCGGTCTCCCGTGCTGCTTTAGCACCGTTAAGATCTCGTCCTCACGCTGCTGACGGTGAGTGATGTACTCCAGGATCTTAGCAGCTGCATCGTCCACAACTGGTCCGTGTCCTGGGTAAATACTAGCAGCTCCACATTGCTTCAACTTCGCTAATGATGCCATGAGGTCGGCAAGTGAGTCAAATATGCAACTGCCAAAGCCCAAGATGCAGTCCCCCGCCATCCAGTACAAAACAAACGTGATCATTGCAGTGTCCTGGAGTGTACACTGTTCTCAAGACTCCTTCACTCCCTGGTACTTGAAACTCTTGTCCATCTTGTAACGCCTGAATCCCCAGTCTCCGACTCTCGCTGTTGCTCAGTCTCAGCCGTCGATCTCCATCACCTTCTTTAGCTGTTTCAGGGAGGTATTTCCACACTTTCAGAGCTGGAAACCTTTGCTTCAATTGCAACAGTCCACCAACGTGATCCAAGTGTCCGTGCGTCAGTCACCAAAAGATCCGAAATCTCGTCCACTCCATGACGTTGACACACTTCCGTCAGGTTCTTCACAAATCCTTCATTGCCATCACTACAGTCGATCAATAGCCTTCGTGATCCACTGCCGACGATATAAACGTTTGTGGCTCGAAGCGTCATCCGACTGGGGTTATTGCCCAGCACTCGTAGTACTGAACCGGGCAATTGATCCACATCAGGAATACTCGTGTAATATACCTGGCTTGAAGACGGGTGTCCACAGCAGCCAACGAAAGGGAAAGATCCCAACGGAGACCTTGAAGTGGATCGCGGGTGCACCAATGAGAAGGACGCTCACGAGGATGTGCGAGGACAGGCTCATGTTGAAGATGCGACTGACTGGGATGCCAGAAGGAAGCAACGAAGGACCCGTGGGGGAGTATTGAATTTGCCGCGGACGACGCAGTTCGGAATTCACCGTGTGGGGCGCAGTTCTCCAGCGAGCAAGGAGGAAGCAACCCAAAAGCCGACGAGAGACTAGTGGAGACAACCACGAGCGGAGACCGGCAGGACCGCTCTAAACGACGAGAGACCAGTGGAGACAACCACGAGTGGAGACCGGAAGGACCACTCTAAACGACGTAGGCCAGTGGTGGAAGCTGGAAGTGGAGACAACCACAAGTGGAGTCTCAGGGCCCGCTTATAAACGACGAGGGGCAGCGAAAGCTGTTGAGGAGAGATAGATAGCGATACGTTGAGACAACAACGGTGGATACAAGGGATCCGCATCAAACGACGTAGGTCGGTGGCAAGAGCTATTGACAAGTGGAGACAACCACAAGTGGTATGTCGCGAAGTCGGTGAAACTTTGGTCGCGGAGCAGGGGGCGTATAGTGAACCCTAGTTATACGACTACTGTCTTCGGAAATATGACCCTCGCCGGAGTCTGAGAACGTGTTGTGAAGAGAAGTTGGTATTCCCTAGGAGTCTGGTGTCGGTATTCAGGAAATCCTTCCAGGAGCGTTCGGGAGTCGGAATCTCTGGGAACCAAAATGGTTTCCAGGAAGTCGGCGGTCGAAAAGAGGTTACTATACCAGAGAAAGTCTGAAATCGGTGTCTGAATATCACAAATCCAGAACCGAGATACCTGACTTTCAGAGATAAACAACCAATATTCAGAGTTCGAAAATATACAAATATATACAGCCGTTCTTATTCTTTCTAGGCCCTTGAACGGTGGGCTAACACTCCAGGTCAACTAGGGACTTACTACCAGACACCTGGTCTGTCTGGTATCCCTTTACGTTCGCGCACCACCCTCTAGTATAGAGGGAAAATATAAACCAATACAATCGGCTATATATAACAGTCTACCTTGCACTCTGAAAACGACTGTCTAGTTTCCAGAGCCTGTCCAAACGAGCAATATGAAATGGGCTACCGCTAGAGACAAAACAAACGACCCAACTAGGATATGGAATAGGCGGGTCCTCTCAGGTCTCTACGATACCTGATCTCCGCCTAAGGGGATTGAATAGGCGAGAGATCACACGGCAACAATCCTTGGCGTGGCCTTGCAAACAGAAATACAACGACTTCTGGGTTACACGGCAAATTGAACTCTGTTTATCGTTTATCTTCCTCATAACTATCATATCTTTCTGGTATTTCTCTTCTTCTTGTCATCTTTTGCGTCCTTTCCGCAGTCAGTCTTCATATGTCAGGTACACTTGGCTCTTGTATATATACGATGTCTTGACTTGATCTCAGTATGCAGTCTGTGCAGCCGATCTCGATGGGTTAACAGGTAGAGACGTCATTACGGGGGATGTGCAGGTCAGTAATCACGTGAATGCATGACTTGAACTTGGGTTCACTTGGTTTCAGTATGGTCTTGAATCTTCGGTGGTTTCAGAGTCTGGTATCCTGATTTTCAGAGTCTGATATCACTTGGTTTTCAGAGTCTTGGTCACTCAGAGTTAGAGATACCAGAGTTTTGAGTAAGAAACCAGAGTACGGAGCACCAATGCTACAACGTACACAAAGATCTTGAAGGTTGCGCGGGTGCGCGGCGTCCGGCGCGCGATACTTGGTCTCTGCGGGTATATATTGTGAATCCTTGAACCATCCATCGTCGCGCTGGACGGTAACGGGATGAGGTCTCTCAGAGATACGTTCTTCTGGGAGACTTTCCGCCAGAACTTAGGCACTCAACGTCGGGGAAAGTCCGGTGACCAGACAGAGTGTAGTTGATCTTCAGAGTTGTGCACACTCTGAAGTACACTTCTGGTCCTTTGGGCCCCTTTACAGTCAGGCGAAGGTTTATCCACAATCTTCCACAGATGTCGCACGGGTGCAGCCGCGTCCCAAAGTCCCTTTCGCTTATAACCCATAGTATAACCAATCACATCGTAACGTAATGTCCACCTATCACTCGAAAATCGGAAATAACATCATGTCAACCGCCCCTCCTGGTCACGATCCATCAGTGCGGAACTTTCTCCAAGCTGTGTATCATGGCCAGGCCTATCAAACATTCTGATAGACGGTTTTCAGAGCGTAGTGTAGCTGCAACTCTTTGCCAGTTGCCCGGTTTTCAGAGTCTCTGGTGCCCCGTCGCACAGTCTGATTCTCTCAGACTCAGAAACTTTAATTTGACTCGCCCAAGGGGCGATCATTTTCAAATCTCCGTCCTTTCGCCCATGACTGAGGAAACGAACACTTCCCTGGGCTAGAACGCCTCAGCGAGTGGGGTAGCAGGCGACGCCACAGGCACCCGTCCTGCTTCGGCAACTGCCAGTGCTGTACAGGGTGGAGATGTTGGTTCAACCATATCGCCAGGTGGCAGCTCTAGCGCCCCAGTCCTCACATCCCAGCCTAAAAGCTCACAGGTCGATGGTTCGATCGAGAATCCCCCTGGTGATGGCATGGACTCGGCCAGTTCAGGTGATACTTCCCTGGCGGACGCATCGAGTGGTCGCCACCCTGAGTTCGCTGAGGACACCCCTGGTGTCTTCAGGTCACGGACTTTCGGCGCTCCGAGGCTCTTATCCACGGAAGAGGTCGATCGCTTGTTCAACCAGGGTCTGGTGACGAGTGCGGGAGTTCCAGTCACGACATCGGGGGACTCTGATGTTCCACATAACTATATCGCTCCCCACATTGAACCGGAAGGACGCGCTTTTCTGGTGAGCACACCCGCCCGAGCCGAGGATTTCAGAAGGGGGCGTCACATCGCGAACGCTTACGGTGGCCCTTGTGTGCTTGTGGGGTATGAGGCATTTACCGACGAGGATCTTCAAGAGTTGGAACGCGTGATCCCAAGTTTCGATCCTGCCGAAGTCGTATCTCCTCATGCTCAGGCTCCAAACGCGCGTATTCTGGATGCTGTGACTTCGTCAGTGGAGGTTCGTCGGGAATTGGCTTCTCTGCTGTCTCATCTTCCCCCCACTCGACTTGCGGAGAGAGTCTTCCGGACAGCAGGATGTCTGAAACTTATGGCTGCTGCTCACCGTCGCCTCCGAGAACGTGTTGGCTCTCAGAACGGCGTCGCTCTGATTGATGCAGCGGCGGCCCGGTCTGAGTGCGAAGAGATCAAGCGCGAGTGGGTACTCAACTGCCAGTATTGGAAGCATGAGCTTCAAAGCGCGCAGCAAGATGTCGACATCGTGGGGAATCGCATGAGTTCTGAGATTCAAGACCTCAAGGTCCACTATCAGGTGGAAGCTCTAAAAGCGGACAAGGCAACTCTGAAGTCTCAAATTACCGATCTCCAAGCGCAAGTCTCCATTCTGAAATCACGCCCTCAGGTCAAGCCAACAGATCCATGGGGTTTTTCAGAGTTCCTGCAGGAGAACTCTGAAATCTCTGGTAACTGGGACCGTCTCCAAGATCTTCTGATGTCGTACCAGGAGGACACTGTCGTCCCAAATAACTGGACGACCATCATTAATGTGACAGCTCTGGATGCGCATAAGAAACCTGTTCCTGATTTTAAGCAGCGACTTTCCGAAGAACAAGCTCGTCGGGCTGCCGAGGAGGTGTCGAAGGCTTCTAGAGTTCTGGATCTGACTCGCCCCAGTACCCAAGATTCAGAGTCCAAGAGCGAAAGTCCACGCTATTTATCGTATCCCCCGAAGTCCCAGACTCCGAAGTTGTCTTCGAAGCGGCCATTCAAATGGGATCTCAAGAACCTGCAGCGTCGCCCTTCGGGACATAAGCCTATGGAGGACTCCGTACTCTCGGCGAACACGAGGACCAAGGTGGCAAAGTCTGACGTGCACAAGAAACTTCCTAGTGATGTAGTCTGGAAAGAGGTTCGTCCTGACCTTCGCCAAGCTCTGCTGTCTGGTGTCGAGTATAAGGAAGCCATGACGTGACTGGCATCGGACAAAGAAGCCCACAGCCTCTTCAGCAGTCCGGCTCTCGTCCAGATGTTGGTGAGTCTGGTATTTTCGCGTCGTCTGGATTCCACTCCTTGGGCCAAGTATGTCCCTGAGGTCTACTATGGCTGACGAGGTGGTGGATCGTCATATCTCGGCTGGTACTGAGCCTGCGGCTTGGGGTGACCTGGATGGCCACGTCAATTATCCAGAAAGTGATGTCGAGTCCACCGCCGACAACCCCAAGGATGATCCTGATTACAAAGATTCTGGCGCAGTCGAGTCCGAAGACGAAGATGACGGCGAGAGCTCAGGTGACGGTGCGTCCGACGACAGCGATTCTGAGGGTGACAAGTCTGACAGTAAGAAGTCTCAAGACCATAATTCTGGGAACAGGAAGTCTGGGGACAAGAAGTCCGGGAGCAGGAAGTCTGGAGACAAGAAGTCTGATGACCACCCACGTCCTGGTTCCAAGCGTCCTCGGGACTCTGATGCCGACTCAGACTCTGATGATGGGCCTATCATCCCCACCAAGAAGTCCAAGAGAAGTCTGGTGTCCATAAAGGCCCACACCAGTCCCAAGTCTCGTCCGAAGTCCACCAGTGGAAGTGGGTCGAAGTCCAAAAGTTCTTCTGGGAAAGCACGTAGTCTGGTGTCCAAGTCCTATAATTCCCTGACGGTCAAGGAGCTCCAGGTGGTGGAAACACCAGACTGTGAGGCATCCTCCTGGCTGTACTATGGTATCAGGGTACAACGAGTGAGCTCTACCAAGACCACCACTGGCCAGACATTGGGTTTCCCAGACTACGAGGTGCACAAACACTCATGTGCTATCCTTAAGAAGCACTGGGACTCTGAGCGGTACTGTGCAGTCCTCCGCAAGAAGCGCGCCCCTTGGAAAGTCATGTTCGACAACCGATTCTCAGAGTTTTACTTCCACAAGCGGGAGGAACTGGCTGGCGTGGAAGACATCGTGCGCAGCATGAAGAAGCATGCTCAAGCCTTCTGGGAGCGTACTCATTGGGTAACTATGGATGTTGAAGCCGACGACAAGTCTGTGGAGCTTCACAAGTACCGGGCCATGCGTCGTGGTGCCATGATTCGTCAGCACAACGCCCTCATCCGGAAAGTCCTGAAGCACAAGGACTTCCCAGAGTCGATACTCTCAGAGCCCGGCATCTGGGTCGTTCCTGACAAGTCCTGTCCCTGGATCTGGCAACATCCCAGAGTCGCGGAACTCGGGGGTCCCAAGTGTCTGAGTCTGGAGACGCAACTGGGCGACTTGGATGCGATTGAGCCTGCTCGGATGCAATGGGCCACGGTGAACGTGGATGAAGAGTGGCTCCAGTACGTTCCTGCCGAAGTCAGGAAAGATCACATGACACCCACAAAGCGTTCCGAGAACCCGATCTCCCTTCGTTATTGAAACTCAGGTGTCCACCATGGTACCCACGGGAAGGCTGCACTTTGACAAGCCCAATAGTTGTCTGCATTCGTGACGTAAACCCCGGCCTCAGTATAGCTTCCTAATCCCTTAACTCTCCAATATCACTCCATTTAATCACATTTCTTCTCATCATCTCATTGCTAGTAACCTTGTATCCTTCAGCATTAATTCTCCACAAATTCACTTCCACATTCACGTTCACACAGTCGTTTTATATAAGCAGTAACATGATCGATCACATATCCAAACACACGAATTTCAGAAATAGGATTCTGAAAAACATGTACTCAGACTACTATTCTCTGAAAGTCCAAGTCTGAGATCCTTCAGATATCAGACTTCCAGGTATGCATTCAGAGTCGTTAGACTCTGGGATGATCGTCTCCAGCCTGCATTGCCTGAAAACGAGCTCGTGCTCGTGCACTCTGGTTGAATTCATAAAGTAGTGCTCCACAATTCAACTTCGATAATGGTAACCACTCAGTCTCATCGTAACCTTTCCACTTAACCAGATATTCGCGCAGGCGTTTAGACGTCCTGGTACGCTTGCTCCATCGGGTATCCAGAATCTTCTCCACTTCATACTCGTCGTTTTCAGTATCAGGTTCCCAACTATCTTCTGGTAACAAGGCTGCGTCAAAGTCATCATCTTCTGGGATCTGAAGCTCTGCTGTTGGTCGTCTGGGAAACAGGGCTCTAGGTTTCAGGCGGCTCACATGCACCCAGGGGTTTACACGATAGCCGGTATCTTCAACCTTGAGTCGCACCCTGAAATCATCCAGCATCTCCTCGATCCTGAAAGGTCCGTGCCACATGTGCGCCAATTTCCTGCTCAATCCCGTTTGTACCTTAGGGATGTAGAGCCATACGGCGTCGCCTATAGCAAAACCTGACTTCAAACGCTCTGATAACTCGTTCCACTTTCTGGTTTGCTCTTCAGACCGATCACGTTTTGCCTTCTTCTGGAGATCTTCGGCACACGCCAGAGCATAACTATAGTCTCGTTGCATCTTCCTTCTCCATTCGTAAGCAGTTCGCTCCTGAGTCGTCGACGGCTTGGGTCCAAGCATTGCGGACACCGTACCGTGAGCATCCCAACCGTGCACCAAATAAAAAGGTGTCTCCAGACGAGTGGCGTCGAATGATGTATTCAAAGCGAACATCAGTCGTTCAGCATGATCATCCCAATCACTCTGATCAGCTTCAGAGATATATGCCTTAATCGCGCGCACCACAGTTTGTACTGATCGCTCCTGCTGGCCATTGGCTTGAGGTCGATATCCTAGAGTAGCTCGTTGTCTGCTACCCAAAAGCTCTCTGAAACATTTGAACACCTCACTCATGAAGCGAGGATCTTGATCATGACGAATCAGAGAGCTAGCTCCAAAGTTTCTGAAAACGCGTTCCTCATAGGCCTCTGCTACATCTTGAGCAGTGGTGACACTCATCGGCTTGCACATCACGTACCCTGAAAACATATCCTGGAACAGCAAGAGAAATGTGTTTCCACGTGCTGATTTCGGCATGTGGGTTACAAAATCCATAGACACCACTTCAAACGGCCGGCTGGGCTCAATATTCCCAGGTGACGGTCCAGGATTTGGGGGTCGCCCCTTGCCACTGGCACAGTCCACACATTCCTTCACGAATCTCTCCACATCAGCATACATACCCAACCAGTAAAACTCCGAACTCAGCTTCTCAAAGGTTCTCCTGATTCCTTGATGTCCACCTTGGTAATCTTCGTGAGCATAGTGCAACAAGTCTGGATACAAGTCTCTGGGGACCACCAGTCTGAGTTCGTCAACATTGTCCCGGGGCCGCTCTCGAGTAGCGCGACTCAGACGATAAAGTACATCTCTAGAATCTAGAACAAAGTCCTCGGCAATTCTGGCAAGTTTCCTGACTCGGGGTCGTGGTAAATCTCCCACGTCGCCTTTCAGAAACTTCATGAGCTCAACCAAGTACGGGTCCTGGCTCTGATGTGCCTTAATCCGTCGCCAGCGTTCTGCCTGGAACTCCAAAGGCCCCAAAGGTTCTCGTTCGTCATCGTCCTCAGGCGGATTAGCATCAAGCGGAGCTTGGGCACGGGTTACGGCAACCAATATTCTAACCGATCGAGGTAGGGGTGCGGATTCCGGATCAGAAGCATCCTCAGACTCTGGTGACGCATTATGATTTTCAGAGTCTGGTATCTTTGACTCTTGAACTTCCATGTTCGGGACTGAACGAGGCTTCATCAGTTTCTCATGAACTTTGGATACCAGTTGCAGGTGCATAAGTTCATCCTCGTCTTGTACCTGCCAAGCTTCCCCAAGGGTCAAAGTCTTCGAGGTCAGGTAATCCGCCGCTTGGTTGAACTCGCGCTTCACATGCACCAACTTCAGAGTCTGAAACTTGGTTTTCAGAGACTCAAATTCGGCCAACCTCCGTTGCAAGTTAGGCTGATTGCAGTTGATTAGTCCCTGAGCCTGTTGTATCGCGATGCGCGAATCTCCCACAACCACCAACTCCTGTATTCCGTGGTCGAGTGCCATCTTCAGACCATAATTCAGGCCACAGTATTCTGAGTCATTCACCGTGACATCCGTCAGGGGAAACCCTCGGGCTTCCAGAACACTCCACCCCGGGAGTTTCCAGAGTATACACCCACAGCTTCCCAAACGAGTAGACGTCTTTGCGGCACCGTCGAAACTCAGAACATAGCCCTGATAATCTGCTTCCAGCATTTCCACACTGATAGGAACTGGCGGCTTGACTCGCCCCTTGACTGGGATCAGATTTTCAGAGACTTCGTCCAGATGCTCCCTGGGGGTAATGCCTGCATCTTCATCACGCTGGATCCGGAAGTAGGGAGCCCACTGCAGGACAGCTTCTGGCAGCGCTTGACGTTCTGCCCATCGTCCGACCAGCGGTGTCAGCAACCATTTCACAGGAGTGCCACTCTTAGCCTGACCTCAGTCTTCGAGATGCCCCCGTCCACAGAGAAGCAAGCGCGTTTGGAGAATTTTTGTGCAGTGGCAACACGCCACCACTGGTCAAGCTCTCGGCACACCTGCTCCGGTTTCTCGAGATGCCCTTCGTCGGTTCCAACCTCTACTACCATAAAGGCTTATGTGTCGTGGAGGGCGCTACGGTGGAAAGTCTAGGGGTTTGGAGCAGTTCGCCGAACGAAGCGAAGGTCTCATTGTTGATACGGAAAGCCTAAGAAACTCTGTACCTACGGTGAAGTCCAGACCTACCTGAGGTGATGTTGTCCACTCAAGTTTGTAGGAAATGTGTTGACCAGCTTCATTAGGCCGCACCTCATTGATTTTGTTATTATTGCCACACGATGTGAGAACCACAGTGGCAACTTTCGAAGGAGGCGATGTTCATTATGTCAGCTTTTCTGATTTCTTTTCACTACGGGTGGATTGATTCTCGGGTAAATATTGTTTTTTTAAACATACTTTCAATTGAGCTAAAACTTTTGTTATAGATTCGGGCCAGTGTACTCACGTCCTTTTGCTTCGTTCCATTGAGAAATGATTGAGAATTCATCACTCGTCCGTGTGCCTTCAATTTTCCACACACACGTGTCGAATGGAAAGGTCTCTTGATCGTGGCCAACCGAGAAACGAACTGATGACAACGATCTCTCCGAAATCCCGACGCAGTATCCGTTGGGATAAACTGGGCTCAAATCCTAGCGTTGGTGTCTGTGGCCACCGATTTCATAGCGCCTGCATGAGCAACTGGTCTGGGTAGTGCACAAGCAATCTGTCTTGCCCAGTATTCCGTAGTGATGTGCGCTAAACCTGTCATGAAGTTGACACGCTGTTTTGTTTGAGTGAAGGCAAGCGACCTAACAGTTGATCAACGTTAGCATTGAATTTCAGTTCCTAAGAAAATTCCATCCCTGATTGATCTTGAATCTGCTCAACTAGTTCGCAATTTTCTGCCTGACGAGAAGCCATGTCCGCTGTTCC
>JAUMGV010000069.1:231058-358277 GCA_032432875.1 Phytophthora meadii | reverse complement strand
TTCTTCGCCTTCTTCTTCAATTCCTTTTCCGACAACTTGACTGGTTTCTTGACGACCTTATCCTTTCCTCCGTCCTTCTCTTGTCGGACTTTCGTAAACAAAGAGGTCTGACTGAGAGGTTTGTGACAGCAAGAACAAAGCTTGCTCGTACGGAATTCGTCCATCGGGAGCACTGTAGCCCTCTTCTTCAACGCCTTGACGAACCCCTTTACCGGTCCCGTGGCGTGACCCTTGATACCATCCCGGCGGCTCCAGTCTCCGTATCCAATACAAACCTGTGAACTCGATTTCGGCACGATACGTTTGACTAACTCATCCAACGCCTTCGATTTCAATCGATCTTGTGTAAACCACCATTTTAGAAATGGATTCTCAGCGTAAAAAGCCAGCAGGAACCTTAGATACATCCAGAAAACAAGAGCCCGTTCACGTACTGCTCGTAGCTCGCGGTCTTGAATGACGGCATCGCAAGAACAACACCCGCGTACCACGGCTCTCGTTTTTTCAAACTCTCGTTCCAGGCTTGAAAGTGGTTCATCTTCGACATGTGCCGGTACTCACCAGTACTGATTTTCGATGATCTTCTGGCCACGGCGAAACTGGCGATTGAGACGCCTTCTCTTTCTCTTCTTGCGTTTCTTCAGCCACTTACGTCGAACACGCCGTCGAGGCAAGCGACCAACACTGACTGCAGTGCATAGCATTCGCATTCCGGGATCAATGCCTATCATCACGTCGGGAGCGTAGCCATCCGGCAGACATTTGCGCGCTTTCTCAAAAGGATATCGACTGTCCATAAATGCTTTGTCAGCTGATTCTTCAGGAAACTCGTTCACGCCTTTCGGATGCGTGAGTAAAACGCTGGCCCCGTAACCATTTGTAGTGACTTGGTCAGCGAAGTATCGACTGGCGTACGTCTTCTTTGCCTCGTGATCCATGGCGTCGAACTCTGCCCTTGTTACCGAACAGTCAGGCACTCTCGTCTCGAACTGTGCAACATTGAATATCTCTCTCAGCAGCCTGGAATGATTCTGTTGAAAAAAAGGCGTAAGAACTAGTCCGCCTCGAGGCGCAAGAGGAATCGAATCCAATTTCCATCCGGAACGCTTGAAAATCCGTGCACAGATGCCGTGGAGAGTGGACCCGTTGACTGTGATGTAGCAACTCGAATATGAATTGCCGTACGGTAACAAAGAGTACAGCCGCGTTCCCTTAGTTTTCGGGTGCTTTTTCGCAAACGTTTCCATCCAGGTCAACATATCGTAGAGTTTGTGGACAAAGTGTCCCAAGTGCTTGCGAATGTTCCAATCCCACGGCACTTCGACCAACCATTCACGCAGCTCACGTTCAATTGGATCTTCGGTGTCGTCCCACGTATCCCAAACTTTTACCATCTTAAGCTTCTTGGGCTTCGAAGACTTCTTTGGTTTGATCGACGTCGGCTCGACTCCATCGGTTTTCTTTGGTTCTTTCTTCTGAGCAGGAGCCTCCTTCACTCGATAACAACTCTCGACAAGTCTTTTCGTGTTCTTCATATCCAGCTGAAGTTCTCCTTTCTTAGCGTACCGGAAACGGATGTATTGGTACAGCCTTCGACGGAAATGAAGAGCGATCATGTTGTGGGAGTTCTCCATTAGCAGTCTTGCAATCTCTCCACGAATCTCAGAGCTGAACTCTAGTGACGGCGGTTCATATGCTGGATTACTTGCACGCTTCTCCCAAAACAAACAAAATGTCTTGATCAGTTCTTCATCCTTCGGCTGCGCCTTGGCTTTCTTCCGTTGAGTTTCGTCATGATTGTTTTCATCTTCCCCGTTCTTTCTAGTATCATGTACCGATTGCGTTGCCTTGGTTTTCTGCTGCTTCCGCGGTTTAGTTGTTTTCTTTGATTCTTGCATCTTACGATTTTCGTCTTCGGCTTCCTTCATTACGCTCGCGCAGCATCGATTGAAGAATGTCTGGTCAAAACTAGGCAGTGGTAGATTCTCTTTCAGACAACGCAGCACGTGGAGGTTCGCGAGATGCCAGGCTTCCAGCTGACACTGTTTGAGCTCTTTCGCCGAGCGCTCAATTTCGTCTACAATCTGCTCATGTTTGCAGATGCGAGACAGCTTGCAGGTCACGCTTCGCTGAATCCGATTCTTGAGGAACGCCTTCTCTTCGTCAGTCTTCTTACGCTTGGGAGCCATCAGGCAAAAGATGAAATGAAGAGGATTTCTATAGCAGCTCACAAAAAGCGGAAACAGATAATATTTGTTGCACTTGAGCATACAAAACCTTAATGGAAAAGTTTGACAAATGTAAACATCGCGTCTTATGCGAAAAACTTATATGAAGTTCACTATGGTTGGAAATCGGCGTCAACAAAGGCAACTGTAATCATCACGTCCATGCTACTTATATTAAGGTTCACTATGGTTTGGAAATCGGTGTCAACAAAGGCAAATATATATTGGTTAGCGTCACCGAGCATCGTAACTAAACGAGTTTGAACAGTACGCTCTAGGTAAATTACGCCGATAAAATACCATCAGCTCGAATTTTAAGATTTTGGAAATCTGACACCCCCTCTCCCCCCTTTCACCCGTCCCGAAGAGCCTCAGAGCTGAAAATTTCCCACAGTGCAGCTCAAGTCGATCTCCACGAACCAGAGCCAAATCCGTATGAGCGGCAGCGAGCCAGAAAGCCAGGTACCTGAAGGGAACTGGGAGTCTTTACCAGTCAATGTCGAATGGCATGAAAGCTGGGAGGCGTTTTCTGCGCACATGGAGGAGTGTTACAAGCGAACCCACCAGATTTTCCGGCAACGGACTTCACCGTCGGTTGCCAAGCGTAACCGTGAGATCACGGCCCGTGCAGCGCGTTTAGTGGCGAACAGTGATGAGGCACAAGCCGAGCAGCTGATTCCCGAACATTTCGTCAACTTTTGGATCAAGTTGGTGTGTACGCACGGGTGGTCCCGCAAAAGCCGCAGCAAGGGGATACGAAAGTCTTATTTTGACCGAGATTCGGGCTGTAAAGCTAATATTAAGGATGGTGTCTCCTGGAATGATGCAGAGAAGAAGTTCATGGTGCGTGTAACAGACTCTTGCGTTACACACAATCACCAAGTCTCAAAGGCAAGGTTTGACAACCATGCTTCCAACCGTCGCGTCGACGATCCGTCGGTTCTCGCATTTGTTGACGAGCTTCAGGCTGCAGAGTCTAAACCGAAGCTTATCATGCAATACCTACGAAAACAGACCGGTACAGTGCTTGTATTTATCGTTATTTTAGCGTATTAACTAACATTCTGCCTTGGAAATGCTTAGGTAAAAAGGTTGTTCTTCGTGACGTGCACAATAAGGTGGCTAGGATGCGTGAGCGCCGACGCGGAGGCGTTAGTGTGGAGAAGCGTCTTGAAACAGTGATGCGGAACTTTTGCAAGACGCGTGGCAATCGCGCTGCTGTTTCATCGACGATGCCACTACAGCGCAGACTATTACACTGCAGACACGACAAATGCGCCGTTGGTTCAAGGCCTTTCCCGAAGTTCTTCTCGTCGACGCCACTCACAACACGAATGAATAGCTCACCATTGGTGAACGATGTTTACGGTCATGTACCTAATCTTACATTTTAATTTCTCTAACACAGAATTACACGTACCGATTTTACCTATAGCTACAAACGGCGCTGGAGGTGCAGGAATGCACAAAAAACTGATTCTTGTATCGCTTATTCTCCTTAGGGTCAGTACGTTCATCACAGTCTGATGGAAAATGAAAGCGAAGAGTGCCTCACTGATGCTATTCAGGCGTTCAAGTCTAACAACCCGTCGTGGCAAGATGTTCGAGTGATCGTGATTGACAAAGATATGGGCGAACTCAGTATTCTGGAGAAGGAGTTTGGTGACGTCAAAGTGATACTTTGTCATTTTCACCTCAAGAAATATATCCGAACAGAGATGGCAAAGAGCGAATACGGTGGCCAATCGAGCTTCGACAAGGATCAAGTCAATGATGCCGTCGATCTAATGAGACAGGCTACGTCAATCAAAGAATACACGAAGTACTTAAAGTACATGTATTTCTTGCTGGACGGCGTTCAGCTCTCTGAGAGTGACAAAATACCTGAAGCCAAGCACGTGAATCTGCAATGACCTCGAGACAGCATCACGTTTTGAATGGCTCGACGAAGTACAAGTATGCGCTACAGCGTGGGAAAAGCATAGCTGACATCATGAGCAGGAACGGCACGTTCGTCTTTCGACAGATGATAGAAGCCTTGGACAAATTTGAGGATATCGTCAAAGATGGAATTGCCCCATTCGTCGGTCGTGAGGGTCATTGGATTGACCCGTTGTCTCAAGTGCCTTCGCTTGACTTTATGACCGATCAAACAGCTGAAACGAATGATGATGTAAGAGAGGGAACGGATAGCGCTGATAAAGAGATATTGCCGACGCAAAAAGGTTCCGGTTCCCAGTATACATCACCTGCGAGCTTCGAGGAATCTCAAGGCAGCAGTAGTGTACCTCCAGCTACCAGTGATGTACTTCCGGTCACAAGTGATGTACCTCCAAGTACAAGTGGCGTACATGGAATACCGAGTGATGTACCTGGAGGCGCATGTGATGTACCTCAAGTACCGAGTGTTGTGTCTGCAGTACTTCAACCATGTCCTGATGCGAAGGACCTTGATGAAAAGTCAGATAAACCAGCAAAACGCCGGCATGAAAATAGTGGTTCATCAGAGACGTCGGAGCCATTTCGAATAACAAAGAGTGTATCGTCTCGAGGTCGGCCGAAAGTGCGCAAGCAACAACAACAAACTACAAAGAAACAGCGTATCGGCGAAGGACGTAAGACAGCAAATAAGCTTGTTCAAGGCAAGTTGGCGCCTGTTCAAAGTTTGGGGAGTGTTATGGACAAATTTGGCGATATGGACATCTACGAAGAAGCGAAAGGCGTGCTGGCTGTCATCACCGAGCAATCATTGCCCAAAACCAAAAAGACAATTGCTGGAAAATTCAACGAAGGCGACTGTGAAGCAGACATCCGTTACGTTTTCCCCAAAGTTTTTGTGAAGAAGGCGCTGTCTGCAATTAGGGTCTTCCTAAAGTCTCTCAGTGATGAAGTTTCTGGAGATGTAGTCGGCGTTAAAGTTCCTCGATTTGGGATTTATTCAGACAAAGACATCCACGCCATGGATAGGTGGCACACCACTATGGAGTACGTGGCCGATTCAAACCAGGCTATCGATTGGGTACAAAATACAAACATCAAGCGGATTGGAATCCCAATGGAACTTAAAGACGGTGTCAGCGACATTCCAGCCGATCGGGAAGCGATAAAAAAGCGTATTCCTCTCCGTCGATCTCGATCAACACCTTTCGGAGGTCTTCCCTATCGTGAACTGCTTTCGTTTTGCGAAAACAAATGGGTGAACGACGGTGCCATGAGCCATGGGATAACTCTTCTTCAGCGGGAGCATGACGGAGTTGGCATTGTGAACCCCTTATTTCATCGTCTAAGCGACCGTGCTGCTCGCGTAACCGCTGTTAATGTCGGCAATCCGTTCCAAGAAGGGCATCACCTGATTTTAATACCCCTACACTTGGAAGATAGCCACCGGTGCGGCGCTGTAATTGACTTGCGTTCGGATAGCAGAGGGATCACTATTTTCGATCCATTACAAGACAAGAAGGACAAGTACTACGCAGCATGTAAAACGACACTGAAAGACCTTTATGGAGAGCTGTATGAGATTCTACATGTCAAGTTGGAGACCAAGTGCCGTCAACCTGACGCTTCAAGCTGTGGTGTCGCTGTACTCATGTTTTTCGAGTGCATCCTTAGCGGTGTTGTCCTACCTACAACTCCATCGCAATCCTTTATGCGGTTCATGAGACTGCGGTACCTACTCAAGTGCATTTCGTAAGTCGATTTAAGAGAAGAGTTTTTCCGAATGAACACAACTTGCAGTTCCTTTTTGAACATACCTAATGTTTTCTTTGTAAACGACTGTATCAACCCTACGAGCTAGAACCCTGGAGCGACCTGTACGTGATTTACGTGTTTCTCGTAGAGTATGCTACCGGCTCACGTACGCAACATCCGCTCCCACAGGAGAATACGACGCATTAGAAGCCGGAGGAATATGCTAGGCAGAAACATCAAATGAACAATAAATGAGTCATAGTAACAAGGGGAAATGCAG
Source organism: Phytophthora meadii (assembly GCA_032432875.1). Classification (NCBI taxonomy): domain Eukaryota; phylum Oomycota; class Peronosporomycetes; order Peronosporales; family Peronosporaceae; genus Phytophthora; species Phytophthora meadii. The sequence goes on along the minus strand of JAUMGV010000069.1, from coordinate 352,076 downwards.
CGGCCAACAGTAACAGCACTGCTTGTACCTGGTACGCACGTTGGGAAGCGTAGCGGCGGTTCATAGCTTCAATGTCATCAGGCCGCATGAAATCGCGTGGCTGGGCCTGCTGGTGGTGGCTATAGTTACCGTGGTGAGACTGCTGACCACCGATAGGCTGTTGCTGCTGCTGTTGCTGGTGCCCGCCCTGAGACTGGTTGCCCTGTTGGCCATATTGTCCATAGGCAGCGTAGCTATGAGCACAAAGTGTTTTGTACATTCGAGAAACACGCTCGATATACATTCAAGTGACACCGATATTAATTCACCTTCGCACGACCTTACTCAAGAGTGAACAGAAGCCAGTCATTTTCCGCCCTATAAATCTCTACAAACGCTGAAATTTATGAAATCAATTCTTGCGGGCCTCTTTAAATTACCCCTCATATATGTGCCGTGTGCCTAGGGCACCTTTGTGAGTGACGCGATGGTTCCTCCAGGCTTCTATGTACTGAAGGTACAGGTCTCGTGTACCCCTAACTCTCACTTAAGTACGAGCTGCTCGGTGACGCTATCATTGATCATATATTATTAATACTGACGGCACTGACAATGTCTACATCTTTTCTGTGCCTACCGAGTGAGGAGACTAACTCTCCCAACTCTCTTCTAATATATGCATTTTCGCATGAGGTCTGGCTATGGTTCGCTTGTCAAGCTACCTGAGGTTCTTCCAGTTGCTGAAGTACTTCAGACCCTCTCCATCCTCCATTTTTCATTGTCGCTACACGCCTCGCACGAACGCTGTCATCCGTCCCAGATTCAGAAAGTACCCCTTCATCAGTTCCAGCATGCTGCGTGCGGTGTTGACGTCCCGGTTCCAGAAATTGGCCTCGCATCGTCTGTTTTCACAGCGCACGACGTTCCGATTGCTCTTCAGGACGATCTTGAAGTCCTTGGGCTTTGGGTTCTTAAATCGCTCTATCTCCATTTTCTCCTTGGCCTCTTTCTTCGCCTTCTTCTTCAATTCCTTTTCCGACAACTTGACTGGTTTCTTGACGACCTTATCCTTTCCTCCGTCCTTCTCTTGTCGGACTTTCGTAAACAAAGAGGTCTGACTGAGAGGTTTGTGACAGCAAGAACAAAGCTTGCTCGTACGGAATTCGTCCATCGGGAGCACTGTAGCCCTCTTCTTCAACGCCTTGACGAACCCCTTTACCGGTCCCGTGGCGTGACCCTTGATACCATCCCGGCGGCTCCAGTCTCCGTATCCAATACAAACCTGTGAACTCGATTTCGGCACGATACGTTTGACTAACTCATCCAACGCCTTCGATTTCAATCGATCTTGTGTAAACCACCATTTTAGAAATGGATTCTCAGCGTAAAAAGCCAGCAGGAACCTTAGATACATCCAGAAAACAAGAGCCCGTTCACGTACTGCTCGTAGCTCGCGGTCTTGAATGACGGCATCGCATGAACGACACCCGCGTACCACGGCTCTCGTTTTTTCAAACTCTCGTTCCAGGCTTGAAAGTGGTTCATCTTCGGCATGTGACGGTACTCACCAGTACTGATTTTCGATGATCTTCTGGCCACGGCGAAACTGGCGATTGAGACGCCTTCTCTTTCTCTTCTTGCGTTTCTTCAGCCACTTACGTCGAACACGCCGTCGAGGCAAGCGACCAACACTGACTGCAGTGCATAGCATTCGCATTCCGGGATCAATGCCTATCATCACGTCGGGAGCGTAGCCATCCGGCAGACATTTGCGCGCTTTCTCAAAAGGATATCGACTGTCCATAAATGCTTTGTCAGCTGATTCTTCAGGAAACTCGTTCACACCTTTCGGGTGCGTGAGTAAAATGCTGGCCCCGTAACCATTTGTAGTGACTTGGTCAGCGAAGTATCTACTTGCGTACGTCTTCTTTGCCTCATGATCCATGGCGTCGAACTCTGCCCTTGTTACCGAACAGTCAGGCACTCTCGTCTCGAACTGTGCAACATTGAATATCTCTCTCAGCAGCCTGGAATGATTCTGTTGAAAAAAAGGCGTAAGAACTAGTCCGCCTCGAGGCGCAAGAGGAATCGAATCCAATTTCCATCCGGTACGCTTGAAAATCCGTGCACAGATACCGTGGAGAGTGGACCCGTTGACCGTGATGTAGCAGCTCGAATATGAATTGCCGTATGGCAACAACGAGTACAGCCGCGTTCCCTTTGTTTTCGGGTGCTTTTTTGCAAACTTTTCCATCCATTTCAACATATCGTAGAGTTTGCGGACAAAGTGTCCCAAGTGCTTGCGAATGTTCCAATCCCAAGGTACTTCGACCAACCATTCACGCAGCTCACGTTCGACTGGAGCTTGGGCTTCGAAGTCTTTTTTGGTTTGATCGATGTAGGCTCGACTCCTTCGGTTTTCGTTGGTTCTTTTGGCTGAGCAGGAGCCTCCTTCACTCGATAACAACTCTCGACAAGTCTTTTCGTGTCCTTCACATCCAGTTGAAGTTCACCTTTCTTCGCGTACCGGAAACGGATGTATTGGTACAGCCGTCGACGGAAATTAAGAGCGATCATGTAGTGGGAGTTCTCCATTAGTGGTAGTCAAAGTTGGATACAAGAGCTCTTTCCGAGAGTAGAGCTCACAGACTATCTGCCAATCAACGCTCACGTACTTTGACTACCTTTGCAAGTTCTTGGAGCCTTGGACTCACGACTGTTCATCAAGATCCAAAGATGCCCACGCTAAGCAGGAAGAAGGTGCTCTTGTCAGGACTGCTCCTCGCATGGGGGAATCACCTCCGTCTCAGTGCGGACAGCGAGGCGTCGAGTGATGATGAGTCAAGTGACAAAGACATGGACATAAGCTACTCGTCGCTGTATCTGGTGCTGGATTCTCGACGCTACGTCACGCGCCGTCAGCGCGTAGAGCGCCCACCTTCGCGAATACACTACTATCTTAGTCGGATGCCCGACGACGATTTTAGGCTCCACTTCCGCATGCCCAGGCTTTATTTTAATGCTGTGTGCCGGGCGGTTGCTAATTCTCCGGAGCTCCAGAGTGTGGATGGTAAGCTACAAAAAGCCAGCGTTGAGGTCCATGTGATGGCTCTTCTTAAGATACTCGGATCGCTGGACGGTCAAGGTCGCTCTGCTGATTTTCTCTCTGTCGGAGGGCACACTCCAGAGGCGTTGCTAGCTAAACGTGTCGTGGGGGCATTGATGCGATTAAAATCGGATGCAATCTGTTGGCCTGGATTACGAGAGCGTCGTGAGATCGCAGAGAGGATTGTCCCGATGCTCAATGCCTACTGCTTTCAGCCGATCAACGATGTCTGTCAGCAGTGCCTCCTTCGTTTTGCCGCTCGTACGATCACTACCGCGCCACTTATCGTAATTCGCAGGGTTTGTCATCCATTCAAGCACCATAGGATTTCCCCTCGTTAACACCGTCAGAGTCCCAAAAAAATGGGGGCCTTCTTCCCCGATCGTGTTGTCCCGGGGCAAGTCGATGGCTGACCACCCTGCTCATTACTCTTTGACGGGAGACACTGTTTAAGCTCTTACGCCGAGCGCTCAATTTCGTCTACAATCTGCTCATGTTTGCAGATGCAAGACAGCTTGCAGATCACGCTTCGCTGGACCCGATTCTTGAGGAACACCTTCTCGTCGTCAGTCTTCTTGCGCTTGGGGCCATCCGGTAAATGATGGAATGAAGAGGATTTCTCTATCAGCACTCAAAAATTCTTGCAACCAAACATCTTTTCCATTAAAGTTTTGTATGATCAACTGCAACATTAACTTGTTTCTTGTAGCTTTGGCACAGATTGTAGAGTGAGTAAAATGTGACTCTCATTGTGCTAATTACAGGCTATTTGGCATCAGGCTGCGAGGAACGAGGACTGTTGTGTTAAAGTTAGACGATTCAGTTTGACGGTCTCATTACAGCTGTCTGTAAAATTCAAACTGACACAGTTCTGCTAAAGACCTCTATTAGAGGTATTCCGCCATATTCTGTCTGCGACGCCCGTAAAAACACTTGTCCTGCACTGTCCAAAAGCCTCTCGGAGCCCACAACGACTTCCTGCGACTTCAACTTGAACACACTTCGCTGAAAAGGAGAGTGATGGACAAACTCGGGCTTGTTCTTGGGATAAGGCACATATAATCAGACCATAGCGTTGTGGCAGAACAAGAGCTGCTGGAATTAGAGTCTCATCATGAGGCTCTGCCAGAGAAGCCGTTACCTAAATTCGTTGTGCTAAAAACAATGTACATCCCTCTGCGGCTTGTCCAACAACGTTTAACTATTTTGGTAGTAAGACTGCACTGAGTTCCATCGTGGTCCCCATTGCCACTATAAGAAGATTATCCTCTCGATCAAGTTCAATGCCCAAACGACTTTCAGTGGCTGCAGCGTTAGTGGACGATGAATTGACTGTGGGGATGGAAAAGAGTACAATGCAAGCTATAGGCATCGCACATGGTGACGTGGTGCTTCTCGCTCAAGGAGGAAGGAGGATTGTTGCTCTGGCCCGCTTGGATGAAAGCGATGAAGCTCAGTCTGGCGTTGCTCGTATCAGTACGCTGATGCGACGTAATCTACGTTTGGATATTGATGACGACGTGACTGTAACAGGGCTGGGTAGTGACGTTCCGACTGGGAAATTTATTCGCGTCCTCCCTATTGATGACACCGTTGACGAGTCGATGCCTGGCGAAAAACTATTCGAGAACTACCTGCAGCCTTACTTCGCGGATGCATACCGCCCAGTGCAGCAAGGTGATCTCTTTCTTGTACCTAACCGGGAAGGTGTAGCCGATGTGGAGTTCGTAGTGGTGGAGATCGACCCTAAGCCGTACTGTATCGTTGGGCCAAAGACCGATATCATCTACAACGGAGCACCAGTGCCTCGCCAAGATGTGCTGTAGACAGAAGCACAAGCCACGATTGCATTTAGAATATACAGCTTTATCGAAAAAATATTCTTAACTCCATAAAAAAAACTTAAAGGACGGTGGTTTCAAGTTTTGGAATCCACGATAATGGCCAGCCAAGTCACTGGAAGCAACCAGCGAGCATCGTCAGACGATGAGGCAGCGCGGAAGGTGAGGATTCGAGCTGCCTTCGACATGTTTGATAAGGAAAAGAAAGGATCCGTTATTCAAGAGTGAGTAGATAATTTTCTCGTTCAAATAATGGCAAGTAACTAATAAGTTGATTAATATTCGAAGAGAAGTGAGCACGATCATGCGATACCTTGGTGCTTATCCGACTGAAAAGGATATCATCAAGAAGATATTACCAGAGGTTCAGGCAGACGTTGTATTCTTTTTTTTTTCTACTATCCTAAACTCTTTTCTTGTTGTTATGTGGCATTTTAGATGCAAGAGGATGAACCATCTACGTTTGTGACGTATGATCGCTTTGAGAAGAAGATGCTGGAAGTTTTGTACACGAATGAGTATGAACCTGACACGGATGAAACAGTACTCGCAGCATTTCGGGTAAAGCGCGAACGTTTTCCTCATTTTTCAGTTCCAAAGTGCTCAATAATATCTCGTGTGTAGGTGATCGACACCGAAAAGAAGGGGTATATTGAAGCTGAGGTGATGCGCGAATTGCTCACGACAAAAGGAACACCATTTCGTGAAAAGGAGATGGAAGGTAAGCAAGTTACCACGATTCCCTATTTTTTTGTCTTTCATTTCAACTTCATTTTTGCAGGTTTCCTTGCAGCAGCGAAAGATCCGCCGACTGGACGGATTTACTACGAAGACTACATCGCAGTGCTCACCCAGGCACTTGACCCAAAGAAGCTTTAACAACTTCGCATGGCAAGACAACAACAGAGCATGAGACATCAGACGTGATGAATGTTAAACACATGCTGCATCTAAAACTCGTTGACCGGTTGCTACAATGCTACAGTAACTCTACGAACTGTCTTTGGTACTGTTCGAACAGGTAATACACGAGGTGGTTGCTGTTCTAGCGGAAGCTGAATCTGGGTATTAGTACACGAGTTTTTTTTCGGTGCAGCTAGATGCGTGGACATTACAGACTTCATCGCCTTTTGGGGAGGTTGGTTGTCAACTTGCACTGTAGAGGAGGATACGCTTAATTTGTAGGTTCCTTGTGGTATTTCAGCTGCAAACGCACTCAAATTCACTCGAACCTGAACCACTTTTCGTGGTTGTTTTCCTGGAATCGATACTGGACGTGTCTGCACAGGTTCTACTGGCTGGAAATTTGGTTCTTTCACTTGTATGGGAGATCTACCAACAGCACCTTCCATTCCGGATACCGATGATCTGTTCTCTCTGAGCGTTGGTTCTCCATTAGTGCTGCGTAGGCGTGCTGATCCGCCCATGGCCTTTCGAATAATATACTCCGCACTTTCATGCATTCCAATTCGCCTCTTCTCGGAGCGGAAACCTCCAGCGTTTTCCTTTTCATCATGTTGTAAGGCTAATGTGTATTCTTGAATGGCTTGGTTAAACTCACCCTCGGAATTATAACAGCCAGCACTATCCAAAGTGTATTAGTATGTACAAATGTTCCAAGCTACGATAACTTACCGGGCATAGCGCGCCATGACATGACTAGGATTTAGCTCCAGAACTCGTGAGAAGTCTCTGTGCGCGTCGTCCACCCGCCCACAATTGAAGAGCGCCATGCCTCGACTGAACCGTCCATGGACGTCATCCGGTCGGTACCGCAGGATCTCTGAAAAGTCCCGTACCGCTTGATTCCACAGCTTGGCTTTCATACAGGCGTGACCTCGTACAGCTCGTGTATGCAGACAAGACGGATCTGTCTGGAGAACTGCATGACATTCGTTGATCAGCCGATGGATGTCGCGAAGGCCGGGATCTGACGTAGTCGAGTAGATCATAATGGTTGGTGATGCTTTATCTAAGGACAGTCGAACACCCAGGTTACCTAGAATAGCTGCGAGCCTGATGGTCTGTCTTATGACGTACCCCCAGTTTTGACTTTCGAGCGTCACTTGTGATGCTATACGGAAGGGAAGATGCAAGCAACACCGGGAAATCTTAGAAGGGCGTATATGTAGCGTTTCACGTGCAATACCACGACGACTTTCAACGTTTCGGAGTGTATGGCGTATGAGGTACTGTAGTTGTCACACGAAAGCCACGGATACCAATGCTGCATTCGATGCAAGGTTATCCATGGTACGGTAGCTTTGAGTGACCGGCAATGGGAGCTGCTTGTTGGTGGTTAACGCCGGCTGCTGTTTTTAATCACCGGTATCTACGAGAAGTGGCACCCATCGAAGGTCTTGCTTGTTGTGCCGACGTTGAGCTCTCCATGGCAATCAAATGCAACGCGAACGCCTTTACGTATCCGGTAAAGAGAGATCGTCTCCGGAGCAAAAGTATGTGGCTTGTGACCGCTCGATTTTATGCGGCAACGCGAGCAGATTTCGCACGTTCCGCCCGAAAGTTTCGCGCGCAAGTATCCTTTGATCATTTTGCGCCACACACTTGAGGCGATTCTCAGTGTGTATCGCTTCTTGAGGGGCTTTCGACAGCGCAGACGGCAGTGCTATCGGAGCAGATGTCCAATAGCTCTCCCATTTCCAAACTTCCCCACGAATTCTTTGAAACTTCACACTCTTAGGCCATCTGTGCAATGGCGCGAGATAATGGAGGGTTCTAATAATGTCCGTCCCCAGCTGCAGGTGTAGCTAGCTGGCTGGAGTCCAGTCCCATGAAATATACCCCCATGCCTTTCAAATTCAAATTTGACAAAGTTGCTAGAATCCGAAAGGAAAACGGCGCTCTGCAACAATGATTTTCGCGTTGCTAGTCCAGTCTTGCTAGTACAGCACGTGCTTTGGGGCGGATGATGTGCTGCCGTGGAGCTTTGAAGCTGACTGCAACTGAGCCTCGTAACATACCATGCTGTACAGTACCCGGCAGCTTCATCCAAGTTCGTGGAGGGCAAGAGGACAGCTGGCAGCGCACGCACTCTGCGAACTCGCACGCCACAACTTCTCGCCGTTCGAGCAGATCTCTCTGGACATTTTAGGGGGCTTTGCTCGACATTACACAGCGATCGCGTCTTGAAGATTGTGCGTCCTGCAGGCTCTTTTTCGCGTCGTGAAGTTGTAAAGTTGTCGTCCGCACAGCAAAATTGCGAGAACCGGATTTGACAGGGTATTTTATGATAACAGGTAAATATTTCTAAATTTACTGACCAAAGGCAGTCATTCTAAGCATTTAACTCATTCTCACAGGTTTTAATATAGTGACACTTTGGTCAAATTGTCTGCTTCGAACGCTTTAGCTGGAACTTTGTTCTGGTCTGACTCGATGCGAGTCAGTCCAATTTGAACCGTTACGATCCTTGCAGCCAGCCTGTCTTCCTGCTGTCGGTCGCCCGATGGCCCGTGGGTAAAATATCCTTCTTGTCTCTCTACGCTCGTCGCCCCGCCGTGATCATTCTGCAATCTGCTCGTTGGCACGAACTCGACCTCCTGCCTGCGTGTCTGCCTGCTTCTCTAGCTCGTTAGAGACACTTCCCCTTCCTCTCCCTCACAGATATCCTCGAAAATGGTCAAGGTGGCAATGCCCGCGAAGATCGCGGTCGCGACGTGCCTGTACGCGGCGGTGGCTTCAGCTGAGACCGTCAACTTCATTAACAAGTGCTCGTTCCCCATCGAGCTGTACCACAGCCAGTCCGGTTCGGCTGCTGCCAAGGTGGCTGACATCGCTACCGGAGCCACCCACACCGAGGATGTCTCTGGCCCTGCGCACATGTACCGCCACTCGGCCGACAACTCGGCTACTCTGGTGGAGATGGCTTGCGACGGCCACTTTTGGTACGACCTCAGCATTATTCCGCCTCTCCCGGGTTGGTGCGCGAGTTACGAGGACTGCAAGGCCGGCGGCAAGACCGGATTCAACGTGCCCATTTCGGTGACGCCTAAGACCAACGTTGGCAAGGGCACGTGTGCGGCGCTATATTGCGCTGCCGACGACAAGAATGCGTGCTCGGACGCCTACCAGTTCCCTAAGGACGACACCAAGACGCACAACTGCCCGGTCGGCACGGAGCTCGACGTGACCTTCTGTTACGCTGATGGTGGCGATGCTACGCAGCAGGACCAGAACCAAAGCCAGGACCAGAACCAAAACCAGGACCAGCAGAGCTCTCCTGCTGCCACGACAGCTACGCCCGCCACAACTGCTCCTGTTACGGAGGAGCGTGGTGCTACCCAGCAGGGCTCCTCGCAGGGAACGGTACAGAGCTACGCTGACCTTGGCAAAGTCAAGGCCAAGTATGAGTACAAGGGCAAGAACGCCGGTAACGTGGCTGGTTCGTACAACCGTGTGACGGACTTGGCCACGTGCTCGAAGGAGTCCGTGAGCGTGCAGAGTCCCGTTGGCCCCATGGTCGAGCCCGTGTCCATGATCTTCCGTGGTCCGTGTGAGATCGAGAACATTGCCGTGTTCTCTGACGAGGGCGGCAACGGCACGTGGAGCCGTGTGTCCTCGTACTCCCGTCAGGCCGGTACGGTCGAGAACTTGACCTTCATGAACAACAAGAACATTGACTACACCGGTAAGGGCCAGCACGGTCCTCAGGGTTACGCTTCGGCTGACGGTAACTCCAAGGCCGATGAGCCGACGGTCTTCGCCGGTGAGCTGAGTGAGGCTTCGGACCCGTCCAAGATTGGCGGTGGCCCTGGAATCTCCACTGGTGCTGAGATCAACATCATGACCGGTGAGAAGTGCAACGGCGACTGCCTCGGATACCACGGTGACAACGACTACAAGGGCTGGAACGGCGGTAAGAAGGCGTTCGTGACCGAAGTCAAGATGCCGCCGGGCAAGATCCCCAACCAGCCGGCCATCTGGTTTCTGAACGCTCAGGTGATGCACTCGAACCAGTACGGCTGCAACTGCCGTGGCATGGGACCTGTGGGCGGCTGTGGTGAGCTCGACATTGCTGAAGTGATTGAGACCAACCCTTCTCGCGACATGGTGACGACCCACTACTACTTCTACGACGGCACGGTTCTGAGCCCTGGCGGCGACAACTTCGCTCCTCGTTCGTTCGACTCGACCACTGTGTACGTGACGCTCATTGACGACTCGAACGAGGGTCTGATCAAGATCGTCGAGCTGGAGAGCTTCGACTTCACACAGACGGAGCTGGGTTCGCTGTACCAGCAGCTTGTGGACTGCTAAGTTAGCCATCTGTGGCGGTAGCATCGTCGTCTACATGTCCATTCTCGAGGTTCCTCAAGCTTGAAGTGTGTCTATATACGATCCATCCTTGGGAGTGGCGTTTTCCTCTAAAATACAAAGCCATTTTGATGCATTAGTTCATGTACAACCAGTCATTTATCCATAACTTTTTCAGGTCCATCAAAAAGTCCAGAGCAAATACATCAGGGCCCAAGCTACCGAGGAGTTATCTGTTCGTACACGTCAATGCAAGTTCCTCATTATTGTTTTCAGAGTCAGACGCTGCATACCTTGTCAATGTACTCCAGCAACTGCACATCTACGCCGACACTTTCTGCCGAGTCGTCTTTGGATAGTCTGGCATTGAACTGACGGAAGAATTGGTGCAATTCGTTGCGGTCGCGTTTGCCAAGTTCGTATAGCTCAGCATGGAGCAGATACGTCTTCAAGAACAGTAGTGCACATGTGTCAATAGCATTCGCTAACACAGCCTTGGTCTTTCCAGTTTGTTCCTCGTCCAGTAGCTGATCCAGCATGAAGTCCATTGCTAGAGTCAAGTGGCCCAGCCCAGGGTCGCTGCTCATGGAACGTGACTCGCTAGGCGGAAGGAAGGCAATCAGCGGCACCAACTGTTCTTCGTCCACACAGCGAACACCGTCCACCACCAGGATAGCGTCGCGATCAGCCAGAGATGAGGTCCACTTGGTCAACAGCAAACTTGAAAGGCGCACAACTTCGACCAACTCAGTCTCCATTTCCAGGTGGAAGACTGTGAGTTTACTTTTTTCAGCTGCTCGGACAGCTTGCAGGTGGTCGAACAGTAGAGTTTGATGCGCATACGTAAATGACGACGGTGAGCGAGGCGATCGTGGTGATTTGGGCGTAAGACTCGCACCAAAACCCACAACAGCTTTGCTACTGGGAGATTTCGGTTGCTTCTGCTTCTGAGCTCTCTCTTTGCGAAGACGGGTACGCTCGGCAGATGAACTCCCCAGCAACACGCACGCACGGCGAAGCAACTGACGGCTTTGCTCCATGAGAACCACAGCGTTTGACGGGAACGCTTGACGCCAGCGCTTCCGTCTAGATGAAGAGCTACTCAACGCACTCAACAACCGTAACAGAGCCTGATGTTCAGCAGTTACAGCGCGTGTGAGACGTTGGCACGTTGTTGGCTCCACTGCACGGAGCATGAGCGCTTCAGCATGCGACATAAAGTCCCAAACACCCGTATTGTCCGAGTCAATACCATTTGGTAGGCGGAGCAAACCAGCAACGAAGTCCAGCACGAGACACCACATTCGATGGGCCAAGGAGCGATCCAGAGCTTCCGTCTCCTCCATATCAGTAGCAAAACTTGCGTAGCCTCGTAGCTTGCTAGTCGTTTCTTCGCGGTCCATTTGTGCCTGCAACAGTGGCAGCAGATCGGTCGCTAACATTAAAATCAACCGCAGTTTCAGGGGTGAACGAGATGTGTTTTCCTTCAGCATCACACGCTGGCACAACTCAGCGTTCGTTGGGTTCCATACGACCGTGTTTAACCCCCGCAAGATTTGGCAAGCTTCCTCTTGTTTAGCAGCGACTTCTTTACTGTAGGACGAAGGGCGGAAGCGCTGCACCAACAAATGGAAGAGAGCGCCGATACCCTGTTGTTCGTGCTCCAGCTCAGTGATAAAGGGGTTGAGCTGCACTGCATTTGCCATGCGTAGCGTCGGCTTGGGCACAACAGAGGAGTCCACACTGCTGAAGCCGTCCAGGACTTCCTGGAACAAACACCAGCTTAGCTGGAAAAGAGCTTGAGTCGGTGCCGTAGGCTGTGATCGGTCATCGCATAAGCGGATGGCGTTCATACAGTGTCCAATCAGCTTCACCTGTAGTAGAGGCTTAGGCGGTGCAGTACTCTCCATATCCGCGTCTCCGTCAATGGCATCGCTGGAATGGTCACTAATCTTGCTCAAGTGCCGCACAAGCAGCAAGGCCGCAGTGAAGAGTGATGTGTACAGTCCTTCGGCCACTGATTCCGTCTTCTTCTCGAAGTCAGTCACGAAATGAGCAACGAGTGGAGCTGCAGTCCTTTCAGAGGGGGCAGACATCGTTTTACTATCGACCTCTCGGACTTGTTTTAACTCACGTGAAATTTGATCGATCGAATCATGAACAGCACTCGCTGTTTTCTCAATGACAGCCAGTAACTCGAGAGTTGTCACGTCATTAAGCTTGAGGTTGGGATCCGCGCTAGATCCTTCAAGACGCTGTCGGGTCTGCGACAGCTTAGGATCACGAGTCTTTCGAACAACGAGACAAAGTTGGTGATGTAGCATTGACACCAAGAGCTGCACAAGATCGTTCAAGTGGAGCAATACGAAGTAATCGAGCGCTTCGTCTTGGTTTTCGTGCTGCTTCACTCGAATCTTGATGACATCTGCAAGCACTTGAATCATTCCAAACGACGTGCGATCGCCGGAAAAGCGTGACGAAGACAAGGAACTATCTGAGCTGGATACAGAGGACAATGTCAGTCGCGCTCGTGAAGCGTTCGAACTTCCTGTACTGCTCATGCTTCGAGGAGGCGAGGAGATCATTGACTCTTTACGTTTCAGCGGCCTTGGTGTAGTCTGCTCATTCGTTTTTTCTGTACTCTCCCCTCCACCAGCCTGTAGGCAGCATAGCTCCATGAACACCTTCCATTTAGCCAGCGAAAAGAGCTGCGCATTGAGATAGGCCGCTTGCAAGTTGCTCCACTGAATAAGTTTCAATGCACGAACGTCCTCAGCAGAAGCCTGTGCCTTAAAATCCCCGCCTGCACTCAGCTGCCACTTGAGCCCGCTAGCGTTGCAAACGAGACCCTCAAGATACACCGAGATGCTGCCAATGGGGATATCGCTGAGCAGGTTTGAGGTGAGCATGCTCTGATTGCATGCATGACGAATAGAGACTGCGTACTGTTCCAACTGTGTCGGAGAATAATCCAACCGAGTAAAAGTACGCAACCAATGCGAATAGAGCCCATCTTTCCTGAACGATTCCAGTACATCCACAAGTGGGTGGGAACTCTCCTTTGAAGCTTGGTTGTGCCACTCATACGACACCAATTGAAGGATCAGTCCACGGGCAAGGTATCCATAAGCACTAGAGCGCCCAAGATAAGCCTCTGACGAACTGGATGGGCTCTCTACAGGCCCTCTGCCATGAGCTGTAGCTACATCCAGCTCCAAGTCAAGCAATCCACGCTCCTCAGCTGATTCAACTGGCATGTGTATCTTCAACGCCCGCGTTACATTCGACCAGAACGTCGGACGTGCTCGCAATTCTGCCATAATTTTAATGTGAACGCCAAGACCGTTGTGGATGGCTCCTTTCCAAACTTGTACGAGGAATGTCAACAGCGCACAGAAGAGGTCTGACGACTGCTCCAGGAGCTTCTCTGAAGCCTCGAAAAAGCGTTCTAACAATGCTACGAAAGGTAGTGGGTCGCCTTCAGCTTTCTTACCTACATCACCGTTCTTGCTCACATTGCCAAAAAGAAGTAGTGCCAAAAAGCCGGGCTGATGTTCCAAGCACAGCGTCAGCATCTCAATAACCTCTTTTCTCAATGACAGCTGCTGTGGCGATGAAACTCGCAGTAGCTGCGCAAATGTTCCTCGTACAAGAGGAAGGTCTTGGTATCCATGGAATAGCGCAACAAGAGAGTGCATCGAGGAAACATCACAATTCTCTCGTTCCTGGCGGTAGTCAAGTACGGCAGCAGCGCATTGAAGGATCTGCAAAGACCAATACGCAATTCCAGGCGCCTTTTCAAGAGAATATCCGATGTATCCCCCGCACAGAGTAACAATTGTCAGTGACTTTCGGTTTTTGGGGCCACCATCGTCGATAGGCGTAAGTAAAATCTTCCGAGCAGCTTGAACATTCGCAGCGTTCTTTTCGTTGGTGATAAGCAGCGCCACGAACCTTAAGCACGTCGTCACAAGAGACTCAAGTTGAGTCATACTGACACCAGCCAGTTCAGATTCCCTCTTGTACAGCAATGGAAAGTGACCGTCACTGTCAGAACTAGAGCCGTCGTCTTCATTCGAAACAATGCTGTTCCAGTTGCCGAGATGACCTTCCACAGAGGACAACACAGCGCACGAAGAGCGTAATAGCTTCATGAGTAGTGACGTATCCGTGGACAGAGTTGACCGCAACGCAGCTTCAAACGCTGGAACCATGTCGTTCAGCTCGTGGATATACTTGCGAGGAAAGGCTAGCACATACAGCAAGCGGAAGCAGCGCTCCAATACTTCACAGCGCTCACTGATGGACACAAATTTCCAACTCTCATGCGTCGTTAAAACTTCAATTGAAAACTCCGTTGCACTGACAAACCAAAGTCTCTCCATTGCGATAAAACCTGGAGATCCCACCGAAAACTCCTTTTCAGAAGTTGACTTCGCAAGCGCATGTGCTTCCTTCGAAAGGAACCATCTAACAACGCTCATAAATATGTCTTGTGTAGCCAACACGACCGGATACTCGCCAGTTAGCCGCTCCTGAAACTCAAACAGCTTCTTGGCAGTTTTCGCAATCAGATTTACACACTCTTCTCGCCCTCCACCAAGCGACGGATTCATCAACAGCTCGACTACTGAAGTAGACGACAATAGTGTTCGAAGAGAAATGAATGACGCTGTAATCAGATGCAGATAAGAAGGAGACCACGCATCTTCATCATCCAGTGGCGAAGCATTTAGGAATCCGTCCAGAGCTCCAAGTAAGAGACGTAGCAAATGTGTACCCCCATCCACCTGGAACACGCCCATCGTACTGTCATTGCTGGCAGTCGTGCCAAAATCGCAAGGCCCAGCATTACCTAGTTGCGCTAGAACTCGCTCCCGGGTGTGGCGGTCCCAAATTCCCCACGATACCAGATTTTCTCTCGAAGCTGAGAGCAATAACGGTAACGAAACCTGCTGTCTTATCAGCTGAGGGACGTAAACTTCTGGGGATGGAAGACTGTGCTCATTCCACCAATAACGGAGTCTTGCTTCGCCCCAACTGTGCATCATCTCCTCCAGCACAAACTGACCACCATCCTGTTGCCGACCAAGCTGTACGATAAACTCGAAAAACGCAGTAAGCACAATTACATCGTTAGCGTTCGAGCATTGTGGACCGGTAAACGAGCCCGAGTGAAATCCAGCCACAAAGCTTTCTGCACGTAGCATAAGCAAATCCCAAATGGATGGAGCATTCTTGCCTTCGTCACTGGTTGAAACAAGCCATTCTATCTGTACATCATCGTCAGACTGAATGATTGCGCCGATTGTTCCTGCAGGCACTACCAAGCGCGTATCTGCCTCGTCGTAGGCAAATGAACGAGTGCACTGGACATGTCCAGGCTCGCCGGAAACTTCACTGAAGTACTCTGAGGGTGGTGCTGGACGGCAAACACAACTAGTAATGGCACGATCTTCCAGACCAGCTCGCGGTTTGCTGAAATACTTCAGTACCTGTCGAAGTACAACTGGCGACGAAGTGTCTTGGTAGTTGCAGCAAAGAGATGTAAACATTTGCACGCAAGACAACAAGCTGTGAGGCAGATTCGCCCGAATTTTTGCCAGTAAGTCACGAAGCGCGACACTTTCACCGGTCGCCACAATGTCTGTCATATCGCTGTCTTCCACATCAAGGCCAAGGGTCTGCATAGCCACTCGTGTGCTCGAAAGAGAAGGTAAAACAAATCGCACCATACCGTGGAGCTGTTCCGCGCCGTCTAGATTCTCAATGTAACCCAATGATGACAACATGTCATTCACAAATGAAGCCACCACGAATTGGTAAATGGGAGTGCTGCCAGAACAGAAGCCGTACAGAGCTTTTGTCGTGTTTGTGCCACGCAGCCCAGACGATGAAGAAACGTTAGGCAAGACCCACAATTTTTTTGCATGAAGGCTCAAAGGGTGCAACATTGCCGTGTTGGAGTCGGAATCCACGTAGTCACTGCCGAACACCAGCGATCGCAGCAGTGCATTCAAGTAGTGAAAGCTGTGCAGTCGTTCGGCTGCTGTCAATGTGTGTTGCAACATGGTTTCAAGCTCTTGTACTTCTCCAGTTCCGCGGCTAAACTCCGGCACGTTATGGTACTGTCTCCCAAGGAGTGTTGCCCACGCTAGCAACAGCACCCCCGGCACCGGTGACATCATTGACTCCTCACTCGTCGCGTCCGGAACACCACACAAATCTGTTAAAAAGAAATTCTTTGTCGCTTGTTGTAGCGCTCCAAGTTCTTGCACAGCTCCAGTAGAATGCAGCAGTCTCAGTGCCACCAACACTCCCACTTGTGTCAATTTTTTTGCTGCATCCTGAGCAGCAGGCTGTGCCAACGTATTAGCCGTAAAAACTTCATCAAAGACACGTACTTCCCAGTTATGTACGGTCTTAGCAATCTTAACAGCAGTCTCCAAAGTTGATTTCTCTTTTGAGGCCACAAGAGTCAACAGCAACAGCTCTCTCAGTAAAGCTTCTTCCTCTAGAACCTGCAGCTCCCAGTCCACAAGAGCCTCACGCTCCTTATCCCCCACAGTGGAGAACCTTGGAGGCTGACAGAACTGTCGGCCATGAACTTCATCTAGCAGAGCTTCACGTAATCCCTCCTTTAGAAGCTCATCCACCACTTCCTCGGCTGCTTGGGCATTGGGATGCTCAGGGTTCCTCGCCGTTCGAAGCAGCTCCACTCGGACAGCAAAAAACTCTCTTCTTTCCGAAAAGAACTTACTTCTAAGCTGATAAAATTCCAGCTTCTTGTTCGTTTCTTCCTCCTGTAGCTTCTCGAGGGCTTTTCTCAGCTCCTGTTTGTCACCTGAAGCTGGCAACTGCACGCTTGTCAGCAAAAAATCCCACTCCTTCTCTTTATCTGGAGTATCTGTAACATCAGCCGTTGTTTTCGCGTCTTTATCAGCTGAAAACAAAGCTAAAGCTGAATTTTTGGGCGTTGCTGGAGGCGTCGTTCCATCTACACCACCCACGCGCCCGCCCAACGGCACCACGCTCCGCACAGAACGTATCGCAAGCACTACATCCTCCACCTGCAGCTCCTCACGCCGGCCGCGCTTGAGCCACGACAGCACGTCCGCCGACGTCTTAGTGCGCGCCATCAATTCGCAATCTGAGGGGCTGGGCTGATTGGTTTCATGGCACTAAAGTGAATAGTGCCAGTATCATTTTAAGAAGTACCAATCATGTGGTACCCTGTCTATCCCGATATTGATTTCGTTTATCAGATTGTTCTCTCTCGCGCCGACCTTCATTCCCGATATTGAACCCGCCGCGTGCCGCACTCGCCGCCTTATTGCTGTCTCTCGCTGCGCCTGTATCTGCCTCTCCAGAGCTCCTGCAACGCCGCGCACACCTTCGTCGTGTAGCGCTTCGTCTTCTCTATCCGTTGCGACGTCTTCTTCCGCTTTATCTTCGTCTCTGGACCCCAGTACGCTCTGGGACGTCCTCGGTCAAACTGCTTGGGACTTGGTAGGCGGCGACTTGTTGGCTCGCATGTCGCAGTTTGCTCACGGGATTTCGGCTCTGGACGTCACGCCCTCTGCAGCTCTCAGTGCTCCAGTATGGCTGCTGGGCAAGCGCTATGATGATGTGGCGGCAGCAGACTTTGACGCGTACAAGAAGAGCTTTGAAGCTATTCTCTGGTTCACGTACAGGAGAGATTTCCCAGCTATGACGCCCTATGAGCATACTAGTGACGCTGGATGGGGCTGTATGCTGAGATCCGCGCAGATGTTGCTAGGCCAGGCACTGCAGAAACGTCTTTTGGGACGAGATTGGGCTCTTCCTGCTCTTTTTGAGACAGAAATGGACAATAAACTACCAAGCAACTACGTAAAATTGCTCAAATGGTTCGCAGACTCTCCGGACTTGGAGTGCAGGTACTCTATCCATCATATGGTGAAGCTGGGGATGCAGTACGATAAACTTCCTGGAGAATGGTACGGACCTACGACTGCTGCTCAAGTGCTGAGGGATCTGGTTAATCTGCACAGACGAGAGTTTGGAGGAGAGCTGGCTATGTATGTGCCACAGGAAGGAGTGGTGTACAGTGATGATGTCACTACACTTTGTGTCTCGCAAATTGAAGAGGGGGGAGTTATTTCAAAGGTGGAGGACAAGGAAGAGGAAGGAAACAAGCCTGAGTTCTTTGATCCATTGCTGCATCCACCCACAACGGAAGATCGCGGTGACTGGAGCACTGCGCTGCTGATTTTGATTCCGCTAAGACTTGGACTGGATCAAGTGAACGAGTGTTATGTGCCGGCGATCCAGAAGACGTTTGCGTTTCCACAAAGCGTGGGTATCATTGGAGGCAAGAAAGGCCACTCGGTCTACTTTGTCGGTACTCAGCAGGATCAGTTGCATCTCCTGGACCCACACGACGTCCATCCAGCACCGGAAATTAATTCTGCCTTCCCAACTGCTGTAAGTTATTCGTCATGATTTAGATTATTGCTGGCTGACCGATTATCTGTATTTGTCATTTTGTGCAGACACATTTACGGACGGTTCATTCATCACGTCCGCTGGTGATGAATGTTACTACTATTGATCCGTCGCTAGCACTTGGTTTTCTGTGCGAGACCCGGGCTGACTACGAAGATTTCGAGCGTCGCGTACGAATCCTTCACGACGAAGTAAAGGCTGAAGGTGGAATGTGCCCGTTCTCAGTTGCTGCTCGCCGGCCGGACTACGCTGCAAGTGGGGGTGACTTGCTTATGGCTGACTGCCTTTCGGGCGACGACATGAACGACGATGAACTTGATGGAGCTACAGGTGTCGATGGAGACGATGAGGAGGACGACTACGTGCTTCTTTGAATACGTGGTAGGGTCGGATCGATGCAAGCCGCCTTCTTGTATTATAGACCAGGTATGGCGGTATTGGAATTCTACAGTGCAATTGCAATACAGCTAAGAGCGTCCCGTTTGAGGTTGCTTACAGATTGATTTTGGCCATCCCACCTTAGTTTCATATGCTGATTGGAACAGAAGGTTGCAGATTCCATCGGCGTGGAGGTAAACTTTACACGTAAAGACCTCTTTTCCAGAGGACAGCAGTAGAAATACGTGTACATCCTGAAGACAGCAGGTAGCATTGGGAGAGAACATTTTCATCTGCTTTAAAGTACCAATGCTGCCTTATCCACGCTCAATCACTGGTGCAGGATGTCATGTACGTGCCATTTTCAAATTTCCTTCGGGTGTCCACTGAAGTTGGTAGCCATGTCGTCAAGCTCAAGTGACTCGATGTCTTTCGACGGTTCCAGCTCGGACATTGCTCGTCAACTTTATTATCGAAGAAAAACCGAAGAGGAAGTCGATCAGGTTAAGCTGGTTGCTGTCCCAGATGCAGTTCAGAAACGTCTGAAAGGCTTGAAGTTGGACTGGACAAAGCTACCAGGTCTTGCTCAGCGTGCTCTGCTTTGGGATACGGGCTTCGGAATCACGTCCAAGGACACAGCAGTGCAGTTTTGGACTCTGGGGAAGCATTCAATGACGGATTTGGCGCTTACATTGGAAGAGTTTCAAGATGCTGGATGTCTCGCTTTGAACTGCACGCAACCTAGAGGTGGCTTAGCCTATGCCAACCAGTTTTGTAATGGAGCTCAGATGAACAACGCAGCCAAGTGTGTAGTGGAAGAGTTCGAGGACGATGTGACGTATCACGCAGCGATGTGGGGGATCGGTGGAAATCCGTCAACTGCCCCAGTACCTCGCGTCGCGAAACATTCTTGGACCGATCAGAACGTTTCGTACGTTGTCATGGCAGTTCATACTGTGAGTTTGACGAATGAACCAGGCTATGGTGAATGTGCCAAATCCACTGAAAACGGGGCTTACGGGTCTCTGGTGTTTCCTTGTCACACAACCGCAAACATCACGGATGAAGTAAAAGCTGAAATGCAGGTCGTCACAGGGAGCGACTGGGTGTCGAAATGGCTAGTGGAAGATTATCCGGAGGCAGCAATTGCAGGGAGCGAATTCAACAAATTGCTGCTAGTCCCCATCGCTGGTGGTGCGGTTTTTGTTATCGCTCTCATTGCAATTAGCATTTTCTGCATGTGCAAAAGACAGCGCAAAGCTCAGACTTCTACAACCGCATCACCTGCACCTTATCAACTCACTGTGACGTCGCCTCCTGGATGCTACCAACGCAATTATCATTCTCGACCCACAGTAGCTACCAGCGAAGATTTGGGTAGTAGCTTCAATCCTCGACCTTCGATCGGAATGAACGACAGTTCGTCTTCGGCGACATCTCTCCAGTTCCCGCAACGACTGAGTCACGAATATGGCTCGAACTCCACATTGAAACTGCTCATGACAAGCGGATTCCTCGCAGGGAAGCGAATTCCAATTGACGAGTTAAAACTCGAAAAGGTGATGTCCAAGGGAGCGTCGGGAGAAGTTTGGATGTGTCAGTATGGTGGTCAACAAGTTGCAGTGAAGCGATTGCTTCATGCTAAAAGCAACAAGGCAGACGAAGTGCAGGAATTCGCAGAGGAAATCGAGTTGAACGCAAGTCTGAATCATCCAAACATCGGCAGATTCATTGGCGTTTCATGGAACAGTTTAAATAATCTGTCGATGGTAGTCGAGTATTTCCCGCTTGGTGATCTCCAACATTACTTGAAGGCGCATGGAGATCTCATGTCATGGGCAAGAGAAAAGATCCACATGGCAGTCGGAGTCGCTCGAGCGCTGGAATATCTACATACTCGAAGAACTCCCATCATCCATCGGGATTTAAAGTCGAGAAACGTCTTGCTCATCGACAATTGGAACCGAAGGTGATCGACTTTGGTGTGAGTAAAGGACGTCTAGACTTGACAATGACAGCGGGGGTTGGCACACCATACTGGACAGCACCGGAGGTTATGGAGGGTAAGCGATACACGGAGCAAGCAGACATCTACTCATTCGGCGTGCTATTATCCGAGATGGACACGTGCAAAATCCCCTTCCACGATATCCTCACCTCTGAAGGCAAAAAGGAGAAACCATTCCGCATTTTGCAAATGGTCATGTCTGGACACCTACGTCCAAGTTTTTCAGATGATTGTCCGTCCCGAATCCGTCGTGTTGGTGTAACTTGTTGCCAACATGATCCAGCCCGTCGTCCCAACGCTTCAGCCTTGGTGAAGATGCTAAAAGGTGATTGAACTTCACGTACGTAATGCATGTCAAATAACCAAACGATGCTCTCCTGACTCGCTAATTGCTGCATTACTTAGACGCCCCATAGCGCTCTTCCTCCTTGTAGTAGTCCGTAAAACCCACGACATCCTTGACATGCTCAAAGTCACTCAGCAGGTCATTGAGTCCAGCACTTGGAGTAGCATTAACTCCATCAGCCGAGGGCTCAACCTCCCCTTTAGTCTGGTTACGCAGCTCCACCAAAGCCTTCTCCATTACTTTAATACTCGCATTAAGCAGCGTAACCGGATACAATGCGATCTTGTAGCCGATCTGATGCAGCTCTTCTGGCAGCAAAACTGGAGTCATCCCCATCTCGACCATATTCGCAAGCTTGGGACCCGGAACTTGTTCGCAGAAAGCTTTCATTTCGTCCACGGAGCGTGGAGCTTCCAAGAAGGTAATGTCTGCACCAAGACGCACAAATTCCTGACAACGAGCAATCGCTTCTTCCAACGAGTGAGTGGCGCGAGCATCCGTGCGAGCCAAAATGACAATATCAAAGTTTCCTTCACGACGAGCGTCCACTGCTGCTCGGACTCGATTGAATGCTTCTTCACGGTCGACAACTGCTTTCCCTGTCGTGTGACCACATCTCTTTGGAGATACTTGATCTTCAATCAGGATACCAGCCATCCCAGCTTGGGCGTATCCTGCCACTGTGCGTTTAACGTTCATGGCGTTCCCGTAGCCTGTGTCACCGTCACCA
Organism: Phytophthora meadii; assembly: GCA_032432875.1. NCBI lineage: Eukaryota > Oomycota > Peronosporomycetes > Peronosporales > Peronosporaceae > Phytophthora > Phytophthora meadii. Next base: position 329,927 of record JAUMGV010000069.1, on the reverse strand, counting down.
AGACACGGGATACTCTTCAGTGACGAACATATCGTCTGTGCACTGCGTGCCATCTCGCCATAAGACAGGAGTTGAGTGTCTGGTACACCGTGAACTGCCGAGACGCCGTAGCCAGTCATAAAGCAGGAGTCGTAACCAGCACGCTCGATGAGTCTTGCAGTGAGGCCATCGTAGCAAGAAGGCATCATCACGAGGTCTTCACCATTGATGAGCTCGCGGAGACGAGCAACTCGTTGGGGCTGCGTGGTTGTTGAAAGCATTTTCAGGAATGACCAGATCTTGATTGGTCTGGTCATTTGTTTACACGTGGGGGGAGTTTGCGCAAACGTTTTTGCAAAATGCAAGATGGATACACTGCAAGTCCTAAGCCTACATATTCAGGAAGACAACGCGCCGTACAGTTCAATAGCTCTCTGCTTGCAAGAAACCCTCACGGAGATGCGTCACTGGAAAGGATTTAGTTTAACATTTATTGGGCTTCGATAACTAACGCTTCAGAGTAGAATAGTAGCAATGCAGTGGAAGATAAATTTCGCCAGGAATTCCATAGCCACATCCCAAGCAGCGCTGGGCACGAGATGAAGCAGTGTTCCACTGTCTCGATCGTTGTGCATGATTCTCAACCGCAGTTTTGGGCAGGAGGATTTAATGAGTTGAGGTGATGTTCCTTGTGATTGAATTCGCCCGAAATACGAACGCCGAAAAGTCAGAAAATAAATGGTTCCGCCGTACAAAGATTTTTTTAAAACTGAGAAACGCAATTACTATAACCACTGGCTTTCTTCGATACTTTCAGTACGTAAGTATCATTTTGCTTGTAGATGTGGCATTACTCGGCACGGCATTTCGAAGCGCGTTTACTACCATTAAAATGGTACATCTCCAAACGCATAATCTCAGCCTGACCCGTAACCAATTATCTTCATAATCAAAATGCGATGTCCCGCTCTTCGAGTTTATCTGTGATTAATGAAAGAAAAGGGTGGAGGTAGATTATGGGGTTAGTCAGTAAGATGGGATCCCTGATCAACCTCTTTTGCTGTCGGTCTGTACGGTTCTCACTTCTCAATCTGCTCCTTACCACACTAACCAGACCACTACTCTAAGGACCAGAATCATGCGCTTGACGTTTCTCCTCTTCGTGATTGCGACTACCCTCTTCTCTAGCAGTGATGCTACAGCAAGTTCAAGCCCGATTTCGAATTCGGCGGCCCCCCTTCGCGATGGTGGTGTTGCCGGTGGAAGGGTTCTTCGGGGCTCTAACGTCCAGAAGAACAAATACTTCGATGAAGAGGAGGAGGAGGAGGAAGAACGAGCTCTACCGAATGTCTCCAAGCTCGACGACGAAGCCAATTTAAAGTTTTTGGTCAACTTGTTCAAGGGTTTTGATGATACTGGTGTGCCTGGTTTGACGGCTTTTCTAAGAAAAGAGGCGTTAAACGTGGATGAGATGCTGTCGCTGTTAAAGTTGTACCAACAATTCCGCGCGGTTGGTCCTGAGGATTTCACGAAGGCGATGACGAAGGCCGTTGGATCGTAGAGGAGAAAGGTGATCTGGCGTTTTTCAGTTAATGAGAAGCAATACACGGGCTAAATTTCCAAGAAGCCATACTGTCGCTAAGTAGGAAGTAGGACAACTCTGAATCGGGTCAACAAAGAGGTAAAGTTTGAGCTGTGTCAATAATGTCCCCATTACTTCTGAAGAAATACCTATATTAACTGAACCACCGGCTGGATACTCGATCTATCTGCTTGCAGAGATTTAACTCCAAGCCATTTTTTCACTTGATAGCAGGTCTCCCATTGTGAGGAGTATTTTAGAGCTGAAGAAATACTTCTTGAAGTATGCTGCAAGACTCTCAACTGTTTTAGTTCTGTTGTACATTAGCTTTTTCTTTCGTTGATTAGCAGTTATCGGACTTCTCGCTGTGCCAACTAAAAACTGATTATTTATTATAGACAGGAAAACGGTCTGCCGCAAAGCGATCCACTTTTTTCTTTTGCTTCTTCTTCATCAATAAGAAGCCGATGACAGAGTTTCAACATACATAGCATAGCTGACATGCTGGTCTTCAAAAGTACGATTCATTTTAGTCCTTCAAGTAGCATCCTTTGTCAGTAATAATAAGTAAACAAAACAATTAGATTATGATCGACTGCTAGTTTCCAAAGCAAGAAGTGTTCGAAGACGCTGACCAGTGATTTTAAATGACGTAGCGGGTTTGATTTCGCGAAGTTATCTGTGGTAAAGTTATGAGTGGTTTTGTGCATTTATTGTAAATTATTGACCCAATATCGAATTGTATTGGAAGTTGAGCGAAGACAATAATACATATTTTTATTGAAAACTCAATTATTTATTTAATTGCACTATTTTTTCTGCCATAAACTTATTTATGAAATCAATTCACCATTATGTACGAGGAATTCAGGAGGAGGTGAAGTAGGTGAAGCGAAAACTGCCGAAGAGTTGCAGCGACTACGGCTCCATTAATGCCACTCTCAACTGCATGAATTGACAATGTCTGTGATCAGATCATAACATGCTCAAGTTTCACGAAAGTTCGCATTGTTTTGGAGTCTCCACGTTGCATGAAACCCAATTTCAGAAAGGACGCCAAAGAATGAGAGCGTCCAATGCTTTCAATTTGAAATCATTCGATTTGGAGAATAGTAGCAGCCACCAAATAACGCCACTGAGAAAAAAATTCTCCATGAAGGTCATAGCGATTGCCACATACGGTAAGCTTTCTCTTCCGCTAATGTCGTAGTTCGTCACCACCACACCCGACCACGAGTGTCATCCCGATCAAAGGTGTCACCCGAGGAGCTTAACTCCAACAGACCCTAAAATGTACTTAATATCGAATATATAGTAGTCTGTAGAAGATAATTATCACGTCTGAGTGCGGCAACGAAGGGAAACGTCGGGATCTTTGCCAAACCCGGCTGCTGATACCACGAGCAAGGGTCCTATGGGGCTGCTGATACCCGTGTCCTGTCACACCCGACGCAACTCCGGAACCTACGACACTAACCACCGCCAATACGCCTCTCTTCCTCACTTAGTTTATTCGCAGTTAGCGCCAATGCCGACATTACTACTACTCGACCGATAGCTCTGCTAGCTACTCGGCAAATCTTAAACTGACCTCTACTGCTACCGCCTTGCACCCACCATAGCGTCCTGCTAGCCGTCCACTGTGTACCCAGCGAATCGTCTGCGGCTCTTCAAGTATTACGATCTTCGATCGAAGGGTCGTGAACCCGGATTCTGCGTCAGCGGGTCTCATTCTTCAACCCGACCGGCTCGTCGCATCTTCTTCTTCACTTGCCCGTCTGCAGTCTGCTATCCGCTCGTCCGCCGTATGCCGCTCGTCGTCTGCTACTCGTCTTAGTCTGCTGCTCGTCTTAGTCTGCTGCTCGTCTTCAGTCTGCTGCTCGTCTTCAGTCTGCTGCTCGTCGTCGCCAAAGAAATGTCGTCATCCTTACTATACCAATCTAGCGCTGGATATGAGAAAAGTCAGTGTGCTCCACTCACTCAATTTCGAATGTACTAGGATTGAGAGAGATAATGACAAGACAGTCTGCAAAAAGCATTCGGAGCATCACATCAGGGACATCTGGGAGAAGGCATCGCCTCACCCATGCAAAGTTCGTCAACGTTTTAGGGACTCTGGCTTCGGGCAGTCATGCAACTTCATATGGTGTTGTAAGTGTTGAACTTCGGTGCAATTGGCCTGCTTTAAATGGAGAAGAAGTTCATTCCTTTTCCAGATTGTACCTCCAAACACCGGGGAAATGTTTCGAAGAGTGGAAGATCGCCCTTCAATATCTCGTTAAGTAAGAGGTTCTGATCGCAACTATGCTTGTCAATTAATCTCCCATGCAGTCGATGTTGTCGTTAAAATTCTTCAACGATTCATTATTTTTTGTTTGGTTTTGTGGCATTGGTACAATTCCCTCCTCAGCTGTGGTATTCTTTGATGATCAATGGCAAGACGCCGTTCGACACTCGCGAGGGGTTAAACGAGGAAATTCATGATCTTCTTTCCTTTTTGCACTAGCGATTGAACCACTCGGTAATTTACTGCGAGCAAAACGAGAACTAGGTGTAGATGTGGGCGAGAGTTTATCTGTCTCTGTGGCCTTCTTTGCGGACGATACGGCGCTATTCTTGAAGAGAGTAAAGGGCAATTTCGACTGGTTGATGTTAACCGAGATGGCTCGGGTGCAAACGTCAATCCAGCCAAAAGAGTGATCATGAGCCTGAACAAGCACAAAACTACTCCAGTTCTGATGCCGGTTCGGTCACACAAGAATGGGGAATCAGTCAAATATCTCAGTGTTCCGTTCGGAAACCTGGATGCACTCAGCTGCACGAAAACCTAATGCCTCGGCTTCATTTATGGAAAAGAAAATCTCGTGTCATTTCGATCTCCTGGTGTCGTTCCAGGATGACACCATCGTCCCAGATCACTGGACAACTATCATCTACGTGACGGCTCTGGACAAACGAAAGAAGATCGTCCCTGATTTCAAGATGCGCCTCACTGAAGAACGAGCTCGGCAAGCTGCCGAGAAGGATGCGAAGGCCACAGGAGTTCTGGATCTCACTCGCTCCGATGCTGTTATCCCCGATTCCAAGTCCAAGATCCCCCGGTATCTCTCGTATCCCTCGGAGGTTTCTACTCTGAAGTTCACTTCGACGATACCTTTCAAGTTCAAACTCCAGGACCAGCAGCGTCGCCCTTCTGAACACTCACCTGTTGAAGATTCGGTACTCCTGGCGAATGCAGGTACCAAGGTGGCAAAGTCTGAAGTGCACACGAAACATCTTGGTGACGTGGTCTGGAAGGAAGGCCCCGACCTCCACCAAGCTCTGCTGTCGACAAGATGAAGAGAGAAACCAGAAATATTTGAGAGTTACGAGAAAGAAAAACGATAACCAGAGTTCAATTTGCTTGCTACTGCACAAGTTCGCAAGAGAGGTACCCAAGCCTCTCTGCTCCGAGGAAGTACGCTGTGTGATCTCCAGTCTTTCAGTCCCCTTAGGTGGAGATCAGGTAAAGTAGAGACCTGAGAGGACCTGCCTATTCAAAGAATCAGAACGGCTAAATACATTTGTATATTCCTGAACTCTGTATATTTGTTGATTACCTCTGGAAGTCAGGCGTTCCCCAGCGACAGTTCCTTCGAGAATACGTGCGGGAGCTTGAAGAAGCAGGTTTAATCCAGCGCAACACTCAAAGTCGCTAGTCGTGTCCGGCACTACCGGTGGCGAAGCGGGGCACGGAAGAGTTTCGCATTACCATTGATAACCGACCCGTTAACCATCTTACGATGTCACAGGCGGGTGCCTCGCCGAACCTGCGGACGTACGGTTTCGGAGCTTTTGATTTTCACGAAGGTTCTGACAAATGCCTCTGCATTCGAACAGCAGAGAGATGTTTTAGTTTGTGACAGAATATAGAGTTTTCACGCCAACTCGCGTGACTCAAGGCGCTAGTGATTCATCAGTACATTTCCAGGCTCAAATGAACAAAGTACTGAGGGACCTATTGTTCCGGACTGTACTGGTGTGGATAGCTGATGTGCTATTGTTTCCACGTACTGCTAGTGAATATCTCAAGAATCCGACGAACTTTTTCGGTATTCTACGCCAACGGAAGCCTGATCGAGAAGTGAAACAACACATCAAGAGAAAGCTCCAGCGCTGGGGATTGAAACTAGTCGGTTACCGGTATGTGATTCATCACATAGCTGGCGAGACCAACATCTGGGCGGATATAATTTCTCGCTGGGGCCAACCTGCGCCTCCTGATGCGTCTGAGCCGCTAACAGTTCGTAGAGTGACTACACGATCTGCACGGACTCTCCCAGAGCACCGTTCGTTGCAGAATGACCAGTTCACGTGGCCGACGCGGGCTGAGATAGTTCGAGTACAGCAACAGTATCACGTAAACGCAGCGGACAGTGCTGTGACGGCTAGTGATACGATCGAAGTGGACGGGAAATTGTGGTTACCTTCAGAGGCCAAGGAGCTTTTGATGCATCTATTTGTGGCGGCGCACTGCGGCATCCAAGGGCACCGAAGTGTGAATGTGATGGTGGAGCTCCTGGATTGCCGTTTCGTTTTGTTAAACGCCTCCCAAATGGTCACTCGGTTTGTTAACCAGTGTCTCTTATGCAAGCACGTCAAAAACAGTCAAGTGACCCAAAGAAACTGGACTGTGGACCGACCAGTGGCTAAACGCATCGAGTGCCTGCATCTCGACTATCTGTAAGTCGGTGACAGCTACGGCGACACTTTGTACGTGCTGGTCCTCAAAGACGAACTTACCCACTACTGCGAGCTCGTACCGACAGATGCAGCGGACAGTCAGACTGCAGTGGCAGCTATCCTAGAATGGACCAAACTGTTCGGAGCTCCGCTTTCGTGGATGTCTGATAATGGCTCGCATTTTTATGAACGAGGTGATGGAACTGTTGGCAAACGGCTTGGTGCGATTCATCAGTTCACTCCGGTGTACACGCCGTGGTTTAGTGATACTATCGAACGAGTGAATCGGGATATTCTTCAAGTACTGCGTGTTATGCTGTTGGAGAGCCGGCTGGACACCCGCAATTGGGTACACCTACTACCTATCATTCAGACGAACCTGAACCACACTCCAGTGGTCTCAGAGCTTTTACACCGGCATACCTGCAGCATCTTTTCTTGACATTGTGGATACACCTGCATAGAGAGTACTGCGAAACCTTCTAATGGAGAAGGCTGATCTGCGAGAGGTTGTCGAGACTCATCGACAGAGCGTGCATAGAATGCATCGCATTGTTCGCGGCCACTGTGAGTAGCAACGCGTAGCTGCAATGGCTCCAAGGGCACCGTGTGCAATTTCAGTGAGGGGGCTACGTGCTGTGATCCAGGGTGGACAAGTGTCTGCAGGGTAATAAGCTACTGGTGTGTTGGGTCGGGCCATTCCAGCCTTCACTCACTCACTCTTTCCTCATCCGCCATCTACTCACTGGGGCTGAGTATGACGTTCATGGATCAAGGCTAAAGTCTACTACGATACAGACCGTGATGTGACCGCCGAGATCCGTGAGCATGTGTCAATTGTTCTAGAAGTCCGAGCCGTAGTTTCGCACCGATTCAATACGGCGTCTAGCAAGCTAGAGCTGCTTGTTGCCTGGCGTGGTCTACAAGACGTCGAGATTTCTGGGAACCCGCCCATTCGATCATACGTGACGTTCAGGCGCTTGTGGCCAAGTATGCTGAGGACCACAGCAGTTCAACTATGGAGTTATGTCCAATCACAGTGAAATTTGGGTACATACGACGGGACATAGCTACATGTGTTCAGAAACGGTCAAGGAGAATGTGATTGGAAGGTTATCGGAAGGTACCGTATACGGTACGGTACAAGTGTCTGGAGTCCAGACTCTGGACCTGCCGAATGCGTCTGCTGCTGTAGCCGACGCCGACGACGTGCAAACAGCGACCTACCGGCATCTACATGTACATGTACACCTGAAGGACCGCGTCAACATTGAGCTGCACAATATGTTGACGCGGTCTTCCAGATGTACATGGTATACAGCTGCGCATCAACAGCGACCTTCACCAACAAGACCAATGGTTGGTGCTGGAGGGCTGAAGCGTACTGAGCTCCCAGTGAGGCAAGTAGAACTAAGAAATAAGCTCGAGGAACTGCTTGCTTTAATAAACTCTCTTCGCAACTCACTTTGAACATGTCATAATTCGCTCTTTGTGTCCGAAATTCGGTAACAGCCGAGAATTCGTATTTGATTACTGCACGACTCACACACGTTGTAGTTCGTATTGCAAAGCCCAGTCTGGTATCGCGTGGGATACGGTCGACTGACTCATCACCTCGGAATTCCGACAGCACACAGAAAGTTATCCCCCTGCTAACTCCGCATTGTCCAGTTCGCGATTTTCTGCCGTCAAGCACCATCTGAGGCCACTTCCATGCGTTGGACGAATGTGTCGAGCGTTTTAAGCTTTGTGCTCATGCTGGCTGTAGTTACAGAAGGCTTCGAGACTACTAGGGATACCAAGAATGGTGTGGTGGCTCCGGATTCTCGTCTTTTGTTAGGCTTCACTGCGGACCAAGAGGAAAGGAAATTTGGTGGACCAGCAACTGGCACTGATCACAGCAACTCACGCGCGTGGGAGAATTTCAAGGCTTGGTTCGTGAAAACGTTTTTCTTCTGGCGGAAACGAGAGCAGACACGCAGACTGCGCAATTTCTAAGCTGATCTCAACGTGAAGTGCAGGCATCGCCTAACTTGCAAGCCAAGAGGTTGCAAGGAGTTCGCTACGACCACGCCATTACATCGGGATCGTATTTCGCACTTAATAAAATTTGAGCATGTTGAAGGAGTGTGTTAGGATGATATCGGATTTCCTCTTAGTCATTGTGAACGACTAAATTCAAGAATCACTTTCAATTTTCCTCCCCACCAGCCCATCGACACCAAATACTGATCAGGTAAAAGCTTTCATCTCAATTCTGTTCGTGTGTAGATGTCAAGCTCAGGCGACACCAAACCAAACCTCAACGAATTCAGGCAACCAGTTGGTTTTGCAATGCCAAACTGGAACGCTCTCTCCACAAGACATTGACTGGATGCTACTGCCAAGTCGAACCACTGAAGGCAGACCACCATGCTCAAGACCTCTGGGCCGTCCAGTCCGACGATCCCGAAGGGGTTCGTCGGACGTATTTACCTCGTGGTCCCTTCCCAACCTTCGTCGAGTTTGAGAAATGGTGTCAGGAGGGAGAACACTCTCACGACCCGCAGTTCTACGCCATTATGGTAAACGGCCAAGCCGTTGGTGTTACCGCCTACCGTCAGATCGAGCCGAGCCACGGCGTCATCGAGAACGGCCATATCTACTACTCGTCCTGTCTGTCCAAGACCTGCGCTGCACCTGAAGCAATGTATCTCCTTGTAGCCAATGCCTTCAATCTCGGTTATCGTCGTTATGAGTGGAAGTGCGACAGCCTCAACGTGCCATCACGTAAAGCTGCTGCTCGCTACGAATTCACGTTTGAAGGGACCTTCCGCCAGCTCATCGTGTACCAAGGCCGCAACCGTGACACGTCGCGGTTCTCAATCATCGATGTAACAGGAGGAGCATTGAACGCCTCACGTTGAAGTTGACGACGCTGGAAGAACGTTGGACGATTGAACCGACGGGCCTAAATTGAATCTGACGAAGAAGATCGCTAACCAGCGAATGAGCGACGTGAACGGTGAACGCGTGTGAATCTATTGAGTGGCGTATGGCTGCACGAAGAAGATCGCAGTCGACGTTGGAGCTGGTGTGTAGCCAACGACCCATGAATGAGCGGACGGACGAATGGCAGTTCGGAATTTGAGCTCTGAGGAGCAAGTGGTTGAGACTAGCAGTTCGATTCAAGCTCTGGAGCAAGTGGTTGACTAGCAGATTTCGGAATTTAGACTGGAGCAAGTGGTTAAAGTAGCCATTCGGAATTAAGACTATAAAGCAGGCTGATCGAAGACGAACGACTTTGCAATTTGCACCGACGGCAAGACTTCGCATACTGTGCACTGAGGAATAGCGATTAAACAAGCAGCAGACGGCTTGGAGATTGCGGGCTGGGAGGAAGGTAAACGAACGAAGGTACCTCGGAAACTGTGCATTGAGGCCGGTGACCAAGGGAAAACGATAAGGTAGTTCGGGAATTTGTACTCCGAGAGGCAAGCAATTGAAATAACAGACGACAACGAACGGTTGAATTGACGGACGAACGAACGATTGAATTGACGGACGAACGAGACGAACGTAGGGAAGGAAGCTCTACCAGTCTATTAGTTGAATACAAATAGGAACGAAGTTCCGGCGCAGGTGACTGAGCCATCTGAGTGTTGTTGTTGATTGCGAGTTAGCCCTAAAACAAGAACCCGGCGAGACAAACGCAGATAAGCATTGTCAGCATTTACGATCCGCTAGCGAACAGGCGTATTGGGTTCGTCACATGGTGGTCATACAGGGGCCGCTTCATCAGCAAAAGCAGAATACTCAGCAACGGCTACTTGCGAAAAAACGTGAATTGAGGAAGAAGCGAAACACGATGGGAACGAGAACGGCTACGGTGGTGACCACGGCGAAAACTGCTCGAACGACGCGAAGCAGGAAGACCGGGGCCAAGCCAATTGAAGTTGAAGAGAAACATGAAGATAACGACGTTGACGATGGAACAGCGACAACGGGCGTCGAACAGCAGCCAAGCCAGGAAGCAGCAGAACCTGAGATGCCGGCACGAGCAGTGGAACCTACCAGCGATGCTGCCACGGAGCCGTACGATGACCTGTCAGACGACACGCAGGAACCGACGGAAGCGGAAATCGTGAACCTGACGCGCACCTTGAGAAAACTGGAAGCAGTGGCAACCAGAACGGGAGCAGGAACGAAAGTAGCAGCCAGATTGACGAAATTGGCGACTGACCTGCAGCAAGTAACAGCGAAGCTAGCAACCCCGGGCGCCATATCCAGTAGTGAGACAGCCAAACAGGTAGATGAAGCCCTGGGACGAGAACGGGAAGTTGATGAGACCTGGGAACGGCTGGATGTCGACCGCAACCAGCAGATACCAGAGCGACGACGCATTGAAGAACAGGAACCACCAGCACGACGTGTGAAGTACGGTGTACCTGGAACAGCTGAACGAGTCAAACGGCCTGGTAACGATAACGACGTCGACGAGGAACGCTCCAGTAGTGACTCTGAACAGGAAGAGAAGCCACGACGACATGTAGCAATGCCGCCAGAAGCAAGACGACGCCCACATGTCGAACATCCCAACAGACGGCACCGGAATGACAACAATGACGATGATGATGGAGAACGAAGACCACGAAGACGTGAGCGAAATAATGAACGTCGACGTAGGGAAGAACCACGTCGTGGAGATCGCCACCACCGGGAACAACGAGATGAACGACATCAGCGACGCCGGCAACAGAGAGCAGCACCAGGTGGAGACTCACCCGATGGTGATGGCAGCTCGAATGACGGTAGTTCAGGCAGTGATCGACGGGGACGGCGTGACCGAAGCAGTAGCCGAAGCAGTAGTCGAAGCAGCAGCTCGGAGAGTGGAGTCAGTTCCGATGAAGCCAGTGATTCGAGTGATGTGGAACGTGACAACCATCGTCGTATCCGAGAGCCCCGAAGACATGACGGACGACGTGAACGCCATGAAAGAAGACCGCACCATGAGAGACGAGAACGACGACATCGAGTGCGGAACATTAAAGATCTGGAACTCCCGAGTTTCACACCGACGCCGAGAGCATCAGTATCGACGTGGGTTGACAGGATCGACTTGGCGCTGAAGGGAGCCAAAGAATCGGGACGAGGCGAATGGTCGGACCACTCCTTGTACTTCATTCTCGGGAACAAGTTGATGGAGAGCGCGGCGAGATGGTGGGTGAACATGGATAGAAGACTGCACCGTCGAGATCGGACGTGGACGAAATTGAAAGTGGCCTTGTTAAGACGATACGGACCTCGTGTGGATAAGTCTGCTGCCGAAGCTCGAGTGAACGCGCGGTATCGATTCCACAAGGAACCCTATGCGGATTTTGCGGCGGGTTTGCGTGAAGCTGCGGACAGGAATGAAGTCAGTGAGCGAGTGTTTCTGGCGCAGTTTTATCGATGCATTGATCGGACGGTAAGACAACTGGTTAAACAGCCACCCGTACCTCGAACCTTGGAAGAAGCTGTGGAGAAAGCCATTGAAATTGACGATCCAATGGACTATGTGACCGGAGATCAGCTAGCGATGAAAAATCAACCTCGACCACCATCAGGAGGCGACGGCCGAATGGTAGTGATTCCTGGAGTCGGTACGTTGACGTTGCCAGCAGAACGACACGAGGACGAGGCGGAAAGTAGCGAAATGGCAGCAGGAACGACAGATGCACTCGCCATCTGCAACAACCAACAGGGCGTGTATAACTGGCCAGCTGGAGTGTTTGAGTTCCCGCCTGGGCAAAAATGGAATGGAAGATTCTGGGCAGCAACTGGAAACAGTGGAAAGAAACGAGCTGAGAAAAAGAAGGCTAAACAGAAGACTAAGGTGGATACGACGTCGACCAAGGTCCGGAAGAAGTCGAAACGCGCGATTCTAGACACCAGCAGCGAAGATGAGAAGGACGAGACGCGGACGAAGCGATCGAAGACGACAGTGACCCCATCCACTGCAGCTGTGAAGATGGCATCGACAGACGAACCAACGTATGGAGCAACTCGAATGGTGGAGACACAGTCAAGAACATACGGAAGGCAAGGACGAAGTGATAACCCGAACCGACCATGTTTTCATTGCGGACAGAGTAGCCATTGGTCATCGCAGTGCCCAAACGAACCGAAGTGTTATGCGTGCTATAAGCAAGGACACTTTGCGAGAGATTGTCCTGATGACATCGCCAAGAAACGCAACGATGAGTACCTACGGAAGCGAGCAGAAGAAACGAAGAAGTCGTCGGGAAACGACAACCGGGCGTAGTAGCGGAGGTGCGACGTCCGGAAACACCAGAGACTCTCCGACAACAAAATGATGCTGACGATGGTGAGTCCAAGAAGAGCGAGCTGACGAAGGTAGCGTGTCAAGACAATGAATTGATACGAACGATGGAACAGATGAAGAACGGAGGCGATGAACGTGATGAGAACCGAGCGGCGATCTACGTAGCTACGGTACGTCCTGCTATGGTGACGAAGAAGTATCGACGCATACGGTTAGAAGGGCTGTTGGAGATCGAGACTCCTAGTACGAACAGAGGCGATAACAGTTCGAGTACAGCGACTGAGGATTCCGAAACCACGACGGGAACGACAAAGCCCAACGAACCAGCACGAAGTGAGTGTGATCCGGTCTCGGCAACAACGGTGAACGGTTCGAACGCTGGAGAAGGCGCGGGCGATGGAGTCGATGGAGTCGGATCTGGGGAAGGCGGAAGCAAACACAGTGACGATGCTCCTGCTACCAGTGATGAAGTCCATACTGGAGAAGGCGCGATGACTGAGGGTCTCGATGGAGAAGAACGAGCAGTACAGCGACGACGAGTGACTGCGGAACGCCGATTGCAACGACGACTCGCACGACGAGCAGCCCAACAGCGCCGACGGAAGCGATTGAATGACCAGCGAGAGGTTAAAAACCGCAAAGATGATCGACGCGAACGGTTAGCACAAACACGGCGGAATGAAGCTGACACAGCATTACAAAGGCTAGCTGAGCGACGCAGAGGACGAGAAGCGATCCCTGTGACGACCGAAAGACATGAACAGGAGGAAACAGCCCCTGTGAAACTGGTGAAGAAGATGCGTGAACCTACAACGACGATCACAGTGACGAACGATGACGATGAAGAATATGTACGCTCCGAAGATGGTTTACCGACGGCGAAAGTGCGCGTGAATCGTACATGGAAGGACGTTAAGCTCGATAGTTGTGCACGGTATACGGTAGCAGGTACCGGGTGGATGCAGCATGGAGACCGACTAGACGTTAAAACACCGGTGGACTTTGTTGAAGGAATCGATGGGTTTTTGCTGGACGTTGTCGGCGTGTGGCGTTTTCATCTACAAACGGTGTTCGGTGAAACTATATGTGTGGACGCGTGCATTGTCGATGGATGTGATGATGAGTTCTTGTTGGGAGTCGATTTCTTGAAGAAACATGGCGCCAAGCTGGATTTCAAACGCAATGAGTTGACATATCGAGAGAAGGAGCGGAGATTTATTATTCCTTTTCGGACGGATGAAGTATCTGGCGACGGTGCAAGTGCACGCATAGCAGCAGTTCGAATGACGAGACGTACGCAGTTGACTGGAAACGCGGTGACACCTGTTGAAGTATCTGTTGCTGCTCCGGACGGTGAACTTGGCATGTTTGTACCAACGCGTTGCGCAGGCGCTGTAATGTTGGCTTCGACAGTGACGCGAGCGGAGAACGGTAAAGCAGTGGTGCCAATGATTAATGCAGCACCGGGAAGAACGAAGTTACCCTCGAAGAAAGAGCTCGGAGTCTGGATACCGATTGACGATGATATGGAGGTCCTAGAGATCAACGGGGAACTGCAGCGTGACAGAGTAAAGAATTGGCTGGATGAAATAAGCAGTCAAGAGCCCCTCAAAGACGAAGATAACGTGAAAATTGGCGTCGAGGACGACGACAGTCGCGAGTTGATTTTGAAGTTATTACGAGCCTATCGGAACCTGGTGGAGACTACGGGTGATTGTCCGCCACCGACGGCACTACCAGTGGAACATCACATTGATACTGGAGATGCTGCGCCTATTATGCTGAAGAGGAGACGACAAGCCCATGCTGACGACGCGATAATCGAAGAGAATGTGAAAAAGATGTTGGCGGCCGGAGTGATCGAAGAAGGGAACGGCGCTTGGGGTTTTCCTGTCGTATTGGTGCGTAAGAAGGATGGAGAAGTCCGATTTTGCGTCGATTATAGAGCTCTGAACAAGATCACAAGGAAAGATGTCTACCCTTTGCCACGAATTGACGAAACGTTGGAAGCGCTTGGTGGAGCATTGTTATTCTCGACACTTGATTTGAAAGCGGGATACTGGCAGATTCTGGTGGCACTGCGAGATAAAGTCAAGACGGCTTTCATGACGAAACAAGGATTATATCAGTTCCTACGGATGCCTTTTGGATTGATGAACGCACCCTCTACGTTTCAACGAATGATGAATGGGGTACTGAGAGGCCTCACTTGGTCAACTTGTCTGGTGTACCTTGATGATATCGTGATCTATACGAGAGGTGGAATTGAGCGACACGTAATCGAGCTGGCTTGTGTGTTGGAGAGACTATCTCAAGCAGGTTTGACGCTCAAGCTGAAGAAGTGTGTGTTTGCTGCTGAGTCGATGGAGTACTTGGGCCACGAATTGTCGAAGGAAGGCGTACGACCGCTGGATCGATTGGTGACTGCTGTACGGGATTTCCCGAAGCCGAACGATGCTGGAGAGGTGAAGAGATTCGTGCATCTCGCGGGCTATTACAGATAATTTGTGCCAGGATTCGGTACTTTGATGGAGCCGTTGACGAAGTTGTTGCGGAAAAAGGTAAAATGGAAGTGGGGTGCTTCGCAAGAGGAGGCGTTCCTCGCAGTGAAGAAAATATTAACGACGAAGCCGGTGTTGCGATATCCGGATTTTCGATTGCCGTTTCGATTGAGTACGGATGCTTCTACGATAGGACTGGGAGCAAGTTTGATGCAGGATGGAGGTGATGGATGGCAGCCTGTGGCTTACGCAAGCAAGGTGAACAACGAAGCTGAAGCCAAGTATGGCATTACCGAGTTAGAATGTCTCGCTGTTGTATGGGCTATCAAACTTTTCAGACCTTACCTGTACGGACGACGATTTGTGGTTGTGACGGATCACGCAGCGTTGAAATGGTTGATGACCAGTACGAATCTTACGGGCAAATTGCACCGCTGGGCGTTGACACTTCAAGAATATGACTTTGCTGTTGAATATCGACCTGGTAGTACGAATGTAGTTGCAGATGCGTTGTCCAGAGCCCCTGTTGTAGCGAAGACGTTGGCTGCGGTAGGACGACGGAGACGAAAGAAGCGAAGGACGACGAACAACCAAACGAAGGCTACGGAAACAACCGAGGCAACGAGCATGAGCGACGCACGCTGTACGACGACGACGGAGCAGGTTCGAAGTGCCAAGACTGGAAAACGACAGAAAGAGAAGGTCAAGGATGTGTTGTCGGAGGATGTGAACGTGAAGAAGCCATTGTCACGGAGTGAAGCATTGAAACGGACCCCTGACGAGACGACGGAAGTGCTAAGGATGTACAACGATAATGCGGTGTTGACAGAGACGTCTACGGAGCAACCAACTCGGGGACGAACGACGAAGAAAACACGAAATGAACCGCCTTCAAAGAACACGTTAGCAGTTGGAGACGTCAGTGTTGAGTATGAAGTGGACGCACCACAAAGTAGAACGGACGAACGAACAGCAACGCTGACGACGAATACGGTACCGATACGAGGACCTGATGCCATTGCGACGGTGACACGGACGAGTACGAACGGTATGCGATGGAATGAACACGAAAGAGCACGTGACGAACGCCGACGGAGACGTGAACAAGGCGACACCTTGCAACTGACGGATGAAGAAATCTGTGAAGCACAAATGGAGAGTAAGCTGGTCCAACGGTTGATCAAAGAAGGAGAGTACCGGGATATGAGAGTGACGACGAACTACGGCATGGCAGTGATCGAAACGACGAACGGTATCCGAGTGATATTGCCTGC
Source organism: Phytophthora meadii (assembly GCA_032432875.1). Classification (NCBI taxonomy): domain Eukaryota; phylum Oomycota; class Peronosporomycetes; order Peronosporales; family Peronosporaceae; genus Phytophthora; species Phytophthora meadii. Next base: position 313,565 of record JAUMGV010000069.1, on the reverse strand, counting down.
AGTGTTACGACCGATTGCGTTTAAGGAATGTCATGACTCAATCTGGGCTGGGCACTTACGGACGACACATACTCAAGCGAGAATTGCTCAGGTATACTGGTGGCCGAACTTAATGAAGGACGTGAAATACTGGGTGCGAGGATGCCAAGAATGCGGTAGTCGAAAAGCGAAGCCGAAGGAAATTGTGCCTCCATTACGAAGTTTACGAGGAGGAGACGTTGGTGATCGCTGGGCATTAGACGTAGCAGGACCCTTGCCTGTTGGTGAGAATGGACAGCGGTACGTGATTGCTGCATTGGAGTATGTTACGAGATACGCAGTTGCGACGACGGTGGAGACGCACGAAGCGGACAAAGTTGCAAGCTTCTTGATGAAGGAGATTGTCTTGAAGTTTGGGCCTTTTCGAGAACTTGTGACGGACGGCGCCCCTGAATTGACGGGTAAAGTGATTGAAGAACTGGTGAGATTATTGCAAGCTCAACAGACGAATCCAGTGCCGTATCGCCCTCAGATGATCGGACTTGTAGAACGATTCCACAGGACATGGAAGGATTGTGTGGCAACTTATATGAGCGACGAACGACAATGTGACTGGGATAATTGGGTAGATTTCGCGGTCTATTCATACAACTCGGGGAAACATTCAACAGTGGCGTTGTCGCCAAACGAATTAATGATGGGACGACGATTGCGGACACCAAACGAGTTGTTACGAAATACGCACGTGACTGAAGCTGGTGACCTGTTAGAACATCATCAGAAGCTGCTGAAGACGTTGAAAGCGAGCCATGAATGCGCCGAAGTAGCGAGAAAGCGAGAACAAGCTCGACAAGCGAAGTACTATGATAGGAAAGCACGAACAGAACGAGAATTTGAACCAGGCGACAGAGTGTGGGTGTTTCGGCCTCCGAGAGGACCGAAAGCGTCTAAATTTGTACACTCTTGGATCGGACCGGCTCGAGTGATTGAACCTGCTGGTTATGATAACTTACTGCTACGACGAGAAGATCAGGACGGAGGAGGAGAGCTGTTAATAGCTCACGTTTCGTTTCTGGTGCAGTACCATCAACCTGGACAAGTGTTGCAGAACATTGGTAACGATATCATTGACGAATTGGCTGATGAAGGATCGCTCGACCGAGAAACGAGTACGACGACGCAACGACGGCTCAAGTTGATACAGTCAAGGGTGGACGACTACCAAAACGAAAGGAACGAGCAATTCCGAGTGCGAACGAGTCGGACGAATAACGTGGAATGCTGGTGGAACTTCGGCGACGACGACGAAGAAATGCGGCCGGACAATATGTCCTTGAGGTGGAGTTGCAACCACTGCGAGAAGATGATGAACGACGAGGAAGTCAGCGATCTGAACGGGATGACGGGACATTCTGGGTCTCTATGCGAGATTACGAACAGTTCTATCAAGCCGCCAGAGTCGTGGAAGACTCTGGAGTAGGAGAAGGCGTGTAACAGGAGGAGCATTGAACGCCTCACGTTGAAGTTGACGACGCTGGAAGAACGTTGGACGATTGAACCAACGGGCCTAAATTGAATCTGACGAAGAAGATCGCTAACCAGCGAATGAGCGACGTGAACGGTGAACGCGTGTGAATCTATTGAGTGGCGTATGGCTGCACGAAGAAGATCGCAGTCGACGTTGGAGCTGGTGTGTAGCCAACGACCCATGAATGAGCGGACGGACGAATGGCAGTTCGGAATTTGAGCTCTGAGGAGCAAGTGGTTGAGACTAGCAGTTCGGAATTTGAGCTCTGAGGAGCAAGTGGTTGAGACTAGCAGTTCGGAATTTGAGCTCTGAGGAGCAAGTGGTTGAGACTAGCAGTTCGGAATTTGCGCTCTGAGGAGCAAGCGGCTGAATCGAAGACGAACGACTTTGCAATTTGCACCGACGGCGAGAAGACTTCGCATACTGTGCACTGAGGAATAAGCGATTGAACGGACGGACGAACGACTTGGAGATTGCGGGCTGGGAGGAAGGTGAACGAACGAAGGTACCTCGGAAACTGTGCATTGAGGCCGGTGACCAAGGGAAAACGATAAGGTAGTTCGGGAATTTGTACTCCGAGAGGAAAGCAATTGAATTGACGGACGAACGAACGGTTGAATTGACGGACGAACGAACGACTGAATTGACGGACGAACGAGACGAACGTAGGGAAGGAAGCTCTACCAGTCTATTAGTTGAATACAAATAGGAACGAAGTTCCGGCGCAGGTGACTGAGCCATCTGAGTGTTGTTGTTGATTGCGAGTTAGCCCTAAAACAAGAACCCGGCGAGACAAACGCAGATAAGCATTGTCAGCATTTACGATCGCGAACAGGCGTATTGGGTTCGTCACATCGACAAGGATTGGAACGGAGGATTGAAGAGTGCCTTCGAACGCTGGTTGGACACTGGTAACTTCGATGAAAATGGTCAGCAAACGCTGAAGCTATCGACGCTCACGGCCCCATTCGTTCACGTGACGGTGGTTGAAAAGTAGACGACCTTCACTCAATGGTACACAAGACAGACAAGTTTACGCACATTTTACTGTAGTCAGGAAAAATCTACTGGTAGCATACCAGTGGTAGGTAGTTTCAATCATCTGCAAAGGCTATTTCATTTCCAATTCATCCCTCTTCCTCACACTTTGATCATTCCTGATGCCTACCAACGAGTTTGGCCAGCCTGTCGGCTTCGCCTTGAAAGACTGGAGTTCTCCGTCGTTCCCACCTCACACGGCATTGCAAGGACGCTACTGTAGTCTCGAGCCATTCCAGTCAAGTCTCCACGCTCATGAGATTTGGACGGCTCAGTCGAAGGATACGAGCGGTGCTCGTTGGACGTACATGCCGTACGGCCCGTTTCCAACCCTGGAGGAGTTCGAAACGTGGTGCTCAAATGTAGATGTCTCGCACGACCCACAATTCTACGCGATCATCGTGGACGGGAATGCGGTGGGGTTTATTTCCTACCTACGCATTGATCCAAGCAACGGAGCGATTGAAGTGGGCCACGTCTTCTACTCCCCAGCTCTAGCCAAGACTCGCGCGGCAACGGAAGTCATATATCTTCTGGCCGCCAACGCCTTTCAGCTCGGGTACCGTCGCTTCGAGTGGAAGTGCGATAGCTGCAATGTGCCGTCACGCAATGCTGCTGCTCGCTACGGGTTCACCTTCGAAGGGACTTTCCGTCAAGTAGTTGTGTACAAGGGCCGCAACCGCGATACATCGTGGTTTTCCATCATCGATAAGGACTGGAGCGGAGGGTTGAAAAGCGTCTTCGAACGCTGGTTGGAGGCAAACAACTTTGATGAAAATGGACAGCAGAAGCTGAAGCTTTCGGAGTTGACAGCTCCATTTGCGCATGCCAGACCATGACTAGGAGGTCAATGGAATAGTTTACAAAGCAGAAGATAAAGCAAAGAATATCGCATTCTGATTGTTTTCATGGTTTAGCGTGTACAAAAGGCGCTGTCAGCTCCGACAGCCTCAGTTTTTGCTTTCCCTCGTCGTCGAAATTACTCACGTCTAACCAACGCTCAAAGGCGTCCTTCAAACCGTTTTTCCAATCGACATCGATGATCGAGAAGCATGTGGTGTCGCGGTTGCGTCTCCTGTACACAAGAGCTTGTCGGAAGAGCCCTTCGTACGTGAACCCGTAGCGAGTAGCAGCACCTCGTGATGGCAAGTTGTAGCTATCGCATCTCCACTCGAATCTTCGGTAACCTATCTCGAAGGCGTTAGCTATGGCCAGATACATCGCCTCAGTAGCTGCTCGCGTCTTCACCAATTGGGAAGTGTAGTAGACACCGACTTCAACGACGCCATCGGTCGGTCGGATGTTCGTGTAGGCGACAAATCCCACGGCATGCTCGTCCACAATGACAGCGTAGAACTGCGTTTTGTCGGAGTTTTCAGACTCCAAACCCCATTTCTCGAACTCAGTTAGGTTTGCAAATGGACCGAATGGCATGTACGTCCAACGAGCATCTCTCGAGTCGTCAGTTTGGGCATTCCACATCTCTTCAACATGGGGTTTTGCTCTCAACGGTTCCAATTTGCAGTAGTTCCCTGTCATCGTTTTACGAACGGGTATGTTCGGAGATATCCAATTTTCTAACGAGAACCCAATAGGTTGTCCGAACTCATTGGTTGTGTTGCACGAGCTCGCTGCAGAAGTCATCTACAGTAGACGTGAAACATGGGCAAATGTGAGAGATATAAGCACAACGAGTGGTCTTTGGTAAACGAGTTGAACTAACAGGTCCTTAGAAGATTCTTGAATGGGGGAGGATACCAGACCTCAGATATGGTATACAAAATGTATACATGTGCAGCAGATCACATATACGAATCAGCAGTGCTGATTCAGCACCATGAAGTACATGTACATGTAGAGGTGTTGGAATGGCACGTCGTCAGTGTGCACACGCAGTTCTACCGCCACCACGTTCTCCAAAGTACTGCTTGCATGCTTAGTACACACTTTACAGCAGGCTCATGTTGAAGTATCAGGAGAACCATGTGCTATCTTGGAACCAAAAATCGCAGGGGGAAATCAATCTACGCGATGATCGGCATCAGTAGGACTCGTGCAGGACATTGGTACATTTTGCCAGTTCGGTGATTTTGAGACGGTTCACTCAAAGCTAGGAACCAGAATCCAGGAGCTGTGTTCTGTAAGTACACTTCAAGATAACGCCACGTAAACGGCGCCGAAGTCTACAGGCACATTTACAACAAATTGTTGTCAACAATTCTACCAAGGTGGCATTTCCAAAAGCACCTTCTTCTATCGAAACTAAACATTATTCCGCATGAACGAGATTCCATCGCGATGGATCACCATCCTGTCAGGATTCCTGAGCTCGTTTCGGTTTGAGCCGGTTCGCACCCGCAGAGCTCGCATCGCTATCTTCATGCCATTCCGAGACTCGCGGGCAGCGAATAGACATCGGGAAGCAGGGGATCATTCCTCATTTTGAGCTTTTAGTCTCAAGTGTTTCGACAATGCTCCGCGGTCTTCCTATACTCGCAGTTCTGGTCGGCGCTGTAAGCGCTGGTCCCTGTGATATCTACAACTTGGCCAAAACCCCTTGCGTCGCTGCTCATAGCACAGTTCGAGCTCTTCTGGATGCCTACAAAGACGGTCTGTACCAAGTCAAACGGGCTTCAGACTCGACGACACTGGACATTGCACCCCTTTCTCCGGGTGGAATCGCTGACGCGGACGCTCAAGATGCTTTCTGCAAGGGCACGACGTGCACTATTGAGATAATTTACGACCAATCTGGCAAAGGCAACCACTTGACAACTGCCCCCGCTGGTGGAGCCAAGAATGAGCCCGACGGACCTGCTCAAGCCGATCGCCTTCCAGTTACTATCGGAGGAAGCAAGGCGTACGGCGTCTGGGTCGAAGACGGCATCGGCTACCGCAATAACAACACTACCGGTATCGCCACTGGAGACGATGCTGAAGCCATCTACATGGTTGCTGATGGTACGCACTACAACGCTGGCTGCTGCTTCGACTACGGTAACGCCGAAACTAACAACAAGGATGACGGTGCTGCCACAATGGAAGCCATTTACTTCGGTAACAGTACGCAGTGGGGCTATGGCGAGGGAACTGGCCCGTGGGTCATGGCAGACCTGGAGGACGGTCTCTTTGGTTGTGCCGACAAGTACTGTCCAAAGACACCACCCGTGCAGCATCCGTACCTGGTTGCCATGCTGAAGGGCCGTTCGGGTGGCACCTTCGCTCTCAAGCAGGGAAGTGCACAGTCGGGTCCTCTTCAAACCACGTACGACGGGCCCCGTCCGAATGGCTACACGGTTATGAAGAAGCAGGGGGCTATTATCCTCGGTATTGGCGGTGACAACAGCAATTGGGCGCATGGCAGCTTTTACGAAGGGGTTATGGTGAGCGGAGACCCGACCGACGACGTGGACAACCAGGTCCAGGCAAACATTGTAGCTGCTGCGTACGGAGGAGAATCCGAAGAGCCAAAGACGTACACGTTCAGCAATGTCGGCAGCTCCAGTGGCAGTGCCTCGGTGTCAGTTTAGTTTTAGGACAGCAAGTTGAAGGGAAAACGTTCTAAACGATGTGTTGCATGGTACCGGTATTGTACGTCACTAGAAAGTTCTTGCGGTTTATCCCGATGAATCATCAGTGATGATTCTCCAGAGGGGTCTAGCAAAAGATCCCCCATAAAGCATTTAGCGAGATGCCTGCAGAGAACACTGATCGAAGTAACAATATGACTTCTATCAATGAGTTTGGACAACCCGTCGGATTCGCCATGGATTGGACTCCACCACCATTTCCTCCGCGTGAGAAACTAGAGGGACACTACTGCCAACTCGAACCTATGAAAGCAGCACTTCACGCCAAGGACTTCTGGGATGCACAGTCCGACGACTCGAAAGGCGCTAGCTGGACCTACATGCTTAACGAACCTTTTCCAAGCTTCTCCGAGTTCGAGGCGTACTTGTTGAGCACGGAAAAGGCGCAACAACCGCAGATCTACGCTATTGTTGTTGATGGGCATGCCGTGGGGATGCTCGCGTATATGAGAGTCGATCCCAGCAACGGGATACTGGAGGTCGGACGCATCTACTTCACATCGAAGCTGCAGAAGACTCCCGCTGCCACTGAATCGATTTATCTACTTGCAGCGAACGCCTTTCAGCTAGGCTACCGTCGGTTGGAATGGAAGTGTGACAGCTGCAACTTGCCATCGCGCAATGCTGCTACTCGGTACGGGTTCACATTCGAAGGGCTATTCCGTCAGGCCGTTGTCTACAAGGGCCGTAACCGCGACACAACGTGGTTCTCGATCGTTGACGGTGACTGGAATGGAGGGCTGAAGGACGCGTACAAGCGCTGGCTGGATCCCAACAACTTTGATCCAAATGGACAGCAGAAACTCAAGCTGTCGGAGCTTACGGCTCCCTTTGTGCATGCGACGTCGTAAGTATTCACTAAAATGAAGTTGGCGGCAATGCTTTGTTTTCTATTCGTATTGTAAACTTTGGCAGAACAGACTAACGAAATTGGGACTGGATCATTATCAACAGTGATGCTGTAGAACGAAAGATGCGGTAAATTAGTTAACGCTACAGGACAAAATAGTTCTCAGAAAAGCATGGTAACTCCGAGCTGACCGGTTACACCTTGCAGTCAGAGCAGCAGCACTGCGACGGTGGCAATGACGATGACCATTCCTAGGGACGCGATGAACGCAGCTAGTCTGACTTGTCCAGCCGTGAGGTGAGGCTTGGTGGGCGACGCAGTGGACTCCGGCATCTTGATTTTGAGGTCTTGTAGCGGCATTGCTGGTTGTGTATGTACGGTATACCTTGAGGCGTTAGGGAGAAATGGTGAATGAAGTCCGACGAGAAGCAGCGGCAGTGGCATTCCAATTGCTGAAAGTGCCAGCAGGATTAGATTATGGTTGACGATGATTAGTTGAACGCGATTACTTGAACACTGTATGCTGCTCTACCCCGACGATGATGGGACGAGCAAACCCTTACTGTGATGTTTGATGCACAAAAGTCCTCGAACATTGGGTATAACGACATCAGCGGCATTGGATTCGCAATAGATGCTTGACGATGATGAGATGAACAAACACTACCAGACAAACTATTGTACCACAATTCAATATTTCTTGTGGTTTCGGCCGAAAACCACAAGATTAAAGACACTACACGGCCATGTTACGTCGTGAGTATTAACCTCAGAACTCTGTTGCTACTGAGGGGGTACAAGTGCGAAATTGAAGAGCAGATTGCATGCATCGCTCAGGTGTAGACCTTCCACGCCTGGCATCTTCATTTCTGCGCTGGTCGCGATCGCTTCAAGAAGAGATTCCAGTACTGCTGTAAGTTGACGAGGAAACTGCGACTTAGCGGCTGACTGTAGAGCGCTGATAAAAGCATCGGAGCTTACACCAGTTCCAGAGCTACGTGACTCTAGTGTTTGAAACAGCATTGCAGCTGCGTCGATGAGCTCTTCCATGAGCAGACAAGCTTGCACCCCTCGATGAAATCGAGCCAACCCCACTCCTTCTAACTCCTTGCTGTTTGTTTTGGTGGAAACAGCGAGTACAGCCTCAATAAACCTTGTCTGTAGGGCCTTGGGGAAGTCAGTGCTGAGGTGTTGAAGAATCTGCAGGAATAAACCCTCGCTGATTGTTATAGGCCCAGGCTTCGCCATTTGAAATACACTTGAGCCTTGTTGCACAGATGAACTCGGTCGATCGGGGGCTGATTCAGTAGCTGCGAGGTCATAGAAAACGCTTTCAACAGCGGACGGGAAGGCTGGACTACTTGGGTTACAGGCACGCAGACGGGAGATCATAGCTAAAGGCTTGTTGCTCGCCAGACCTTGAAAGCTGCAGGTTCACAGTCATATATAGCAAAGATCCTTGACAAAATCCACATTGACAACCTACTGGGAAGCGAGGAATGCCACAGGAGCACGAGGTCGCAGTGTCAATACTTCCGCAATAGCCGTTGCAAGCATCTCCTTAGCCCCAGATTTGACTGTTCACAGTTTAAGTTAGCTGAAGGTGTCCGTAGTTGATAGTATCTTCACCTACCCAAGTATTCTTCAGGCATATCCTCTGGTTGTTTCGTTCCTGGAACTCGGAGTGACGCTTCACAACGCGTCCAAATCAACCGCAGTGAGCGTAAAATACTTAAATTGATTGCATTCTTAACGGTGGCGGAGGTTCTGCTCTTCTCCACGTCCCTGCGTCTCTTGGAGTCTGCGTGTATGGTCGGTGAATGCCTGGAGCTCGAGCATACTCAACATGAAGAACTTAGCATCCTCATGGAACCGATGACGCGTCTGAAGACCGATGCTTTTGCGATCAGCCAGTGAAAGGGACGACTTGACCTTCAGTACGGCCGAGCACAGATCCGAACTGCGATAGTTCACTGACGGAGGTGGCAGCAAAAGAGCATCGTCCGGAATGACATTGCGATTTTCTGCTTGGATCTGTGAAGTCGACTGTTGAGTGGGGAATGTTACACCTTCCGACCTTGTTGATACGAATTCGTTCATCGGATAGGCATCTGCTGTTACGACGACCCCACCAGCAGCTCTAGCGAGGTTGAGACAGTCATCTGCAGACGTCGGACAGATGAAGAACGAGGCTTCACCGAATCTCTTGGAGAATTTAATCCCGTTGAGTACCTGTACCTTCGTGTCGCTGTCTCCAGGAAATGGCTTGTAGTATCTCGTGCCATCGTTCGGTTTGCCTTCGTGTAGAGCACGCAGTAGATACACGTCGAGTGGTGGTAGTTCCTTCTTGTGGTTGTTCCAGCAGCTGAAGACGTCCTGAGTGGTTTTCGATGATACGTTCCACGTAGCATGAGCAAACCGAGTGTACGCGTAGTCTGCTGCGTTGGGGCGTACTACCTTCCCGTCTGTCATCTTCTGCGCGAAAGTACTTGGGTCTGCTGTTACTTGGCTGGTGTACAACACGCGAGTGTTCTTGATCTTCATACTACGTTCTCCTTCGTCATTCTCACTTGTCTGCCGTACTAGGAACTGCTTCATATCTCGATCACAGCGCATCGTCCGACACAGTACTACGTCTGTAAGTTCCATCACTGTCCTCGTGAAATTAGCAGGACGAGGAGAGTTTTTCGTATTGAAATCCACTGTCGGAGCCATAAGATACACAGGCTTGTCCTTCGGCCACAACGAGGATCGGACTGTTTTTAGTAGATGATCTGGTGACAAGAAGAGCATTGGCGTCTGTGGACACACGTCGAAGTAGGTTTTGCTGTCTTTTGTGGTGATATCGTACAGCTTCGCTCGAATAACCCAGTCGGGTAAAAGTCTTGATCTCAAGTACTTCAATGGTCCCACAATAGCTGCACACCCTGCCGGTCCTCGAGCTGATGATGGTAAGTAGATATCCACCTCAGGACATTGCTTCAATTGGTCCAATAGTCTTGGATCTCCTCGGTGAAGCACTGAAGTGCTAGTTTGAGGGTTGGGAAAGGATTTATCGACCGTATTACCTGGAGCTGCAAACGTCCATGGTAGTATCGAGTCGCTCTCCACTTGACACGCAGCTTCTAGGAAGCTCAGATGTAGTAGATCGTCGGATGAAACTTCAGCATTGACACTACCGTCAATTGCTTTCCATTCCGACGAATTGGTAACCGACGAAGGTGCTGCTAATGTGAAGAACTCAGGCCGCAATTCGTCCGTGAAGAAAGCGTTCTGGGCGTGCAAAGCCGCTAATTCCCACATGACGGAGCAGGCTCCAGCCGTCAACAGCAACGCGCCTAGAGAATGCAGCCAGCGGGTCGAATCCAAGGACGCGAAGGGCTTGAGCGGCGACGACGCCCCCTTCTTGGCCATTATTATCCAGAAGAGCACGGAAGTCGGGAGTTGAGAGCTACACACGGGGCTTTGAAGAGTGGCTTTGAGCGAGGCATCGCTGGAATATAAAACGGTCGGATGATGTTGACCCGTTACAGAACGAGAGTAACGCCACCGGAAGCTTCGAATGAATAGAACGGGTGGACTCCACGGGATGCTGCTTCAAGCACAAGCAGTTCTTGTGCGTCATGAACCTACAATCAAGGGTTTGGAGGTACAGTGTACGGAGGGAGATGTTTGGTTGAGATTCGGTAGATCCTTACAAGCAGAGGTAGAATATGTTATTCCTTTGGCAATTTTTAAGACTATAGAGTCACATCAACACATTCTATCTTGATAGAGAAGCTTATACTGTTGCTGTTGCAGCTTGCAAGTTGATGCGGGCTACCACATTGGGTAACACATTGACTAACTGCAAATCACTTTGGACAGCAGATGGCCAATTCTTGATGTGTTTTTTACATTTCACCCACGTTGCAAAACCACCCAGTTCTTATCATGCTTTATCGAAGGTATTACCTGTCATATAGAATTTTAGAGATGATGTACTAATTGCGAGTGCGAAAAGGACAAGCGGACGAAAGACCAGACAGGCCGTCATCACCTGCTTCTTCATCAGTTCTCTCTTCAGGACTCTCCTAGACGACCAGCTGAACACTGCACCTGCCGACGCATACCAGTCGATAGTCACGCTTCTTGTCTTCCGTTTGACCTCTCTACGGCAGTCAGAGTCTTCGAATTGACCGAGATATCGCGATTCTAACACACAGTCCAGTCCAGGTCTTCCACCGCCAGGAAAATGGCGCGTTCTCGGCGTCAGAACGTCGTAAAATGGCCACAGTTCCGGAGAAATAGCAGTGGAGGTGTTTGCAAACGGCATCGTGCAGGTTGCAGCGCCCAGTTCGTCTTGGTAGCGACGATATTAGTCGTCTTGGTAAATTCCTTCGTGACGGGCACAAATGCTCAAGAACCTATCATTTATCAGCACCAGCAGGCATCAGAGCGTGCGTACGTGGCAGGTTCACATCTACTGCTGTGGTGGGGCCAGCGGGGAGATGTAAGAAGCGCAATAGCGCAGCTTGGTGATGCCAACCAGTGTTCAGAAGTCGTCAACACCCGTGTGGACAGCGAACTCCTAGATGACGGTGTATTGAGCTCTTGCAGGCGGGAAGCAGCTGATTATGACGTCAAGGAGCTTCTGGAGTTGTCGGAGGAGATAGTGATGCCGTCACAAGAACAAACAACGAGGTTGTGCAGGTCTGAAGCTTGTGCTGCGTGGCTGACATTAGCTGCGGGGGCGACGTGGCTTCCGGAATGCAGATATCGAGGATCACAGATGAGTTTTCGGTCTTTGGCGGAGACGTTGCTACGGATAAGGGAAGATTTGGTGACTAGTGTGAGTGGGGCGATTGTAGCGCCGAACGCGAGCTTGTTCCGAGAATTTTACGAGCTGAACCAGCTTTCCAACTTGTTAAACGCCAAGGAAGATGTCCTGAATGAGGTTGGATCACCTGTCATGGTTGCAAGACACTTGACCGTCCAGGAAGATTTTAGCTTAATGGGATCGGGCGATAGTCCAGAACTCAGTGCGGCTGTGGAGCCTCCAGGAAGCTCCAGCGGGAGTGCCAGGTCAGCCAGCTCGAGCTCATCCAGTGCCTCCGGTCCTTCCAGCGGCTCAAGCAGTGCAAGCAATTCTGCTAGCGTTGGAGACGATTTCCTGTCAGGCAGTGATTTCAACTCAAGTGACTCTGTCGGCTTCACCGGGAGCGGAATTGGCCCTCACGCGTCTTCAACTGCCACGACGACAGAGTTGACACCTTCCTACGCCTATGTTGTGGGCGCTTGGGTCCTATTTAACGGCAGCTACTTCTTCCTCATGAGGAGAAAGTGATCTTCGACAGGGTTAGCTTTATTCTTCTTCGTACATAGTGTCAGCTTCTACAGTGTTCCTAGTTTTGTCCTAATGCTATTTTATCGTGATGTCTTGCAAATGTGCTTCGCCGACGCTTGATGCTAGCTCAAATGCGTTTCATGATCGATATGTATAAAAATCCACGCAGCAACATTCAATTTTCCATTGTCCTGGGATCCTCACCAACTTCGTTGCTTTCTCTGTCGCTCGAGACTTGCTTGGTGGTGGCGAACTATTCAAAAACGCGAACAAACCTGAAACACTAGCCTTGTTCTATGGTCTACGGTGACAACGACCGTGAAGATAGTGACGTGGCTGCTGTAGTGATTGTCACCACGCCTACTGATCGCTCTGAATGTGCAGGGTGCTGAGCTGATGTCGATGACACGAAGGAGGGACTTGGCGAAGCAGCCCCCAGAGTTCGCCTCCGAGAAGCCCCTCTGTACTGTGCTGGTGCGGGTGGGGGTCGAACACCTCCAGTAGTCAAGGCGCGTCTTCGTGCGGCATCGCCCGATAGAGCATCATCTTCCTCATCTCCAGCATCTTCTTTATCGTCGTCATCGTCAGGCAGATAGATGTTCCGGCACATTTCGCACTGATAAACAGAAACGAACGTGTTAATTCGACAATCAAACAAAAAGAATCAAAATCTCTTCAGATGTCTTACCTGCATGGACAACGGTCGGTTCACAAAAGTGCAAGATGGGCAGGACCACGGCTCCATCGGTACCAGCATTGAATTCTTGCCTGAGTATCGCGCATCAAGATCTTGAGTCATGCGGTAAGAAGACGCAGGCGACGAGCACATCGAGAGCGAAGAAGTGCGACCCATAGCACCTTCCCATGGCACGCGACCTCCTCCACCAGTAATACCATCAGCGAAACCACTGGGCTGTGCAGTAGCCGCTGCATCAACTTGCAACGCTGTCTGGAGGAAAATTGCTGCCGAGTCGAGTAAAAACTGCGGGCGTGAACTGTTGTGGTCTCCATCGACTTTGACCAAGTTTTTATCCCCACCGTACGCAGCAAAAATCTGGTCACTGTGGTGTGGTGCAACAAACGAATCGTGCTCCGCAGCAACAAATAGCGCCGGCACAAACGACACGGGAGCGTGGTCTATCGGAGCCAGACGTCGTAAGTCAAAATGTGCTCGCTTCTTCACGGATGAGCGGATAAACTTCAGTACAATCTTCACCAGAAACCCTGGTAGCGTCAATCCTTCCTGTCGACCACGCTCCACCACTTCTTCCACAAGCTGCTCCAAACTAGCAAACGCGCTATCCACGACAATTCCAGCAATGGAAGGGTCCCTGTCCGCATGAAGCAACGCTGTCGCTGCACCCATACTTCTCCCCCATAATGCTACAGCTCCAATATTCTTTTTATCTCGAAGATACGTGACAACATCTCTCAAGTCGTCACGTTCGTAATATCCCAACGAAATGTACTCTCCGTCCGATTTACCACAGCCCGCCGTATCAAATGCAGCAACCGAGAGTCCAGCCGCCAAACACGTCCTTAGCACACCCAAAGCCTCTAACCGACACGAAGAATTACCATGCAAGTACACCACACAAGGCATCGCCTGCGTCGTAGACGGTGTCGCCTGTCGCCAATGAGAACAAACAAGTTTCTGTCTGCGATCGTTCACAACAGTAAAGTCCTCTCGAACAAAAGCTCGTCCTGCGAAGTTGAACTCGTCCGGTCCTAGATCTTCTTGATCATAATCTGTGCGTGGCGGTCGGATGATCAGATGCACCAGTTCCGTGTATCCATGTTTGATCAAGTACCAATAGCTGAGTTGCGACGAAGCTTCTTCTGTTGCCTCCTGACCCCGTTCGATACCACCTCGTTCACGCTGCAGTCGATTGTCACTGCTACTGCTACTACTAGAGCTTCGACGATGCCGTCGAGAACGTCTGGGCCTTACCACGTGGCGTCGGTTCGTAGCAGCGGCTTCCCGTTCGTTTGGCATGGACGCAGAGCGTCTTTCATCGCGGATCCCAGCCATATCCGATGAGTCTACGCTTGACTGTGGGGGCAGCGAGCGTCGTACTGGTCGCGAATTGCTCGAGTCAGAGGACGAAGCTTCTCGAGACTCGGAGTTGCCCATATCGTCCCGGACTGGATCCTGAACGTTGCAGTGGGAGTTCAGAGGCGAGTGAGGGATGGAATTGCAGGGGAGACTACTGGGGAGAAGATGAAAGTGACGACAGCGGACGAGGGCGTCTGTGCGGAGAGCTACAAGCTGCCGAAGAGGACAGAGACGCCGCCCAGAGCTGCTCTGTGCTTGCAGAATAGCTTGCGGTTTGAACTCGGAACTGCTATTTTTAGTCGAGGGGTTGGGTTACAAAACGATTTTCAGCGAATTAGATCGATTTAAATTTTAGAGCTTTTCTGTACGCCTATAGGGCGGACTTGCACTGACTTGACCCATCAGATTGCCATCTTTCACTCGCTTCTCTCTTCTTTTACCACGATGGAAACCAACCGCATATGCTGTACTCCATTTAATTCCTGTTGATGGCACGTAACATTGGGCGAGAACGTCGCGTTGGACTGTTTGAAATACTGATGTTGTTGTTGTTGATGGTCCTGCACACCAGGAAACCCGTTGCAGGTTGCAGGATCGCGATTGCAGCGCGACGAGTCGAAGAGGTTACCTGAAGATTTGAATCGGCCGGTGTTCGAGCACAAAATACAGAGCGATCGACCTGACAAAATCGACAAAATCGACAAAATCGCTCAACTGCGTCTTCACCATAGCATTACTTCAATCAACTTTCAGTCGTGTTGTCACTACATGTAACAACATGTCAAGCGCTGCGATCAACAAGTTGAAGCCCGACAAGCGTATCGGTATGATCAGACCATTCTTCATCTTGATTCCGTTATCAAGTGATCTCATCATTCCATCCAACACCTTAACACAATATCATCCAATCCCATCGTTTACAAGAGAAACCTACAGAATGTCGTTCGAATGTCGTTTGTAAAAAAGAAAGACATACTTGTAATTACGTATTCATGTACAACCACATTAACTCGTGTACACCACACGAGGGAGCCTTGCAGCCAACCACTGGCTGTCGGGGGGCTCCACAGCTGCGGCTTTTAGCTTTGGCTGGTAATTTCTGAAATCGGACTAGAAGACAGGTAGGCGGCAATATGGAGGCTAAATGGAGCCTTCCAGGCCCATCTCGAGCCTTAAAAACGCGCATACTAACATGTGACCATTGTAACCGGACAGACCTCAGCAACCATGGTGAACATGCCGAAGGAACGCCGCACTTTCTGCAAGGGCAAGAAGTGCCAGAAGCACACGGTGCACAAGATCACCCAGTACAAGGCCGGTAAGGCTTCCAAGTACGCCCAGGGTGCTCGTCGTTATAACGACAAGCAGAAGGGTTTCGGTGGTCAGACTAAGCCCGTGTTCCACAAGAAGGCGAAGACCACCAAGAAGATCACCCTGCGTATGGAGTGCAAGGAGTGCAAGACCAAGAAGCAGCTGCCCATGAAGCGCACCAAGCACTTCGAGCTCGGTGAGAAGAAGAAATCGGCCGGCCACCAGTACTAACTTGGCTGTAGCAGCATCAGCGGTGGTCTGCGGGGCCTTCTTTGGCTGGCTTCGAAGCTTCTGTACCTTTTGAGTGGGTAGTAATAGCTGGAGGTGGTTAGCGAACGGTCTGATGACGATGTCACTCAACGATGACCGAGGATTCTTTGGTGACAGGCGTGGCGACGCGTACAGGACTTGTGCCGCAACGGGAGATCTGCTCCGGCGGATGGAAAGCTGTGGGCGGAGTCGTGGTCGGTAGTGCCTCAAATCAAAGCCATGGTCGTATTTTAGTCCAGAAATCGTCTTTTGGTTGCGTCGTCTGCGTCGACTTGTGGTGCCTGAAGGGTGTTTCATGCAGGGACAGTTGAGTTGCAGGTTGCTGAAAGACTATCAGGTGCTTTTGGGTGTGTTCTATTCAGAGATGCCACTGAGGATACATTTATACAGGTCATGCTGGGGTCTGGTGTTGAGGCCAAACATATATTCAAGTTGATAGCCGCACTCTTCTATTTGCACTTGTAGATTGCTTTGTGAGCCACTGCAATGTCGCGGTTGTACTTGATGGAGTTTACGTGTATCGCTTAGAGTCCTGACGGAACGCCAGAGTTTTAAAGTTTAACACTTGGTCCATTTTGAATGGATCAATGCGTTCAACAACATGGATCCTTTTTTTTGTAGAAGCAGCCTCGATAATAGCCCGGGAGTCATCAAAACACAGCGTCTCCCTGATGCTGGTGAGGTTGACCGTAAACTCTGGGCATCGAGTTGGTGTTGACTACATGTACTACAGTATCTCTCTGGAAAGCGGGCAAGAAGGATGTGCATGATGTAGTACAGGTACTGGTATGTCGAACGATCCAACGTTCTGGAATTTTAAATGTTTTAATAAATCCTTTGATTTCGCGAATACTGCCGCAGTTAAATTCTTTGAGCTGTTTTCCTAGATCGTAGCTATCATCGAAAACAAGTACTATTACGTGTGAATTTTTCACACAGCAGCAATTTTTTTCTACAGTTCATGTAGAATAGTTGGAGATCAAATCCTTCGCGAATATTATACAGCCAGACAAAGTGGTGATACTGTATTTGAACTGTGTTGAAACCCTCACTACCGGCGACAATCACATACCGTACGTTCATTGTACTTCTTCAATCTTTTTTTTAAGTTAATGCTAATCAAAACATAAGACGGTTCCAACTACAAACAAATAATGCTTCGAAGTAATCAATGCTTGCGTAGCTGCAGATCGATAAATAATGTTCACGGAAAAAAAACTTGCTCTACGCATCAACGGGCTGATCAATTGTACACTAGAGACAAACAAGGAAAGTTACTTGAGTTGGCTAAGATTATGGACAGACAGCACAGCACAAAGATTCTTGAGGCTTTGCCTGATGCCTCCTGTCCCCCAGCAATCGTAATCTGGTCTTTCAATATTTTTTTAAAGCTCAGCCATTGCGTAATTCAACTCCTACCCCGCACAGTCATCTGGATACAAAATGGCTGGCAAGCTCATCTTGGTCATTTTGTGGCCAGTTCTCTTCTCTTTACTCTTAATGACGCAGAGTGGCGATGCAGCATCAGACTCTACAACGATGATCCAAGACAAAAAGCGTTTACGCACTGAGCTCTCCGTGGCTACCGATGAATCCGACCAAGATCGTACGAGCTGGAAAACAGTTTCTTCACTTTTAAGCAAGACGAAAGCAGACAAACTTTTCACTAAACATGGCGTGGGAAAGACAACTTCGAATCTTTTTGAAACCAACGCGTTTGCTGCGTGGTTTGTTGCAGTACAAACGGCTTACGCGAAGAATCCTGCAAAGGCGAAGGTGGACATGATCTCAGCGTTAACAAAACGATATGGTGACGAACGGCTGGCTAAAATGTTAGCCACCACTGAAGACGACCGAATTATCCGCGAAATGAAAGCTATTCAACTAAACAACTGGGACCTAGACAAAAGGTCAGTGGAAGGCATTTATAAGCTGTTAAAACTTGACAAGGAGTCGGACAAGTTACTGGAAAATCCTCTGATGGCAACCTGGGTGGCTTACGCGACGAAACTGGATAATGAAAATCCGTACGGTGCTGTTTACTCAACACTAAGCACACGCTACGACGGGAAAGCTTTTGCTACAATGTTACAAAATGGCAAGGAACTCGACAACTCTAAAGATATTACGGATAATTTGGAGCTAGTATTGATGAATACTTGGCAACGGGAGAAGAAAAGTGTGGTTGACATTTACAAGCTGCTAAATCTCGACAAGGATGGCGACCAGTTTTTCCAGAACCCACTCTTTGAAACTTTGAGCCGATATGCGACTTTCGTGGACAAGAAGGGCTCATTCTCCGACGTGTTTTCACTTCTTCAATCCCGCTACAACAACGAAAAGCTTGCGGAAATGTTAGTGGCGATGAGGAATTGGTGGCCACGTAACGTCCTAACGAAGCAGCTGGAAGATTTACTGCTGAAGACATGGCAATCACAAGAGAAGACTCTGGATGACGTTTTCAAACTGCTCAAGCTTGAGAAAGAAAGGGAACTGTCATACAGTAAGTCTTTCTTGACTTGGGTCTCGTATGCGGTTCAAGTGGAGAAGGAACCGCATCGTGTGATATTCTCGACGCTCAAACGTACCTATGGGGAGAAAGCACTTACAACTCTGATAATCCGTGCGCTTGATAAACCGGCAACGCTTACACTGGCGGAAAATTTAGAGAAGATGCTGATCCATGACTGGGTGAAGGCCAAGTATACTGTTCGAGATGCTTTTGTCCGTCTGAAATTGAACACAGAAGGCGACGGCGTTTTCGAGAGCATGGCATTTAGCACTTGGGTTTCTTACGCAAAGGAGATGGAGAGGGGAAATGCAGATGAAGCACTTGTGGCCGTGCTTAGAGATCGATTCGGTGATGCTGAGCTGACAAGGATAATTGGCAAGGCAAAAGCCGAACTTTCGTGGAATCCTGAAGATGAGGTGGCTGTTTTACTCGAACGGTTGCAGAAGTTGCTTCTAAAGGAATAATGGGGTGAATAGCGCGATGAGATAGACCACCTTTGGCAACACATTTCTGCCACCAGTGTGGTTCGAAAGTTCGTTCTATACTGTTTAGTTAGATCTCTCCTTCCCGGATAATAACTTCCTTTCCCTCACTGTGCGGCACATTACACGGATGGAACTCCGACCAAGATCACCACTCAGGACTAAGTTGCGCAATAGTGAAATAACACATGTGCCCAATCTTACCGTCACATTCAACTGACACTGTGTCACCCTCCTTAAGCTGCAGAACGGAGCTTAGTTGTGCCGATCTGAAATGGCAGTGAGCTGCCTTTTGAACACACTCTTTGTTCTTCAACAAGGCGGAATAATCTCTACGGTTACATACAGTGTAATCCACCACTGCTCCAACACTGTACACTCCCGGTCGAAGTATCATTACCTCGCCATCAACAACGCGAAAATTGTCCGATTCGATACTGTTCCACAACAGTTTCCGCGTATTTGCGTCCTTATTTGAAGTCTCAAACCGCGCAAACGGGAAGGCTTGCCCAGCGCGAAATCGCTCCAATTCTTCTTGTTGATCACGCAGTTTGGCTTCAAGCACGTCTATCCGCTCAAGTGTGACAGGATCCAGTGTGAAAGTAAACTTCGCCACTTTCGTTGTAGTAAGAAAGCGGAACTGGACAACAAACGATAGATGAAGAAGATGATCACCGAGTGATACGCTAACTGTTCGCTTGACATCACTGCATTTGTCCAGTTTGCACTCAAGTATCTCCTGGAAACACTGGCAACATAATAATGGAGCATTTTAGATACATGTTGCATCTGAAATGATAAGTACTATCTTGTGTACTCATCACCTTACCTTCAGGTAGTCGAGAGTTGATGCACCAGCGATCGTGTTGGCCGAACTCACGTAATCACCTTCAGCCATATCGTCCTTGCGCCATTGCTCCTTACTGGTTCTGTCCTCCATCCAGATACTCAACTTGTTGCCCATGAGCTGGAACATATAGCGGAACGACGTCCTAGGAGGTGGATAAAATGTAGTTACACCCTCAATTTTGAGAACCATACTACTGCAGAAGACAACTTAAAAAACAGGAACTACAAGAAGTGTTCCAACTTTCCTAAGTGCGAAGAATTAATTGGAACCTTTTAGAATTTGATTGACAGCTAAGGACAATGGAAGAATGAACGAGCAAGACATTATTTTATAAATCCAACGATTCTCCGAAGATGCCGAGTATAGTTTCAACCGTAGTAACACCCGACCAGAAGAAATGCAGTAAGAAACTTGCCCACGACAACGTCGATGTGAAGAAGACAAGAAGCTACAAGTTCTGTATTCTGAATGAAAATATTCGCGAGGAAATTATGTCCTACTTGAGTAACCAGACCCTCACGAAGATGCAGATGATCACTGGAGATCGCTACGAAGGATGCGAACCTAGATCTGTTGCAAGTGTGAGAACGACAACTTTATCGTCGACTGGGTTGCATTACTGCCGCCGGTGTGTCTGCAGTGTGTTGCACAGAAATGGCCCAGCTACATGTCGGAAAGTGTATCCAAGAATATAGCGATGCATTGGTACGGAGTGAAAGTGAGGAATCTCGCTATCCTCCCACACGAAAGATTACTACACGGCGGTTATCGTTACGAGCGAGCAACTTTGAACGATTTCATTCTCGAAAACTGTGGATCGAAGAAGAAATGGCTGCGACGTCTCATCAAAGTGCGTGCTGGATGGGATCAAGCCAAAGCCTCTAGGAGTCGAAAGCGGATGTTCAAGAATTTTCTTGCGAAAGCCGTCCTTATCTCGGGTGAAGTGCCAGGTTTTTATCAAGAATGGGATTGGAAGTGCAGAGGAGGTGTTGAGTGTCATTCACCAGAACGGAATCTGACAGGAATTTACTGTCACAGAGGCAAGCAATGGGTTTTGCTCGATTTCATAAAATGCATGAGAAAATGGTTGCAACTGGAATTTCAAAAACGACGATGCGAATAATTCTCCATTTTCTTCTTCCAAAATACACAGATAAAGAAAGATACTACCTGGCTCCAACAAAATCTGCTTGGTGATCGAAAACTCTTCACTTAAGCAGAAGGTTTGACTTCAATACCACCCGTCGACCTGTCAACCTACGTACTGCACAGCTTCTGCTGTCCCAACCGGTGTGCTTGAATCAACCTCTATAACGTTTGTCGAAGTTAGTTGAAACGTAGGAGTTACCGAAAACATCCCCTTGACTGACAGTACTGCCACAACGGATACACCGATGACCCCACCAACCAGACAAAACGGTGTACGTGATGCTATATGTAAATTGGTCAACTAAACGTGATACGTTTCCTCCGCTGAAAATCTCGAGTGCGATATACTCTTTTAAGTTGGATCCTGTACCAGCTGCGCAAGTGTCCCCTATAATCTCGTTATGTTCTCGCGCAGTCCCTCCATTTCTTTCTCTAGGATTCGTTTGGGCTTCCGTTTAACTCACGCAGAAAACTGGCAAAACCTGGCTAGCTTGTACAAATTGATGGTGAGCAGCATTTATCTCCACCCTAACTTGAAACAAATCCAACCACAAACATTGTTAAATGAATTTGTGCATTACCACTCAGAATTTCCACTCAGTGCTCAAGCTGCGCAACAGCGTGTTTTTGGCATCACTGTCACATTCAACTGACAGTGCGTCGCGCCCTTCTTAATCGTGCTCAGGTGCCTATGATTGTTTTGAGCTGCGTTGTGTTCCTCAGTGAACGTTTCTAATCTCGCTGTTCACCACTGCAGTGATACCTTACACCCCTGGCGCGGCAGACCAGAAATGAAGATCCCCAGAGTCTTCTGCGGGTTGACCACAGTAGCGGCGTCGCCGTTCTCCAGCTTGGTGACTTTATTGAACTTCTCACCAGCGTCCGAGTTTTTACGATTCTTAGTAATAACAGGCGCCTCCTCCTTGTCGGAAGACGAGTCCGAGTCACTCGAAGACGAAGAAGAAGACTCCGACCAGTCCGGGTCGGAAGACGAGCTGTCGCTATCCACATTCTTGGCAACAACCTTCTTGACCGGGACAGCCTTCTTAGGATCCTCCTCCTCATCCGAAGATGAGTCCGAGGAATCCGAACTATCCGCCTTCTTAGCAAGAACCTTCTTGACCGGGGTAGCCTTCAGAGGAGCCTCCTCCTCCTCCTCCTCATCCGAAGATGAGTCCGAGGAATCCGAAGAGCTCCACTCTTTCTTAGCAGCAACGTTTTTGGCCAAATCCAGCAGGCTGGACCCAAACAGGTTTAATCGCTCAATTGATACAGGATTCAGCTCAAAAGTGTATTTCGCCTCTCTCGTTGAATGCAAAAACCGCAATTCGACAGCAAACGACAGTCGGAGAACTCCGTCTTGTTTAAATTCCAAGGTTCGCTTGACATCGCCGCATTTGTCCAGTTCGCAGTCAAGAACATCTTGAAAAAACTAAAATTCAGCTCGGTCAGTAAAATTTAGAGATCTACAAACTACGCGCTGAATCTTACCTTCACGTAGTCGAAAGCTGAAGCATCAGTGATTATATTAGTTGAATTAATATAATCGCCTTTAGTGATGTTACCCTTGCGCCAGTGTTTCTTGCTGGTTGCGTCTTCCAACGAGATACTCAGCTTGTTGTCCTTAAGGTGGAGATTATAACGGAACGACGTCGAAGATGACCCATGAAATGTAGTCACTCCCCTAGCTTCAAAATCTTTTGGTGGCGCCATCTAGCTAAAACGAATTATAATCCCTTCCCAACGAATGTTTCTCGTGAAAACGTCAAACAATTTGGTCGATTTTTGATTGACGTAAAGAATTGTTGTCAAAGTCAATAAATTCAAAGTTCTGTGTTAAGAAGCCAAAATCCTACACGGAATACAGAATTGAAGGCAATGGCCTGTATACAAAGACTCCCTCAGCCTCGACTACAACACGCTTTTATGAGCGCAAACAGATTGTGATTATTTGTTATCAACTGCGATGGATGGATAATGACGGAGATAGCTATCTAGACTTGATCCGATGCTTTCAGACCGACCGAAGGAACTTTTCAAGTTCATCGTCATAATCCGATTTTGCAAGTGAAAGAAGCATTTAGGGGCCATGGCACTACCCGATATCAAAGTTGAGGGTGTGACTACATTTTATCCATCTTCGACAACGTACCGCTATACTCTCCAGCTCAAGGGCGACAGGCTGAGTATCTGGATGGAGGAAAAAACCAGCAAGAAGCAATGGTGCAAAAACGACATGGATAAAGCTGACTACTTGACTTCAGCCAACACAATTACGGACGCGTCAGCTCTCGACTACCTGGAGGTAAGTCTATAGGGCGGCTGAGTTACGTAAGTAAGCTGAAATTATATTTTTTATCCGACAGTGTTTTCAAGAAGTGCTTGAATGCGATCTGGACAAGTGTGACGAAGCTCAGCGATGGTTGAGTTTTAAACACGATGGTGCTCTTCAGTTGTCGATTTCTGTCGAGTTTCGTCTTTTGAGCTCCAGACGAGTAGCGCGATACACTTTTGAGCTGGAACCTGTCTCGGTTGAGCGGATTTGTGTGCTGGAATCCAAGTTACAAGACCTACAAGAAGAAATGGATCAATTACGTAAAGACTTCAGTGCTGGTCGCGCCCTACCGTTCGCTCAATTTGAAGCTTCAACCAAGGACGAATACTCGTGTGAACTCTTATGGAAATCAGTTCAATCTGATCCAAATGTTTTTGAAGTAGTTGGAGGGAACGTGTTGTTTAAGAAACCAGGGCTTTATGCTGTTGTCGCAGTGGTGACCACTTGTTCAAGTGGCAAAGAAGACAGAATTGCTCTGATGAAGAACGATGAGGATGCTCAAGTGGTGGTGTGCCCCAAAAGAGATAATCATTCTTACTCGGCAACGCTGAGCTCATTTATGAAAATCTATGGAGAAGACGAATTGACAGTTGAATGTTACGGTGACGTTACAGAGAATTGCTATCTCTCTATTGCGCAACTCGGCCCCTGATTGGGGAAGTTTTTCATCGTAGTTAACGAAACGACAATTCAACACTTTCCTACATGATGTCTGTACACTGTTTTTTCGGACATATTCTATCTAGAAAGTAGACTTTTATTGATGATTTCAATTTGCGAAAACTGTTACATATTCCAGCCACCGCCGTTCAGGACGTTCTTTACGTCAAGGATGACAAACTGAGCATCAGGTAGTAGTAGTAGTTATCGGTTCTGCGTGTTTTCACTACACTCAAAAGTGTCCCCATGGAAGATAAAACCAGCAACACGCAATGGGCTAAACATGAAATGCACAAAAAAGACTACGTGACTCCAACCAATTCGATCAGCTCTTGACTACCTTAAGGTAAAGTGCCAAACAACTTAGATTAAGTATAATTGTTTAGTTTTTAGTGCTTTCAAGATGCGTTTGACTGCGAGCTGGACAAGTGCGATGACGTCCAGCGACAAATGGTGTTTGTGCTCTCCGCCTTTCCGTTGCTGTTCAATTTCTCTTTTCGCGCTCAACTAAAGTGGCAGAAACAATTTTCGAAGCTGGATCAAGTGACAATTGACGGACTGGAATCAAAGCTACGTGATTCCGAGGAAGAGATTAAGCGACTGCGCAGCACCAGTCGAGTCTTTCCTCTCGCACGGTTTGAATCTTCGACAACACACGAAAGTACGCACAATCTGTTGTGGAATGAAGTCGAACCAGACATTTTTCACGTTGCTGGTGGAGTCGCAACAATTCACCAAGAGGGGGTGTAATACACCGTTGCCGTGGTTTTATATATCCATCCTTCCCCTGCTGACGTAACTTTCGACCATACTAAAGATGATCAGAAGATGTCGGCTTCACACGTACCCGGATACCCGTCACCGTCATATTTAACTGACACCGTATCGCCCTCCTTGAGATAGCTTCGGTCAAGCAAAATCTCAAAAACGTTGTGAAATTCTGTTGAATCAGACACGATTCACCCACTGTTCGGGGTGTATGTCGTTACTGCTATGTTGCTGATGAAAGACATTAATGAGCGCTGCTGTGCGGACCACAGGAGGCACGCGCACAATGTACCCATCGATCCCAATCCTGGTATCTTTCTACTTCCACCGTAGAGCACACTACGTCTCAAAGAGTGCGAGTTCGATGACGATGAAGAAAATGATCATCTCGAAGCAAGATTCGATCCGATACCTACAGTCTTTCGTTGCTCTGCTCATGACTCTCGGGGTCTTCTCCGTCGCTTGGGAAGTCATCGCTCTTCACACTCAAAGGTCGTCCTTCATCGCTGCGTTCGACGCGTTATCCCCCCACGTCTCCTCCGACGACCTTCTACATCTAAACTACCTTCAAACTGGATGTAGAATCGAGAACAACACTGTGTTCCCATGGATCTACGCAGCTCCAGGTCATGAACCGGATCTACCCATACCTCGTGCACAAACCAGTACTAGTATACTACATCGAGGAGATCCACGGCTAGTGGACGAGCTACGACAATGTCCTGATGTGGATATCTACATGCCATCGACAACACGAGGACCTGCTGGGTGTTTTACCGTAGCTGGAGCACTCAAATTCCTGCAGTCACGGCTTCTACCAGACTGGGTGGTCGACGTAGAACTCTACGACATCGTGTCAAGACAGAAGACCAACTACTTCAAATTGTGTCCAGATACACCCATGCTGTTCCTATCTCCTAAACACGTTCTAACACTGACGGAACATCCGTCGTGGCCATCGACCAAGCCTGTGTATCTCATGGCACCAAGCCTACCATTCAATTCTACGTTCTCCCCTCCACCGAAAGGATTCACGAAGTCCGTGTTGGATCGCACAGATCTCGTCCTGTGTCGTACGAAACGCTGTGATGACGAATTAAAGGGATTTCTGGAACGCGATACCAGTTTAGCGAAGAAACCCCGAGTCATTTACACTGCGCACGTGAGTCCCGATCCAACCAACTACGTCCAACGGCTCGGTGGTAGAATCCAAGAGAGGAACAAGACCGACCTTATCAGCCCTCGTTTCGTGCATACCAGTTGGGATATCAAGTCTCAAACGACTCAAGACGTGATCAATTGCTGGAAATCTCACGTTAAAGAGTTCCCGGAAGCCCCGCTGCTGGATGTCTACGTGTTGAAGAAGTTTCGAGGTAGCAAACCTGCAGAAGGGGAA
Source organism: Phytophthora meadii (assembly GCA_032432875.1). Lineage (NCBI taxonomy): Eukaryota > Oomycota > Peronosporomycetes > Peronosporales > Peronosporaceae > Phytophthora > Phytophthora meadii. The sequence continues at coordinate 287,465 of JAUMGV010000069.1, read as the reverse complement.
CGATTGTACAAGCAGTTCCCTGTTATCGAGGACGTCAAGACTAAAACTCTGGATCCTCTCAAGTTTGCTACAGAATTCAGCAACAGCTCCTTCTTCATCTGTCCGACTGCAACCGACGACTGTCTCGACCTTGCACGAGCTTCAGGTGGAGTCATTGTGACTGCAGACGCGTATCCGATGAACGAACAGATATCAGGATCAATTGAAGGGATTCTGTTTGCTACGGAGCAAACAAGTGATGCTGTATTAGACGACTCGCTGCTGCTTCCGGCTCCTGTACGTTCCTACCGTCGTTCCGACCTGTGTGATGCGATTCGAAAAGCCTATACCTTGACGTCATTAAATGATCGTTTGTCCCTTGGAACGCAAGCCCGACAGCATTTTAATGAAGATGCTAAGTTTTTCCTGCGTCGGATGCTTGAGATCCGAGCGTTTGCTCGACACCAACATCAATTCAAGGACCAGAATTTACGTACTCTGTAACAACAACACGGTGTAGAACTACAACGAAATCGTCATTGGAAGACTGTGAGATCTTCTTCAAGCGAGCATTCATGTAGTTGATGTCGATTGACAACAGAAAAACAGCTAAATCAAATACTGGAAACCCGACTCAGTGCCCAAGTTGCGCAATAACCAGGTAGCAAGTCTCGTTAACGGTACCATCGCATTCAACTGACACTGTGTCGTCCTCGTTGAGCTGCAGAACGCAATTCAGCGTTGCTGAGCAGAAGTTCCTACTCGAATAGCTGCAGATAGCCCTTTGAATTCGTGTTTTGTTCTTCATCAAGACAGCATTCTGGTTGTAGGCTTGGGGGGCACTGTTTACCACTACAGCAACCGTGTAAACTCCTGCACGTCGGATAAATACCTTGCCATCCTCAACATGAAAGAAGTCAGATTTCATCTCCTTCCACAGCAGCGTTAGCGTATTTGGATCCTTAGTCACAGCTTCAAACTGTGCAAACGGAAGAGTACGGTCAGCACTGACGTCTTTACGTAGTGTCTTCAATTCTTCCTGTTGGTCCCGCAGCTTTGATTCTAGCACGTCGATACGCTCAACAGCGACAGGATTCAGCTCAAAAGTGTATTTTGCCGTTCGAGTTGAGCGAAGAAGGCGGAACTGGACAGTAAACGATAGGAGGAGTACTCCACCTCGTTTGCTTTCCAATGTTCGCTGGACGTCACCAGAGTTGCCCAGTTCACAGTCAAGCGCATCTTGAAAACACTAGAGAACAACAGCGTGTTACAAATCTGCTTTCGTATGGCTTAACATTTTACCTTCATGTAGTCCATAGCAGACGCATCAGAGATCGAGTTGGCTGAAGTCACGTAGTCACTTTTATCCATGTTACTCTTGGACCATTGCTTCTTACTGGTTTTGTCTTCCATCCAGATGCTCAACTTGTCATCCTTGAGCTGCAAAACGTAGCGGTAGGACGTCGTAGGTGGATTAAATGTAGTCACTCCCTCAGCCGCGATATCTTGTGCCGGCGCCATTGTGTAGACAAAAAACGCCGTTCCTTCCACAAGGAAGAATGGATTGTGAAAGATGGCTATCGTCTGCTCTAACTGCAACCTAGGAACAACAGGAAAGAATATTGGGTTCCTTCACGCTATCGCAAGCATTGGCCAGAACTGCTAACGATATGGTTGAAGGTGAATCTGAGACCTGGAACAGTGGTGTGACTAAGCTGGGGGAACCTTACTTCAGCCGCTAAGCCAGCAAAACAGAGCTCATCTAGAATCTTGTTTCACGCGATGGTTGATGCAGTTTTCCGAATGGGAACAATGTGGAGGAACAACTCCTCAACAGTTCGTGCTTTGTATGGTGCCTTCCTGAGATGTCGAAGCTAAGGGTATAGCCACGTTCTACCTATGACTTTTGACGAAATTCTCCAGCTCAAGAACGACAACCTAAAGTTAAAATTGACTACGTGTGTTGTGGACTTAAAGTCAAGCACTTGTACTAGTACTGAGCGACTTGAAAGTCGAAATAGTATATCTGTAGTTTTTTAAAGATGCTCTTGACTGCGAACTGGAAACCTGTTGTGGCGTCCAGCGAACGTCAAGATGGGGGGGGGGGTTCACTGGTCAGCAAAACAATATCTTGAATACAATCTGGGAATTTCTCAGTGTTTACTTCACGATCATTTCGTATGAGATTTGAGTGGACGCATACATAAGGAGATGGCTGTTCTTGTGTAGATGGTAAGTTTATGGTAAGTTTTGCAAAGCCTTTTGATTTCACGAGCTTTGCTTTGCTCCCCTAATCCGACCAGCGGATGGACTCCTTGGCTGGAGCTATCAAGGGCAGTGTCATTGTGTCATTCGACACTCGTCGCACAGAGATTCAGATACAGAATGTCCGGCAAGCCCGGCTTGATTTCTTACGCTTTGTGGTTGGTGCTGCTCTCTGTGTTTGCTTTGACGCTGGATGTCGATGCAGTGAACGAAGGCAAGAGGCTTTTACGCTCTGAGCTGTCTGTGGCCTCTATTGAATCCGACGACAACTTGGAAGATCGTACTCTGAGTAACTGGAAAAAGCTTTCTTTACTCGTAAAAGTTGGCAGCAGGACGAAAGCCGACAAACTTTTTACAAAACATGGTGTGGGCAAGACGACTTCAAATCTGTTTGACACTAATGCTTTCGGGGCGTGGTTTGTCGCAGTACAATTCGCCTACACTAAGAACCCCGCAATGGCGAAGGTGGATATGGTCTCGTCGCTAACAGCTCGGTACGGTGATCAAAAGCTGGCGAAGATGTTGGTCACCACTGAACCTGATAAGTTTATCCGGGAAATGAAGGCAATTCAACTAAATAACTGGCAACAGGACAAGCGTACGGTGGGAAATGTGTTTAAACTGCTAAAGCTTGACAAGGAACAGGATAAACTCTTTGAGAGCCCACTCTTAGCAACGTGGGTAGCTTACGCGACCAAACTGGATAACGAAAATCCGTTAGATGATATCTTCTCGACATTGAAGACACACTACGAAGGGAAAGCGTTCGCTACTCTGTTACTGAACGTCAAGGACTCTGACGACTCCGCTGTTATTGCAGATAAACTGGAGGTTCTTCTGTTGAAAAGTTGGCAACGGGAGGAGAAAAATGTGGTTGACGTTTACAAGTTGCTAAAACTCGACGATGAAGGCGACCAATTTTTCCAGGACCCACTTGTTGGCACTTTGATTCGGTATGCGACGATGGTGGACAAGAAAGACTCGTTCTCTGGTGTCTTTTCACTCCTTCAAGCCCGCTACAACGATGAAAAGCTTACGGATATGTTCATGGCGATGAGGAGTTGGTGGCCTCATAACGCCCTAACAGAGCAGCTGGAGGATCTACTACTGAAGAAGTGGCAAAGAGAAGGGAGGACTTTGAAGGACGTTTTCAAACTGCTCAAGCTTGAGGAAGAAGGGGATGATTTGTTCAGCAATAAGCTACTTTCCACTTGGGTCTCGTATGTCGTTAGAGTGGAGAAGGACCCGTACACTGTCGTCATGTCCACGCTCAAGAGTACCTACGGAGAACAGAAGCTAACAGATATTATCGTCCAAGCACGTGACAATCCGACTATGTTGACACTCGTAGGAGAATTAGAGAAAGTCATGTTCAAGGACTGGGTCAAGGCTAAATACTCGGTCAGCGATGCGTTTGTCCGTCTGAAACTAACCTCGGAAGGCGAAGAAGTTTTTGAGAGTGCAGCATTTAGCACTTGGATGGCTTATGCAAAAGAGGTTGAGCGGACAAATGCGGATGAGGCAGTTGTTGCAGTACTTAAAGAGCGATTCGGAGACGACCTGCCCAGGATAATCGCTAAGACTAAATCCCAGATAGCGTGGGATCTTGAAGACGACTTAAACGTTGTCCTCGATCGGCTGCAGAAGCTGCTCTAAGAGGTAATGACCGAAAACTGGGGCATTAACTTGAAATTATTAGAATACAGCCTGCATTTTTTTCCAGTCCGAGATTTCTTGTATTTGGGTAATGTAGATATATTGTGTTATAACTTCCTGTTCGAAGACAAGCAGTTCGAGATGTCTTCAACACAACTCATGTTTGTTTTGATTCCTCCAGATAAAGGCCTTTTTTATCAGAATATTGGGCAGGTGGGTTCTTTTCCCAGGACAGTTCTCTTCACAATCCATTTTTGCCAATGAAAGTCTGTAACATGGTGTCGCCAAGGGATATCGAGGCTGAGGCTGTTGGCTACGCAATAGGAAGATTTTTGTTTTGACAATAATGCATACTTGTACTTATGAAGATCCCGTAGTTTCAATAAATATGAAATTCAATTACCACAACACTAACAGCGTGCAGCGCTTCCGGGGACTTAATTCAACCCAAGCTGCGCAAGAGCGAGGTGGCAGGTGCTTCCAGCATTTCCGTCACATTCGACTGACACCTCTCCTGCATCACAGGCTTAGTGTTGCCGAATTGCTACGACTATTCACTTAAGAACACATAGCCCTTTGGATATACTCTTTGTTCTTAGCACATTGGTTGTAGTTTTGCGGAGAGTTCATCACCGCAGCAACGCTATACATCCCTGGCTGACGAATCAATAGTTCACCATCAGCAACATGGAAGAAGTCAGACTTGACTGTGTTCCACAGCAGCTTATCCAATTCTTCCTGCTGGCCGCGCAACTTGGCTTCTAGAATGCTAACTCGTTCACCACAGACAGAACCCAGCTCAATAGAGTATTTTGCCGTTCTCATGGAGCAAAGAAAGCGGAACTGGACACTAAAATATAGACAGAGGACCCCACCTTGCCCAAATTCCACTGTTCGCTTAATATCACCACTTTCCTCCACTTTGTTCAGTGCGTCTACACAACAACGAATGGTACATTCCAGATACGATCAGGTATTGGCTGGAGTGATGTAGTGCCATATCAACTGCTTCTGTCCTCCATCCAAATGCTCAGGGTCTCATCCTTTAGTTGGTAGCATATAGCGATACGAAGTCGATGGGAATGTGGTCACATCCTCAACCTCAGTATCTCGTGATGTCATGCAACAGATGAACTGCTAAAGAATCGTTCCTTTCACTGGCAAATATGGATTGTACTAACGGAGACATCGAAAGGAAGCCATTTCCATTTGGGAAAAGTCCATCGCCTAGTCCAGCTGCAACCCATAACCAGCTTTGCTTCAGGTCCCAGATTGACCTTCAACCGTACCGTTATCTCCTTGCATCATTGAATATCCAGTGTCGACAGAAGCGCGTCAACGACCACAAGCGCCAATTCCTACTTAAGCGTCAAGAAGAATATCGTCAAGCCCGCCAGAGCCCTCTCGGTTGTAGCAATTCGTTTTTGCCGGTAAAATTAACCAATCTTTTGCAGTTCGTATGGCGTCGTCGCATGCTATTGAGGCTGAGGGTATTACTATATTCTATCCTTTTTCGACGCCCTACCGCTATGTTCTCCGTCTCAAGGACGACAAGCTTAGTATCTGGATGGAGGACAGAACGAGTAAGAAGCAATGGTACAAGAGTGATATGGTGAAAAGTGACTACGTGAGTTCAACCAACTCGATTACGGATGCATCACCTCTCGACTACTTCAAGGTAAGGTGTTCAACTTCTTGCAAACGTAGATATGAAGTAGTAGTGGTTTTGTGTAGTATTTCCAAGGTTCCCTTGGCTGTGAATCGGCCAACTGTGGTGACGTCCAACGATCATTGGAAATGAAACTGGATGGGACTCTTTGTCTATCGTTTGCTGTTCAATTACGTCTTCTTGGCTCAACAAGAGTGGCAAAGTATTCTTTTGACCTGGATCCATTACCCGTTGAACGGATCGACACGGTGGAATCAAAGCTTCGAGATCTACAGGAAGAAATTGAACGGCTTCGTCAAGATATCAGCACTGGTCGAGCCCTTCCGTTCGGCCGGCTTGACGCTTTTTCCAAGGGTGTATCTACGCGACTGCTGTTGTGGAACCCAGTGGAATCTGTCCTGTTTACTGTAGCTAATGGTGAAGTGTTGATACGCCAACCGGGGGTGTATAGTATTACCGCTGTGGTGAACAACTCCCCCAGTGGCATCGACCATGGTGTTGAGCTGTTGAAGAACAACGTGTGTGTTCGAGAGGCCGTCTCTACATGGTTAATAATCGCTGCTTCTCTACGACTCTAAGCTCTGTTTTGCAGCTCGATGAGGGTGACAAGGTGTCAGTGTTATGCGAGGGAACCATTGAAGGCATTTGTTACCTGGTTATTGCTCAACTTGGGCAATGAGAGAACTGGAATTAACTTTCGTTCAGTTTGTTTCGTGCTGGAAATCGTTAGTTAAACAACAAGTTGTAATACATTGGCAACATTCAGAACTTCGGGAACGCATGGCTGTATTGTAAGTTTTCCAAGTAGTTCAAAGGCCGTTCCACATTTCTGGAATCATGTAGTTGCCATTTTACTGTGTCAATGCCAAAGACCACACGTAAAACATCGTGGTCGCGATCGCGATCTTGCCCACACACCCACGTCAAGAAAAGCACATATAAATGCACGCGAAGTCAAAATGAACTACTGGAGAGCAAAGTGATGACTGTGGAGGATTTCCGGCAGTCATGAGCATCGCTCGAGATCTAGACAAGTAGAAGTCGAAAACGTAGTCCGTCTAAAGCTTCTAGTCGCGATTTGAAGCGTTTGCGACTGGAATCCGACAACGTAATTCAACCAAACTCTGGCCAGGAATGAGAAGAAAAGATGGCGAAACGTGTGGAACAATTGGGAAACGATGTTAGTCGTCGATTCTCCGAGCTTGAACAGCAATTGAAAGCTTTACGAGCGCAAGATTGGTAGGATCAGAAGGAATCAACGCAAGTGGTGAAGGTGACATCAAACACCGCGAAACCGAGAGTACTGGCCAAGCTGATATCGTGAAATAAGCATCGGAAGGAACTCACCGCGGCTCCTTGCGGAGGAATCCAGTAACCCGTCTAGAACACGAGATCTTCAAACTGTTGCTGACAGTCATCCAGCTGAAGATGTGACTACATTTCAGCCGCCTCCGTCGAATGCTTACCGTTATAAGCTCCAACTCAAAGACCACAAGTTGAGTATCTGGATGAAGGATTGAATCTGTAAAAAGTTATGGTACAAGGAGGGCTGAAATACATACACATATATCTGCGTAATACGATCTAAAACTTGGAATATTATCTAACCATCGAATAGTGTTTCCAGATGCCCTTAACTGTGAGCTTGACCAGAGATCATTGGAGTTTTTTCAAGATGGGACCATCCACCTGTCGTTTGCTGTCGAATTTCGTCTCCTTCGCTCCATGAGAGTAGCAAAATACACTTTTGAGCTGGATCATGTCTCGGTTGAGCGAAATAATATACTGGAATCCAAGTTGCGTGGACCAATGGGACGAATTGGAACGACTTCGCGCTTCCCGTTCGCACAGTTCGAAGCCTCAATCAAGGATGCACGTACGCGAAAACTCTTATGGATTGCAGTGTCTAATTTCTTTCCTGTTACTGATGGCAATGTATTGGTTCGCCGACCTGGGGTGTACAGTGTTACTGCCGTGGTGAATTGGTGCAACGACGATTGGGTTGACCTGCTGAAGAACGTGTATGTTCAAAAGACTGCTTACTTCCACGGGGATAATCGCTGTCACTCCGTGAATTCTGTTATGGAGCTCGTCGAGGGCGACAGACAGTGTCAGTTGCATGTGGCGGTACCGTTCAAGACACTTGTTACCTGGTTATTGCGCAACTTGGGTGCTGAGATGGATATTATTTTTTCCGATTCGATGGTGCTCGTAGTCTTTAACGAGGACTCCTACGTTCTTGCTGCTGGTAAATACTTGACAATCCAAGTAAATTCCAGAACCAGAACCTACATTTTCCGCAACAAAACACTTGAAACTCTACAAATTCGTACCAACTCCATATTTGCCGATCTTGGATCTCCAAACCTGAAGTATTCTCTATCTACAGCAATACAGCCGTCACCTTGTGTCAGAAGGCGTCCTACTTAAGTATGGGGTGGGCTTTTTAGTTCTTGCCGAGCATCCGGAGCACGTTCTTACGGATCTTACCCTGCACGAACACAGGCTTTCCTAGACGGCGGATACGCTCACGCGTCTTCTTGGTCGCAATGTGGCGCTTGTTGGCCTGCGCGCGCTTCACTACGCCGTTGCTGTTCACTTTGAAGCGCTTCTTGACTGACGCCTTCGTCTTGAGCTTGTAACCCATGGCGCGCACCTGCAGCTGCGGGAAAGCGATGGCCGTACGCATAGCGAGCGTCGACATGAGCGTAGAGGGGGCGGTAGGGGCTGAAACGACAGCAGTGAAGCGAGGAGCGACACGGGGAGCTGGTGCTGCGACGGAAAGCGTCTTAAACTGACGAGCAAGGGATCTAAAGAGATGATAGATAGTGCGTTAGAAAGAGGAGAAACAGACGCAGATTATGCAGTGCTGAAGGAGTTGTATCGAGCGCTATAAGAGAAGATACAGAGCCAAGAAGCGTACCGGAAGAGCGCCATGATGAGCTGTTGCTATGTGCGGTCTCCAATGGACGTGCGTCGGGGTTATATTCCACTCTTTCGATTGGATGATAATCTAGGTTGAACTATTTGATGATTGGAAGAAAAGATACCTATACCATCATTCCCTGAGGTTACAAACCTTGTCCGTGTCGCACGTCCTCGTTTCTAGACTTTTCTAAACCAAAAACAAGTGGTCTCCCTCGTAACACAGACATCAACGTCGCTATTGCTTCATGATCAAGTAGCTCTCCCTCCATCATTCCTCAACTTCCTCTCAAGAAGGTTTTCGTTCTACCTCGTTCTACCTCAATGGATATCGGCGCGCATTGTTCCGTTCCCGCCTGTCACCAACAGGATTTCCTTCCATTCACATGCGACTGTTGCAATGGCGTTTTCTGTCTGGAACATCGCAGTTATGACACACATGAATGCCCGAAAGCAGGAAGCAATGACCGTCGGGTAGTACAATGCCCCGTGTGCAAGCAAATGATCCGTTGGACAGCCGAACAGGACGTCAACGTCGTGTGGGAGGAGCATGTGCGTATTGGCCAATGCACACGCGAGAAGCTCCAAGAAATGCAAAAGAAGAAGCCCAAGAAGAAACGTTGTGCTGCTGACGGATGCAGAGAGGTTCTACTGACGTCGAACCAGTTCCACTGCAACAAATGCGCCCAGGATGTGTGTTTAAAGCACAGATTCGAAGCGGATCATGCTTGTGAGTCCAAGAGACAAGCTCAGAGACAGCAGTGGCTCGGGGGATTCAAGTCAAGAACTTCCAGTTCAGGTTCAGCTAAACCGAAGACGTCGCAGTTCCAGAAGAACGCACAGAACGCTGCAGCTTCAATGGTGAACGGTACAAAGTCAGCAATGTCTTCCCTCGTACAAAACGCCAAGGCTGCAAGTAGTGCAGTCACTACCAGCTCGGAAGAATGTCCCATGTGTCAGCAAAAGTTCGCGTACGTCAGCCAACTCATTGCCCATGTGAACCGAGCACATCCGGATACTTCCAGTCGAGCTTCCGCTGCTACGTCACAGCCTAATGCTCGAGCAACGGCCAATACTGGGAGTGAAGTGTGTCCACAGTGTCGTTCGGTCTTCCCCAACGTAAATGCACTTATCCAGCACGCCGAGACAGCTCACACTGGTGCTGTAGCTGCAGGACGTGCTGGTGCAAGTGACCAGGAGAAGTGCAGCATCATGTAGATAGCTACAAAAAAAATCAACTAACTAACACTCATTTTTGACAATGAGATTGAAAATGTTCAACTTGCAATATATTATCACCAGTTCTTCTCTCTCTTTGCAATAGTCTCAACCAGACTTGAAGAGTAGAATGGCCACTTGCCCCAGGTAAAAGTAGATGAAGTGTTTGGTCTCATGCGTCACGTACGACCCGAAGTTCCGGCCCACAATACAGTGCCACGTAGGGTTATACTTCTTGTCGAACTCCTTCTTGATGAAGGCGGCGATGTCCTTCTCAATGTTGTACTTCTCCAGCGCCTGACTGGCACAGTCCACGGCGTCCTGTTGCATGTCCTCGTGCATGTCTGCATTCTTGATCACGGCCTTGCGCTCCGACATGGCTACTTGATTCCGATCCGGGAGACTCTTTGGACTGGTAGTTTCTGTAACCTACCTTAAAGTAGATTACGATAAAAGTTGTACTGTAATATTCGGATACACTAATTCTGGGACGCATGAATTAAAGCTGTGACGTGTGACGCAACGGACCGGGCAAGTGACCCGTACGAGTTGAGTTCTTCATCCACCGGCCGGTTGTGCATTTTAGCTGCGTAATGGAAGTTGGAGATGGCACCTTTGCGCGATTTGGAGTGTGGGCGTTGGAATTTGGATGGGACAACGTTGTAGCCGCCTTCGAGCACCGAAACGACGCGGCCATCACAGCAACTACAACATACAGTTAGTTTTTACTCAAACGTAGGTACAACAATTCACGTACTCTTCAGCTACGGCAGTGACTTGTTCAGTGATCCATCCATAGTCGTCTTCGCTCAAAAAATAGTAGAAATCGTCGGCATGGCCGTCAAATCCGGCCGACAACATGATGAGGTCAGGTCGGAACTTGGTTAACGCAGGAATGAGCTTCTTCGTCACAGTGTCACGGAAGGTCTTGGACGATTCTTCCATTAGAGCTTTCTTGGCTTTGGATGAGAGTTTCAAGCGTTCGTCCAGGTACTTGGGGCCAAGTACCTTCAGCGGGAGATTCACAATGTTCTTGCTCTTTTCAAGCTCAGGAGAGCAGCCGTGTGGCCCCACACCCGAGCACGGGTAGAAGTTGTCGTCGTCATACAGGTGAATGGAAGAGAAGAAGACGTTTTCAGGGTCTTTTTCATCTCGCCAAGGTTTGTACGAAGAGAACTGGACAGGCGCCCAACTTGGCGGAAGTGGGTAGTTCTGCTTGTGAGGAATCAAATTCCGAATGACTTCCTCTGTGCCGTTACCGTGGTGAATGTCAAAGTCCACAATGGCAACACGCTGGACACTCACGCGCTTTTTCGAGTCCAGGAAGGAGTTCGAATCCAAGCCCCTTGATGCCGGTGAGGTGTAGTACGGAGCGCTGTAGTTGCTCATGGCGTATGATGCACCGATACAGACGTTGTTGATGAGGCAGAAACCACAGGTACACATTTCGGGACGGAGATGGAATCCTTCCCCTTCAACGCATCCGTTGGGTCCTGCATGGTGACCGGGTGGTCTCACTACGACAAAAGCATTCCTGCGATAGGTGCCATCACAGTTGAGTTATCAAGGCGGAACACACGAATTGTCCTTAGAACGTACTTTGTCTCGTTGTTGAGGACTGTATCAATAGCGTGGCATACAGCTCCTGCAGCCATACGAGCTGCCATGTAGCTGCTCTTGGAGATCGGTGAGTCCATATCAAAGCTCCCTCCTGAGGGTTGATCTTCGACTTCAAAGCATTTCTGAGCATGTTTCGTCTGAAAACACGAAGCTTCATTAGCAGAAAGGATCATCATCATCATCAATTAAGGATACTCACCTGGATCCACTCGTCGTACGTAAGCTCTTGGTCATCCTTTTGCTTGCCAAATAGCGTTCCAACCAAGTATTCCTCGTTTTGATCAGGCAAATTGTCACAAGCACGTTCAAGATGCTGGATGTACTCCATCGTGTGTACACGCAATATGTCGTTCAGTCGTGCCGGACGCAGGTCGCTCAGGTTGGCCCACTTGAGATTTTTAAACCGGTCTTTGTGCAGCACGCCGTCTGGGCCACCCAACACACAGAGACGTTGGCGACTCTCCTGGTGCGAATCGTTGTGGTGATCCAGACACGTAGGTTGGTACACCAGCAACGTTCCAGCAGGTTCATTCTCCATCTGCTGCAGCAAATTGCTTGCTAGCTTGGCTAGCGTCGAGTTTTTGCCCCCCGTTGGAGTTGCCAAACAAGTATCTTCTGAAAGTGCACTTGCTAGTCCTCGACGTGCAAAGGGCTTCTTCTTCATTGTCGATGAAGATTCTTGGTTTTGACGCTTCCATGAAAACTGACGCTGGTCAATTGGTGCTGGACGTTTGCGATGGACCTTCTCCTGGGTCATCGTGTTGAGCGGAATTGGCGTCTTAACATATCCAACATCTTCGTCTGGGCCATCCAGGTACATTGTTTCAGTAGGTGGTCGAATAGCTAAATGGGCGTCGTGAGCTGGTGTCGGATGGCGGATATCTTCACTGATGTCTCCGTCTTCCACGGTTCTTCCATCTTCAAGACTGACACTAGACATCCGATTGAGCATCGGCTCGGACGTCACCTCTGAGTTAGCATGGTACCTTGCAATATAGTGAGGTCCATTGCCGTGGTCTGTGCCGGTGCTGCCTGTGTCACTACTTGAAGGACTGGTACTTAGCAACGAGATGACGTGGTTGTGCAAGTCGAAGTGTCTGGCAGCCTCCTTCTCCTGGGGTGACCTCATCACTGGAGGCGTGTGCAGTGACAACAGCGTGTGGACTCCAAGTCGGTCGTTCTCAGACTCGATTGGTGGCTCTGGTTCGGGTCGAAACTGCTCGTGACTCTGAGTATCGTCGTTCTGCTGCGGACTACACCACATTGACTTCCTTCCACTGGTCTGCATGTCTGGGGAGGCTTGGGGAACTTGAAATCTGGATGGCACCAATTGACTGGTGCTCTGGCTTCTTTGTCTTTGTGTTTTTAAGCCTGGAACTTGGGTCTTGCGTCTTGCGGAGGTCTTTGAAGAATGGTTAGCCAGGCTGCAGTGTCGGTCGTATCAAAAGGTGTTGGTGTACACAAGTTGTACACAAATGTTGCTTCAAAAACCTCTGTAAAACAATAGTTGTACAAAGAAGGGTCTATCGTCGGAGTAGAGTTTAGATGGACACTTTTTGTGTCCATCTGGTTTTTGAAATAGTATTTGAACGAAAAATTCACGATGAGAACTCACCGTAGAATTCGTTCTTTTAGTGTTGCATTCTGCCCGTGTGCTGCCAGCGCTAGCGACTTCGCCTCCTAACTGCGTTCACACGCTGCAGGGCGAGGCCATCTATGCTCGCTTCAGAGGCCGGGCACTGCCTCGCGTCGTGTGCAGCGCGGCACGCTCGGTGGATTCTCACCGGCATTCCATAAAATTTAGGATAGCGTTGACCCAAGAGCGAACGCTAACAATTCTGTTGTCTAGTTACTATGCAGTGAACTACCATTAATTAGCCCAGCGTGATCCAAAAATCTGTCTTTGTCCTTCCCGCTAGATTCGGCATCTCTCGCTTCAGCTTCAGTTGCCCAGGATTTCCTCCGCCAAAGACCTCGAAGTCGTCGGCCCTTTTTCCCGAGTTCCATGGCGTATGGCACGTAAATGGTAAATCCTTCCGCTCCAGAGTATGGAGCACTGACGATGTAGATGCTTCTTCCTTTAGGAAGACACCAACCTTGAAATCCTAAGGTCTTCTTGTCGATTCTCCACTTTGAGGGAAAAATCTTTGATGTAGGATGGAAAACTGCCCAGGAGATCGTCAGATGCTGTATAAGTCCTACGCGCATGGCCTCTTGCGACTTCACATTGGTAGCTCAAAACTGTTTTGAAGTCCCCAAGAATTGACTTGTCAATCGTTCATAATAATACAAACTACAGGCGACAATAGACTACCCAATAAGGACTATTGGTAAGGACCAGACGGCACCGAATAGCTCAGAGCTGCCTTAGTAAGAATGATTTGATTATCTAAATCAGCACTCCCTCTACATGCACTTATCCTCCGCGCCGCCGTCGCGTCTGCGGGTTGTTTACACTCGTCCACAAACCAGGCCTTGACAGGATTATACTGCGTCTTCCTCACTCTTACGAAGTCGGGGCGCGTCTCCTTTGCGTGCAATTTCACGCAGCTCCTTCATTTTGGCCGCGAAGAAATTCAAGTCAATATAGTACTGCTTCTTGGCTCGTGCCGCCATCGCCTCCCGTTCCGCCGGAGTCATAGCCAGAACCTTCTCAACAGCTTTGCACACACCAGCACCATCGAAATCGGCAGTGAAACCTTCCACGCCTTTCAGCCCGTGCTCTCCATTGTACTGTCCACCTAGCATTTGCTCCTGATACGCCCACCGCTTGACAGGAATGAGCACACCCGATTCGGGAGTTAGAAACTCGTTCATGGGCGGTAAATCCGTCGATACGATGACAGCACCACTGGCTCGTGCCTGGTTGATGTAGTGACCATAGCCCTCCTGCAGACTCGTGCACATGAAGAATGCAGACTCAGCAATCATCTTGCCAAAGTCGTCAGCACTTGCGCGACCGACGTGCATGTGCACTTGTGTGCCTCTGATCCTGCCTTCATACTGCTTTTTCAGGTATCCGTTGTACACATCTTCATCCATGTACACATGCAGCGGCGGGAAGTCAGAGCGACCGAGCCAGCAATTCAACACAGGCCGGGTTCCCTTTTGAACGCTAGTTCCGACCGCGTGGATAAACCGCACATCTGACCAGTTCTTCGGCGCGATGGAGTCTTCTCCTAGACGTGTTCTAGCCAACGCGGCTACATCCGACGAGGTATGTCTTGTATACATCACTTGTGTGTGACGAGGGTTGCCTTCCTGCTGATACCACATCCGTACTCGACGAGCGCAAATAGCTGTCTTGCAGAGTACCATGTCCACACCCCAGTAGTGTTCAGCCTTGAGCTCGTACATTTCGATATTTGGCATTAAATACAGCGGCTTCGTCTTCGGCCACTCTGGTGCGTCCGGGATACCATCCCAATAATGGTTGAAGAAGATCATAGGCGTCTTTGGGCACAAATCGTGGTACGAGAACGTCTCGCCCGTCTTCTTGTCCACATACTTCATCTCAATTGCCCATGCAGGCAGTAATCGAGACTCTAGGACTGCAGAACAAACAAATAATAGTAAATACCTAACTTTAACTACTTCTCATCAGCTTCAGTCCAAACGTACATTTCGTGTAGGCAATAGAGTCTTCGCAGTATCCATGTCCTCGGATACCCAACGGTAAGAAAATATCCACATCCGGGCACTGACGCATCTTCTCGAGCAGATCTGGGTCGTCCTTATCAATAAGTGTACTAGGTTTAGCCACTTTGCCATTGAGACCATAGGTCCAAGGCACAACACTGTCCTTATAAGTAAGACAAGCCTCATGCAACAAACTGAGATGCACCAGGTCAGCCTCGTCCACCTCGTTAGCCCATTCGGATTGCAAGATTTCGTCCGGATAAACACTTCCGCCATCCTCCACCTCGGCATTCAGATACGCATTATTACTTCCCCCGAGCATTGACATCTCCAATAACAACAGGACAGCAGCCAGTCCCATAACACCCATTAGGATCTGCGTCTGCGTGGGCATACGCTGTCTGCTCTGTGCATTGTAGACCTTATGGAACTCCTTCTTAGCCATTGCTGACGAGTGCTGCTCTTCGGCGCTGTCTAGGATGTCTGGGCAGTTTTTTTCGGTTCGAATCCGTTATCGTTGATATAGAATGATTGCTACAATAGTTATCGGTTTTTCAGCGATACACTAGGAATATAGGAAGAAAATGTGTTGTGTCGTAACGGTTATGATGTGATTTTTTCAGGCTGAAAGTGAGGAGACTTCATCTGATTGGTTGAAATGTTATTGTAGGTGGTCCACACAAATGATTGATGAAAAGTAGTGTTGGTATTTACCCCGGTAATTACCGGGTAATTAGGTAACTGGGTAAATAGCGGTAATTACCGCTAGGTAATTACCTTTGGGTAATTTCGGGTTAGATTTTAAAACTGACAATAACAAGACAAAAATTACCAGTGCCCGCACGTGGGGCTAAGAGGCGCAGCAGTCGGCGCCGTCGGTCCGTCAAGCACGTAAACAGCTTACACTGGCGCAACTCACGGCCGAGCACTAGAAGGAGAAAACTGAACTAGGCAAGGAATGTGTAGACGCCCATTTAGCACTACGAGTTGGAGGTTTCCCGAAACATTTCCACATTCAGTTGTTGGAGATGGAGTCGCCTTCGAAGCTCAATAAAGACGACAGCAGTGTGCTGGAAGTGGTGCTGGCTGCATACTATGAACGTACGATGCTACTTCAGGAGGAAAGGGAACTTACAGTCGAGGAGACCAGTCAGGGAGCTGATAACAGTGAGAGGCTGAAGGAGATATACGACCGCCTGGTGAACATTGACTCCGACACGGCCGATTCCAGAGCCCACACGATCATGAGCGGCCTCCAGTTCCCAGTCCACGCCGTGGGCGGTCCGGCCAAGGCCCTTTCTCGTGGTTGGCGTATGCGTACAGCGCTGGCTGGCGCAGTGTTCATGGCTCCGGATCTTCTGCTGCTCGATGAGCCGACAAATCACTTGGATCTCGAAGCTGTTATCTGGCTGGAGCACTA
Organism: Phytophthora meadii; assembly: GCA_032432875.1. Classification (NCBI taxonomy): domain Eukaryota; phylum Oomycota; class Peronosporomycetes; order Peronosporales; family Peronosporaceae; genus Phytophthora; species Phytophthora meadii. Next base: position 271,074 of record JAUMGV010000069.1, on the reverse strand, counting down.
CTTGGACAAGTAAGAGAAGCAGCTGATCGTGGTGTCCAGGTATTTCCTGAACTCCGTGACTACCGGCATCATCCAGCTCACGAACCAGAAGCTCGTGTACTACAAGGGCGACTACAACACGTTCGAGCACACGATGAAAGAGAACTTGCACGAGCAGCGCAAGGCGAACGCCCAGCATATGAAGATCCAGCACATGCAGGCGTTCATCGCACGCTTCCGCGCCAACGCCCAAGAAGGCTCCACGGGTGCAGTCACGAGTCGAGGCGCTGAACAAGATCCTGCAAAACCAGCTGATCGACGCGCCCGAGGACGAACACGCTTTCAGGATGCACTTCCCGCTCCCTGAGCTGCTCGGTCAAACCATCATCGCTGTCGAGGACGTCGGTTTCCGGTAAATCCCGAGGTTCCCTTGCTCTTCAAGTACGTGCATATTGGCGTGGGCGTGTCGAGACGTATTGGTATTCTCGGTGTCAATGGTTTGGTTAAGTCGACGCTTGTCAACATTATGATCGGCAAGTTGCGCGTCAACGAAGGTTCCGTCACATGAACCTGCGACTATGTTTGGCCTCGTTCACGCAGCATCACGTCGACTCGCTGGACCTGTTCAAGTCTGCCATGGTGAACATGAAGGAGCTGTTACTGGCCACGAGTCGGATGAGTTCCGCTCGCACCTGGGTCGCTTCATCCTCTTGGGCGAGCTAGCTGTCAAGTCCACATGTACGCTGTCCGATGGTCAGAAGTGACGTGGCGTCTGCCGCAGGTTGGGGTGCTGGATGAGCCTACGAATCACTTGAATATGAAGACTACCGATGCGACTACAAGATCAATGTGGTGATTGTTTCCCTGATGGTGGGCAACCAGCAACTGTCTCGCGTCCGAGAAATCACGGGTGAATACAAGAATCGCGTGCTGACGAAGAAGTAGGTGAGTGCATTATAGACCTCGTGGATTTGGCAGCGCTTGGGAACTTAACAGAAGAGACCCTGACACAGTCTTCTTCTGTTGCTAGCAATAAGGCCACCGAAAAGAAGTACAAGGCACAGCCAACGAAAAAGAGATTTATTCAATTTACTTGCTTACATGTCAATATCCGACATCGTACTCCCATCAGCGTTTTCGCCATCAGCTATCATATCTTCCTCATCGTCTCCATCAAGCATGTGCATATCACCATCGTGTGCGTCTGGATACATGTCATCAGCCAAGTGATCTCGAATCGGTTCATCCGTTCGCAGGACCAAGTTCGAGTAAATAAATACGAGTTTCTCTATTTTCGATGCGTGTAGCCGATTTCTTCTCTTGGAGTGGATAAACTCGTAAATGCTCCAACACCGTTCGCTTGACGCGGATGACGTTGGAATGGCAAACATCATATCAGCAACTGGTTTCAGCAGCGGAAACGCCGAGCGACCGTGTATCTTCCAGTAACTAGAAGGCGCCATTGGTATAGTAGATGGTGCAATTCCTTGTTCTGCCCATGTAAACCGTTGGCATGTCCAGGCTTCAACTGCGGCTTCATATTTTTTCACTGTGTCCGGGTCAGTTGCAGAACCTTTCGCCATGTCAACGAGTTCGCGCATGGCTAGGGCGAGATCACCTTCTTCCCTTGGGTCGTTTGCAGTAGAAAACTTCGTGATATCTGTGGTCTGGTCCAGCAAGTACGCGACGCGCATCGAACTTGACATAATGAATTCTCGGCGGCTTTCAATCAAGTCCAGAATTTCACACTGAATCTCAGCGTATTTGGGCTTGTCTTCCATGCTGACGTTGGCGACAGGCACACTGTATGCCGCACTCTCATTGAGGTTGACGAACTCTGAGTAGATGGAGGATAAGAAAGTGTTGTCACTTTCGCAGACGGCTAGGCTTTTGTTGATTGGCGTTAATAAATCCAGTGTCCGTTTTGCTTCAGCCCAACGTTCATCATCTGCAACTATTGCTGCAACACGGTCCGCTTCTGGTCTTTGCGCTTTGGCGTTGTAGCGTTTCAGAAGTTGTGTGTCGGCAAAGGTAGAGCGGATGACACTTTCATTTCTGGAAACACTGCGGATGCATTTCTCGACAGTGTACCATCGTGTCGGGATGGGTACACATAGAGCTATTCGCCTCTCACCCTTTTTTAGAATGGCCGTTTGCTGAGACCGAAAACGATCCAGCAGTCCGTGTCTCGCGCGGACGAACTTTGCCACACTTTTGGAGTCATCGCGTACATCAGCAAGCCGGCTAATCTTCATGACGTCTTTCATTAGCAGATTGAAAGCATGCGCTGCACATCCGTTGCAGTAGACATAGGGCCTCTTGGTCTGCACTTCCTTCCACGCTGACTTCATATTTCTTGCATTATCAGTAACGACAGCGCAAATAGCTCTCTTTCTTCCAATAGCTGTCTCCACCTCCTCGATGACACGATCAATGCAGGCAGCAATGTACACGCCTGTATGCTCCTCTTCTCCCGTGTTAACGGATGACCAAAAAACTGGCTTCATCGTTGGTGAAACTAGCATAAAATTCACGATGCTAGAGTTATTTGCATCTGACCACCCGTCTGTTGACAGTGCCAAGTACTGCTGCTGCTTGAGCTGCTCAATGACGTCCACCTTGCGCTTTTTGTACGTTGCCTCAAGCAAGGGGCCAGCAATGCGCTGTCGCGATGGCAACCGGAACGAAGGGCACGCTTTGCTAAAGAATCGCTTCACGGCGGGGTCCTCTACGATCCGGAACGGTATCCCAGTAGCGTAGAATAGTTCAGCAAAATCTAACTCGAGCTCCTCTTGTGAAACAAAACTTTCCGAGGTCTGACCAAGTAAGGAGCGTCCACCACCAGTGAATAGCTGACGTCGTGTGCGCGGATTCGCTGGAGATCGAGTACCGAAAGCCGTGACGATGTCATGAGGTGCCTTGCCGCACTTTTTGGGGTTGCTAAGATGATCAGCAAGATTCTTCTTCCGTTGAGCATTTCTGATGGGCTTGCCGCAGTATTTACATTGGACGTCAGGGTGCTGCTTCTCCCCCTTCACCGCAGGGTTAATGACGCGGAAATGGGCCCAAATGTCATGTCGTTTCCCCCCCCATCGCCAATCTCCAGTCGCTTGAGTGCAATGTCAAAATGCGATCTTCTACACGAAGATTTCGATGTCGAGTAAACACTTACCGGGGTAATTACCGGGTAATTACCGCGAGTAAATATTTCCCCTGGTAACAAGGGTAATTACCGGTAACTATTTTAACAACACTAATGAAAAGCTTTTAGCTTCAGCGTGCATTTCATGCCATGAGCTTGAACAGTAGTCATATTTGAAGTGTTTTCATATTTGTAGTGTTTGGCGTACTGATAACGCACAGGTTAGAAGCACGTTGCGCTTCGGCATTTTTGGCGTACTGATAACGCACAGGTTAGAAGCACGTTGCGCTTCGGCATTTATCTCTGAAAGCCCCCAGCAGAGTTTATCGTTATGTTTGGTTCGAGTTCTGTTGTGGAAACCATAATTGGTTGAGGAAACACCCTGCTGATAAGAGGGGGCCACTAAGATCACTACATGTACTAGTACTCACGTGTGAGTGACAACTGCAGAATCTGCAGTGCAGATCTACTAGCAACACGATCGGTTTTAATTTGCTGGACTGTCTGAGAATCACTACTTGCATGGCCATGGCTTGAATGAAGGGAATAAGAAGTCGACTTCCCTGTGAAACGGAAGAACAATAAAACCCCAGGAACCGCAGTTCCTGAGGTTTTAGAGTTCAAAAAAGCGATAACTTAAGTGGGAGGAAGCAAACGAATAATAAAACTAATTGAAAACTTGAAACAGCAACTTCATTTCTCTGATCAGTCATTGGTTACAGGAATCGTCGCGGATCTTTGGTTTCGCTCTCTCGCACGGTCACAAAGCGACTTTCTCAACCAAGTGCAATGCTGCAGCCTTATGGGTTATCTCCACCGCAAGAGAACCAAGAGGACGCCTCCACGGCCCAATGTAGCAACAGTTCTATCGGCGTGATGCAGCGCAACCGAAGTATATCAGTGCGCGACCATCTTCAGCAGCTTTCTGTTCAAGAAGAAGTTCTTCTATTCGGCAACACTATGCAGCAACACGCAATCGATATGCAGATACAAGAAGCCAAGCGCCGGACCGAAGAACAAGGCGTCGTTTTGGACATGCGAACGCAGCAGTTGTTGAATTACACCCACGAGCATGTTAGCCAAACCCGCAACGAGAGTGAGCGTCGGATGAACGAGAAAATGCTCGAAGGCCTACATGCTTCACATACACAGCTGAACAACGAGCTCCAAGCTAAAACACACACGATCCAGCAAGAAATACAAGCTCAACTTCGCGTAGAACGTGAGCAACAGCTTGCAGAGCTCGAACATCGCTTGGCACTACAGAAAATTGAAGTCCAGCACGCTGCCAATGATACCGAAGACCGGCTGAATACTGTCCTGCAAACTCATCTCGACGGTTGGGAAAACAAGCTTAACAACTCAAAGTCATGGGCTCAAGTGTACTTGCGGACGGCAATGGAAGCTCAAAATCGGGAGTTTGGGTCAAAGATCGAGGTTGCCGTTGAAGGTTGCATCGAGGATCAATTCCAACGCCGGCAAAATGAAATGGCACAGTTAATATCAGCCCAGATTCGTGCTGAGCTGAGGAAGGGGCAGTGTAACCAAGAAAAACGAGTTCAAGCGTGTGTTGACGACGCTTCTCGCGCGGTGAAACTTCACATTGATGGGGAGCTCGCAGATCTGAAGAAGAATCAATGCAACCAAGACAAGCAGATGCAAGCGTGTGCCCTCAATGCTGCTCGTGAGGTTGAACTGCGCGTTGAAGCAAAACTTGTGGAGTTGAAGAATAGCCAGGAGCAGTGGCGTAGAGATTTCAACGCTGGTATTGAATCCAAACTGCAAGCCGTCACCTTGAAGGCGTCAGTAGTACCACAGCCAAGCACCTCTTCTATTGTGGAGACAGTGGAAACGATTATCGACGCTCGAATTAAGGCAGAAGTTGAGACGCTCAGAGCCGCAACATTCCTGACGAAGGCTGCAGCTGGGGGTGGTTGTGTCTGCAACAAAAAGGAAGGTGCCAGCTACAAGGTACTTCCACGTGAAGCTGATAGTGATAAACCTTCGCGGATTCGAGTTCGGAAGCAGAGTTCCAGAGCTGTCCGCTCCCGCCCACCTGTCCCCAAAGTAGCAATTAAACTATCTAAACTCGATAAAGTCCGAGCTGCAGTGATGCATGCTACGGCTACGCGTGCTGGGAATCGAGCTAAAGCTCTCGAGAATGCACTGAAGGCTAAAAGTAAGTGAAACAAATTGCAATGACGTATCCAAACAATGTAAGGTAAAACAGATCAGTGCATTGGAAAATATAGTAAATCAAACGCAGTTTTTCGACTCGTCTTCGTTGTCCGACGCGAAAGACCCCGTATACTCCATTGAGAAACAGTCTTGTGTCATTTGATGCCACCCAATGCGCTCCATCACTGCCGGCTCGAGGTTTTCTTTCACGTTACTTGGTACATTGGCTTCCACTTCTGAAGGATGAAGCTTTGGGCATTGACAGACGTCAACGAACGATCGATTCTGATGTAGAAAGCATGCCATATCAATATTCTGAGGGCTAGTTGAAGTTCGCAACGCTGTTACCATTTGCCCGCTGTTGCCAAAATCCCTTTCCAATTGCGCCGATGATACTGGGACTGCGAACACAACCCGAGCCACCAGTGGCAGCAGAAAGTAGGTCCTGGATGTTTGTTGGCGATGCCAAAACTCCAACACTGTTTCTGGTCTTGCTGCAGCCGGCCGACCAAGTTCAGGAGCGGAACTTGTCATCTGCAACCCGCTTGGATCATCAAACCATTGTTTCAGTTCGTTGGATATTAGTCCGTCGTACTTGTTCCGATGTGGAACGGGCTGCTCTGGACGCTGAACAGGTTGAACTGAAAAGGCTGCCATTATGTCTTCAGCAAAAACGTCACGCTGCACTACAGGTGCCGTACGGTCTTCAGATTGTTCGGGGTCTTGCTCGCTTGCAACCAAGCGCATTACCGCCTTTAAGCGCTTCATAATAGCAGCTCGAACAGCAGCTACATGAGCAGAAACCCTGTTATCGGGAAGTTTTCCTTCTGTCCGTGCCACCAGCTCGACCACTTCATCCATTGGACCACCAACGTGCTTTACAACTGGATGCAGCAACAATTGCATCTCGAAAACATAAGATCCGCTGTCGAGGTAAGAAGCATCCACGTAACGCCGGAAAAAGTTGCGATAGAAGGTTTTCTGAAGCAGGAGCCTCGTATTCGCCACCAAAGTCGTTAACTGGTAAGGCTGGATGTATACTGCGTTTGCGGGGGTAGTGTCATACCGTCGGATTGGTTCATCGAGTGACAGGGCTGTCATCCGCACCGTGTACAGAGAAAGTAGTACCTGTACTTGATTAGCATCTTCCGCTTGCGAGCGTTTCGTCACGAGGATGATCGGTGTCAGTACTGAGAGTAGTTGTACCAATTCTTGGCGATGACCAGCAAGAGGAAATCCAGGTGGAGGACGCTTTCTATCGCGGATGTGCTTGGCAGTCCGTTCGCTGTACCACGCCTCTAATGCCTCCCACTTATCCAGGACACATTTCAGGGTTCCTGCCATCCCCAAAAAGCGATGGGGCTTAAATCCAACCACTTTGATACCGTTGCCCTTGCCCAACATGACCATAAGCGACTTTAGCAAGTCACCCATAGACGAGTTCGAGGATGTATCATAGCACGTCTGGGATAACTTGTTCAGTAGCTCAGACATTTCTGTATTCTGGGATTTCTGCGTCAGACCACAAGCCATCTTCGTTGCTGCATTAACCATGTGGGGAATACACCACTCCCATTTTAAGCAGAGACCTTCCTTTACCATCCACTTGACGTCAGGGCCACTGTCTGTTGTAGCACCAAAAAAGTCGCTCGGTGATAGTCCAAAGTCCAGAAGAATTCCAAATATCCACCTCTCAAAAGGTCCTCGAATACCTTGGTCTCGTTCTCCATACATCGGAGTGAAGTGCCTTGTCCCCAGCAAAATCGAGCGCATTCGAAAGTTGACATCAATGAAGTAAATTCTTAAGCCAAGATACTTGTCGCCACCGTGTTTTGGGCTCCAGAAATCTATGACCATTGTGAGGCAGCCAATCTTACCAACGCGGTTTGCAACAATGCAGCCTTTAATTTCTTGACGACCAGAAGCGTAAAGCTCCACTAATGAGTGAGTCACAGTTTGCGAGTTCACGGTTGTCTTGAATTCGTCCTTCGTTACCACCTCCTTCAGAATGATCGACTCCTCGTACTCTCCGAAACGAAAAGGCAAGTTGTTGTAGATAATGCGAACAGTCTCTAAAAGCAAGCACAAGCGCTTTGCGTCATCTCGACACAGGGCAGAGGCTAAGATTCTGTCCACTTCTTCCTCACGGTTGTGTTTGCGTGTGTTTTGAAGGGCGGTTTTGTCGGACTGAATCTGGTGCGTCTCCCACAAGTGCTTCGTGGCATTTGTCGTTTTTCCACCGTGGAAAGGTAGAAAAATCACTTCCCTGCGGCAAGCGTCACTTGCCAAACAAATCCATCCCGTCACAACAGCTCCACGAATGGAACACCTAACGCGAACCCCATACTTGAATGTAATGGAGCGGTGGTTGCGAGGAAGTGGGAGCGGAGTACAGGTCGGAGTTGGACGAAAACCGATAACTGCTTCTCGAACGCACACAGGGATTTTAGCTGCGTCATTTGCATCGTACAGCACGGCTGCATCTGGAGGCCATGCACCCAGCTCGATCTCTGCAGCCTCTCGATAATGTCCTCGGGTTGATGATTGCTCCGGTCGGGCATCATTATTCGACACGTAGCCACTAGAAAGTCTTGAACGCTGGAATGCCGATGGTGCTAGTTCTTCTCGCATCGATCGTACTGCCAATGCCCCCCGTTGCGATGATGTTCCGGAAATCTCACTGGGATGGCCGCGTTGAAGGTGGCTGGACCTCGGTAATGGGCCATTAGAAAGCTCCTCGAAGTCCTCGGAATCGGATGTCTGCCGGCAGTTCATTCTGCACCGTTGTTCTGCGAGGAAGAGGTGGTTCTTGGTCGATTCAGGACTGTGGTCTTTCGCTAATGGTGCTGGAAGGTCGCTACGAACACGGCCTTTGGCACGTAACGGCGTATCCACCGCGATCCGCCTATTGGAAGCTTGCAAAATGAAGAAAAAAACGCGCTGCACTTCGTTTACTTCCTTATTTTGCAATAGTATCGAAACGAACTGAATATAACCGTAACTGGAGTTCAAACTTTCGGGCGCCCTCTCGACGAAGTCGGAATTCCGTTACATTGACTTCCTATCCTGAAAATTCATTCAAGCCATGTGCATGGCAGAGTTGTTGTCAAAGATAGCAACTGTCGTCCTCAGGACAGGCCAAATGTTGCCCTCAGGACAGGCAAATTGTGTAAAATATGCTGCGTCTCTTAGCTGCTAAGGCTGTTTATTGGCATAGGAGGAGGAGTATCATGTCCCTCTATGGAGCAGATGGAGCAGTCGAACGTGTCAGGTTGCGATAGAGGCATAAGACTAGTACACGCCCAATGCTCCCCCGCTCTTGTCCTCATCCTAGTGACCTCGATCGAGTACGGTCATTCACCAATTTGCGTCGTAGGCAGCAACAAGATGCTGAGCGTCAAGATCCTGGTTCTCTGCGGCTCCTTGCTTGCAAGTGTCTCTGAGTCAGCAACTTGTTCGTCCCTGGAGAACAACGTCGATTACACTGGTGTTGACATTGGCAACGCTTTCAGTGCCTCAGCTTCAGGGTGCTGTGATATCTGCTCTTCGACAAACGGTTGTAATGCGTTCACCTGGACCAACTACAACGCTGGTACTTGCTGGTTGAAGAGTTCCAAGGGGACGACTAAAGCTACTAGTGGCGCTGTGTCCGGTAGTCTCCAGGCTTCGTCCCAATTTTGCCCGTCGCTGGAAAACAACGTCGACTACACTGGGACTGACGTTGGCAGTTCTCGGAGTGCGTCCGCCAGCGGTTGTTGCTCGATCTGTTCCAGCACAAATGGCTGTGGAGCGTTCACATGGACGAATTACAACGGCGGTACTTGCTGGTTGAAGAGTTCAAAGGGAAGTTCTAAAGCCAACAATGGCGCTGTGTCTGGCGTTATTCAGGCTACATCATCGACGTGCTCTTCCTTGGAAAGCAACGTTGACTACACTGGGACTGACGTTGGCAGTTCTCGGAGTGCGTCCGCCAGCGGTTGTTGCTCGATCTGTTCCAGCACCAATAGCTGTGGAGCGTTCACGTGGACCAACTACAACGGCGGTACTTGCTGGTTGAAGAGCTCCAAAGGAACATCTAAAGTCAACAATGGTGCAGTATCTGGCGTTGTCAAGAAGTCCACCGACAATACCAGCGGCTGGAAGATGACTTCAGTCAAAGTGATCCAAGCGCGAGTCCAAGGAGACGCACCGGTCTGGCACCCGGAAGTGAACCTATGGCTGTCCAAGTATGGGAACAGCACTGAGAGCTACTACATGAACAACCTGGATACCGTCAACACAGCGTCAGTGGAAGGTGCGCTCATGTACGTGCAGGCGGAGGGAATTAATGTGAACGAGCAATCAGTCAAGTGCCAGCGGAAGAACAACATGCAGTACGTCGTTTTCTACGAAATGACCATCGTACAACCATCGTACAGCATCAAGTACTACGAGAACCACACACCACCAGAGTACGGCGAGTTCGTTGCTATGGATGGTGCCAAATGCACGAACGCAGGCTCGGACCTACCGAAGAGTTGCAAGGTCTATTACGGTTTAGACGGAACAATGGACATCGGTCCGAATGTTGGTTGCAACCCGCAGAGTTCTGATCCGCGTGCCCCCTACCCAGACAACTACTGGTGCTCATTCCCGAACTCATGTGCTCTGAAGTACCGATCTGATAAGACGGCGGAGTGTAGGACTCAATACAACGGCGGCCTTTGTCCCATGGGTGTGCAACCCGATGGCGAGACGTGCACCTTTAGCTACAAGATTTTGGGGTACCTGAACATTGACGACCTCGTCGGTATCACCGCTATGGGCTACAGTAGCTACCAGCAGTTCTGCCAAGCAGGAGGCATTGAATTCAAGGCTAAGAACACTGGTAACGGGTTCGAGGTGGAGCAGAGTATCGACTTCTGGAAGAACCCGAGTGACCCGAAGGCCAATTCGAATCGAGCCACGCAAATGGTTGCCAAGTACAACCAGTTGACCAGCAGCAACGCGAACATGACCCCACTTCCGTCAATCACGAGCCTGACTGTGGCCAACCCCAAGTGCTACCTGAACAGTGCCGCTTGTGCGACTGCCCGATATGGCTGCAAACGCTCGCTGTATTCGCAGATTTGCTCAGTTTGCTCGACACAAGGAGCTGGTTGCGAGGTAGCGCCGTCAGGTTTCTCGTTTCCCAACCTACCGTTGCCCACGGGATCCAGTTAACCTCGTGTGATAGTCAAAGTTTACATGTACATGTATTGAGCGGCACAGACAACAAGATTTCCTAGAGGAACCCAGTTCAACATGTTGTGTGTTCATCTAAGTACGGATATGAACATCCGTTTGGCCTGTCTTTGCATGTAAATCTTGTGTATGATTTGTGTAATTGGAAGGTCGTCGCGAAAACGACATGCAGCGTCTGCAGCAGACATGATGTCATACACCGGCAAATGCGGGGAAGCCTTGTGGTTTCGATCTCCTCGTGGTTCATGTCCGTAAAAATGTTGGGACAGAGCTGCTGGTTTCGCTCGACTGCGGTCGTTTCCGCAGTCGAGCCTGGTGGCGTGGCTGGTGGCGTGCGACGCAGGGCCAGTTCTGCCATTCAGACGGTCGTCACGTCGCTTGGCTGCGTTGCACCGGCTGTCGTCGTGACACCGAACTTACTTGGGTTGAGTATGGCACCGCGCAGCTGTCATTACGACCTCTAAGTGGACTCGAAACAAGGCGTAGATCGCTGGCCTTGGTGGTGGGGGGGGGCAATAACGGTGCGGTTTCTCGATGCTGTCTACATGGCAATAGCTACGGAGTAGTGTAAGTAGACAGCGTTCAGTAGTCCTCCTGCACAGCTACAGCTCTATTCCCAGCCTCCGCCTTTAAAGTGTAGTCAGTGTGCCCTAGCCCTCTTCCCCTCATTGTGCAACCTCTCGTGCTCCAAAGACTTCAACGATTCGACGGAGTTGCCGTTTGGCTTAGAAACGAACAGAGTCGGCGCCGCGTGTCGTGGACATCTCCACTCCAGGCGCTTTGCGTTCTGGAAAGATCCACATACAAACGTCAAGGTCTTTCAAGCCAACGTTGCTGAATGAGGGTGCGTCCCGAATTTTTCTCATGGACGGCCCTGCTTCCCTCGTGCTTTTGTTCCGCAGTGGGGAAAGCGAAGCACGGGGAAGAAGAGCGGAAGCAGCGGAGGGGCCAAGCGTCGTCCGCGTTCTAGCTCACTGGGTCTTCGTGGCAGACGTCGACACCTCGCTCATTCGCTCGGATCGAGACACGAAGGGGCTGTAAATTTTATATTTCCAGCTTCCTCCATCCACCAAAACTTTCGCTTCTTCAAAAGGAAAAGGGCGAAGAGGGCGACACGTCGATATATCTTTTTTAGGTTTTTAAGAAAAGACCTAAAGGCGAATTAGGGTTTAAACAAGAACAGATCACAGATCAAGAATGTTGGCTATGGCCCACCGCCCCGAGCCTACGGTGATGCTGAACCACCGAGGAGAACGCATCATGCCGCTGCCGTACCGCCCCGCGCCCAAGAGCAAGGCCAAGACGCGCAAACTGTCCGTTATGGAGGGCGACTACGCCTATGTGCGGCCGTTGACGAAGAAACAGCGCAGTGACTACAACTTGGAGCCGGAGCTGGAACCTGCCACGTTCGCTATGAAGCGGCAGGAAAGCGCCGAGAGGAACTCCCCTTTTGATCTGCACTTAAAAGCAGTGTATGAAGGGGACGCAGAGGACGGACTGCAGTTCTTCGAGTCGCACGGCTACTACGACATCACGGATGCTAATACCGTCGAGATGTTCCGTCAGAACTTCGGTCTTGGAGAGGGGTTCTGGCTGGGCGATGACGACGAGTTTGAAGATGAGCTGTTCGATGCTCTTGAGCCTGCAGTGTACCCATTTGGCTCCCAGCAACAGATCTTGAGCTCCAGGAACTTGTTGCACCGGGAACGTACCGATTCCGGCAGGTTTACACTGCTGGATGACGACGGAAACGAAGTGGACGAAGACACGTTGTGGGAGATGGAACGGGAGGACAGACTAAAGGCCAAGAGTCTGGAACTGGACGACGATGACCTGGCAGAGCTTGCTCATGATGAAGTGGCTTTAGTGCAGGCGATCACGTTTATCCGCTCGGAGAAGATTCAGTTGCAGCAGTTCTTCTTACAGGCTTTCCAGGAGGAGCAGGCTCGTGCATGCCACATTCCTGGCCCAGTGCTAAGACAGCCAACGCGTACGGAGCTTCCACCGGCTATGCCTCCTGCTGATCTGGAACTGCCGCCCTACTGTGGCTACGTGAACTTGCTTAAGGACACGATCCCCTTCCTGATGCGCAGCTGGCACAAGCGCTGGTTCTACCTGGATTTCCAGGCAGGTGTGGTGCTCATGTACAAGCGCAGCTACTGGAAGAGCCCACGTGGTGTCATTGACCTGCGTAACGTGGCTCATATCGAGAAGATGAGCCAGGGTGACTTCCGTGTCGAGTTCCACGACACGGGTGCGGACGCTCCGGCCATGATGCTCATGCGTGCCAAGACACCTGAGGAGTCCGAGCTGTGGGTGAATCTGCTGCGCTTTGCCAAGCAGTCGTCGCGTGGCGCTCCTCTCCTCACTTCTACGATCATGGACAACACCAAGGCGTTGATGAAGAAGGCTAACAAGAAGAACCAAGTGGACATCTTGGCGCAGCTGCTGCAGAACTCAGCTAACAACGCGCGGACAAGCAATCTGCGTGCTATTGCTCAGGCTTCTGCAGTAGCAGCCTCGGCTGTCTCCAGACGCAACAGCAAACCCAACAGACACCACAACGCGCTCACAGCATAGGCGCAGTCACACACACACACACACACGGTGGGCGAAGTCACATCAGCATTTACAAGACGAGAAAAAGCAGAAGACAAGACAAACAAGACAGGGGAGAAGCTTCCTCCTTTGCCGAGAAAAACACGCATGTTCGCGCAAGAGCTCTCTATCTATTCCCCGTTCAAGTGTACTAGAGCTTCCAGCGTACTGCCTCGACATGTTCATAGCCAAAAGGCAACAACTACTCACCACGCAACCTACACAACGAGCCCCACGAATGAGCAGCACGTATCTCGTTCCGCTTGTTCGCGGAGTCTTGCTCAACATTGCAGAAACAAGGGAAAAATAAAATATCTTCTGTAGCTGTAACGATTGATCCATTGAGGTGTTGTCTGACCAGCCTTACACACCGACACTTGGACGTTGAGGCAAACACAAATTGTAGAAACTGTTCTTGGCGAAGCTTGTAGTCTTGCGCCAACTGCACGGCACTGCCTTGTAACCTTCCAGCGCAACAGTCTGGTGCTGAATTGTAGTCAGGTCTTCGTCGCCAGTGTAGTGCGGGTCAAGCGTGAGGAAAGAACAGACTCCAGCATCCGGGTCGTAGTCCACGCCCAGCAATGTGAACGCCAACTGGCCGCCGCCCATCATGACAGGCGTTCCCTGCGTCTCAAAGTGATAGATCAGTTCACGAGCCACGTCGGGTAGTTGAGCACCGCTAGCGACGCTTAGAGACCGAAAAGTGACACCAAACAGCTCGTCCAACACGTAGCCAACTTCCAGACTGCCAATCCACTCGGTCGAGCCTTGGAAACGAGCAGGTTTGTCACCCATCTTGACCAATGCGCTCTGAATCTGCTCGTGTGAGAGGTAGCGCTGCTGAGTGTAGTGCTGCAGAAACAGCCACGACGACAACGTCTGCAGGGAGCGATAGGCACAGCCCCAGCCTTTGTCGTTCACACCTTGTTGCAGATAGTGATAGTAACCGTAGAAGCCATCCACCAACGCTGACTGGCAGTTCTCACCCACACCAGAGCTCGGGATCCCCTCGTGCACGTTAAAAAGCACATCACTTGAAGCAAGCCATTCCCCTTGTTGTTCCAACGAGCATCCACTTGACAAACGAAAGAGAGGCTGGTCCAGAGGTTGCAAGAACGCGTGGTGCAAACTCTCTAGCGTTTTCACATCATCCAAGTTGCTCGAAACCACTGCCAACGGAAAAGCAGCACCAACAAGTGGGAACTGGTGCATCGTCACAGAAGCCATAGAATCCGGAGCTTCTTTCAGACGGCGAGCAACCTCCGTTAGCTGTTTATGAAGCTGTTGGCGAAGCAGTTCCAGCGCATCTTCAATCGGAGAGTCCACAGGGACCACTATCAGAGCTTCACAATGAACGTTGAGGCGTTCGCGTAAACGATTGGGGGCTGAAGGGGCCGGAATTGTAACCACAGGTGCAGCTACATCCGCAGAAGCATCGAATGGAGCGAGACTGACCAGCAGATCCAACGTTGTAATGTCGCCGTACTCCAATGACGGTAAGAAGCCAGTCTTGTCTTCTTTGTCGTTTTCTTGCTTCGCTTGTGTCTTTTTAGCGCCCTTCTTTTGTTTCTTGCTGTTTTTCTTCTTACTCTCTGCGTCACTGTCATCGTTTTCAGGCAAAACTGCCTCTAGTTGCACTGTCTTGGCATCTGAAGACATAACGTCCTCTCCACGTCCATTCAGCACGCGAAAGCTCCTTCCCTTTTTGCCTTGTGATACACCCACACGAATGTAAAAGTCTCCAGCCTCCCGGGTAGCAGCTTTATACTTCTCCAACTTATGCAGCAACACACTCTTGTCACCGAACACACTTAGATCCACTACACAACGCAGCAGAGCGAATCCAATGGCGTGATGGAAGTCACGAGCGTGGAGACCCTGTACAACTTCAAGCTCCAGCACTTCAGCTTTGCCGTCCTTGCAATGAAACAGCCTCGGCTTTTGTGTTGCCATAGTATACACCAATATAGTCTCCCCTTGCTCATTTGCAGCTTCAAGTGCTACCGATTCTGTTCATACAATAACATAATTAGAGCCATGAATTTAAATCTCCTGGCTATTTAGTAGCATACCGAGCTGCTTCTCGTCAATTGAAGTTTCACCATGAACAACCACGAATTTACCGACGCGGGAGATCCCTCCTGGTAGATTTTGTTCAAAAGGATGGCCATTATCATCCTCGGACGGACTCAGTAGCCCCCATATCGCGACGGAGACGCCATTTCCGGACTTCTGAGTGCCAAGGGTACAACCATGGGTTAATGGGGAATAAGTATCGACGTCCTCCGCCTCATTAGACGCGGCAAAGCGCTGTAGCGAGCGCAGCAGCGGCGCCGAGATGAAGCTCTGCATGTCGAGGTTCTTGTGTCTGTGGTTGGACGAAAAGATTCGCTGTATTTTGACCAATAAGAATAGAGGTGATGCTTCGTCTGCCTGTTGTCCAGTCGTATGGACGTAACGTTCTCTTTTTGACCAATAGATGTCGACAGGGTGACATGAGCAACTTTCCTTCAGGAACGCTGTGCACAGCATGTCGCTAATGCTGATGGCAGCTTGGCGGCTTCGGGCTCGAGACTATGTTGTGCAAAATGACTTGCCAGCGGATGTTACTTTGGTCATGTTGATGGCGCCGATGAAGCTGAGGAAGCTGAGCCTTTCCTTTTCGGTATTAGACCAGGCTGGCCCTTCAATGAAACCAAGCTGCTAGCGTACCCGACTGAGGACTCGTAAAATACAGCAAATTAATGGTAGATAAGCAGCCAAAGTTGGAACGGAACCCACTCGTCCTCGCGTCCTCTTGAGTCCACATGCGACGAAGCTATCAGAGTCACACAGGACACCACCCATATATTCCAGGTGTGCTTATATCCACTGCGTTTTGGATTTTTCCTCGTGAAAATCTGGTGTGCCAAACTTCTTCCCAATCGGTCGCAGTAGCCTCCTGTCCCTTTCAAGTCCACACAGCGCCCCACTATACCTCGTGAGCCAGACGGAAACGCCAAGACAAGGGGGAACTCCAAGTCTCTGTACGGACACACAACAGCAATACCGCCGAGGACCGCTGGTCGGCAGAGGGAGATTCGCGTGCGTGTTGCGTAGTGCCTTGAGTCAATCGACTCGAACGCCCTGCAAGACTGAAGCGTGTGGGCGGTTGCCATCCTATAACCAACCTCCCATCCCTTCCCCCCCTCTCGCTTTAAGCTAAAACCGCTCCGTTGTCTTCACTTAACCTGCAAAAACCAACGGCTTCAGTTGCAACAGACACAAGTGATCAAACCATGCCTATGATTTATCGCCGCAATCGGGGGCTTTCACCTACACAAGAGCTGGATAATGGTGCAAGAGGTGCTAAACCCGTGGGTTTAGACACAGACGCGTCCTTCTTAGGACGTACAAGACACTGGTGGAGAGGTAGAACCGTACTACTAGCTTCCCAGCGAGTGTACCAGACGATGTGGCTCGCCGTCCTCGTGTATGCGTTCCTGGGTCTTCCAGTTCTCGGTCGTGTCCTGAATTTTGCACGCTTTGTGCATCGATTTCCAGCTCCGAAGATTATCCAGGGACTTCTTGCAGGATTGATGCAGGATGTGGCAATTTTTTTGCAAGCCTCAACGTGTATTTGTCTCGTGAAAGTTTTATTCGACGCCGACAATTTCACGCCACAGGGACTTGTAGCAGCCAATAACGCCCGGAGTTTCCCTAACAGCGGCTTTTTAAGGGAACGAGGTGGAAGTTCCAGGTTCTTGCCAGTTTATATGCCAGTGTTGGCCAATGAGTACGATCTACGAGACGAAGGGATGGAAGCGTTGGCTTCCGGAGTGACAACCAACCACAGGACGTTGCTGAGCTTAGGAGCTGCAGCAAATCGACCAGCGCTCGTTGCAAGAGCCAAAAGAGCGCTGCACTCACTTGTGATCTTAAGTTTGTTGCAACTCATCCTTGTAGCAGCTACAATTGCTAGTGTGGCGGATTTTTGCCTGCAGGTGACGATGCACCCGAGACTCAACCGCGCGTTCGTCAATATTTTCTTCAACTACATGAAACAGTTCACAGCTTCATTGACGGACGAAGAAGTGATGACAAGGACAGTTGTGGGTTCATGGGCTGTGTATTTTGCCCTTCTTGCGGCTTTAACCTACGGGTTTTACACTGGACGCTTGCCATTAGCGTCAGATTTCCTCCGACTGCCAAGTGCCTTGTGCTGCTGCTTTGATCGCCGATACAGCGCACGGAAGGACTCGATGGCGTCCAGTAACCCCTCAGGATCCACGACTTCAAGCTCATATGTGTCCAACTTGTTCGCTTCGTACTGGCAACGAGCAGGAAAGCCGATTCGAACGCGGAGACGCAGTACTCAAGGTTACAGTCATTTACCAGGTGGAGCTAGTGGATGCGTTAGTGGATATGCTACGGCATTCCCTTCGAGTTCAGCGCTGTGTTCTTCGGGATATGGCTCATACACGAAATCTGGACCTTTGACGATTTTGGGACGATGCATTCTGGCGAGTTTACTCATGACTGGCGCTGCTTTGTCAGCGTCAATGCTGATTGACGGTAAAGGTGGTGTGGATATGAAGCTCATGAACAACGCCATGTTCACACTGCAAGCAGAACAGTTCTTCGAGAGGCCGACGACGATCCACAGGGAAGAAATCAACTGTACGGCAGCCAGCAGTGCCTTGCGATCGACTCTAGGTGTCAGTGAGAAGTACGAGCTGGACAATCTCGGAAACGACGATCAGTGTGCCTTGCTGTGGCGTAAAACAACCGGATACGAAGGGGAGAACATTTTTGAGCTGGATTGGAACGAGACTGCTGAGATTAAGGTCGAAAATGCGACTGAAGTTGTGAAGCCGACGAAAGTCCAGCCCAACATCATTGTACTCAACATGGAGTCCTGGAGACATCTGGATGTCGGTGTGCTTGGAGGCGCTGCCAAGAAGGAAGCCACTGGTAAAAGTGCAACACCGCGATTCGATGAACTGACCAAGACTGGCGTGCTCTACAGCAAGCACTACACTCAATGTGTACAAACCACACGCACACTGTTGACGACGCTGTTTGGAATGCTGCCGTCGTGCACGGAGACGACTGCACTCAAGCAGTATAGCACAACACTCAACGTACGTGGCCTCCCGCACTTCCTGAAAGAGCGAGGCTATTTCAACCTGTTCTGGAGTGCTGTGGACCTCACCTGGGAGTACTGGGACAAGTTCTTATTGAAGAATGGCTTCGACAAGCTCGTGGACGACCGCAAAATCCGTAAAATGCTGCACGAGAGTCGCAACTACAAGAATACGCCGGACGATCACTTCTCCTGGGGCATGCACGACCACTTGTCGTTTGAAATGCTGTTGTACGCGATTGAGTCAGCTCACAACTCCAGTATGAACGCCACTGACGCTTCCAGTTTGGTTAACGCTTCGGACTCGAGCGCTGACAGGCTGCAAGGGGCTTCCGAGAACGCCACTGAAGTCGAAGGCGTGAATGTCCCAGAAGCCGCAGCAAAGGGAAGACACTACCGTGCGGCACATTCAAGCGCTAACGATACGACCGAAGACGCACTTGCTAAGAAGATCCCCATGGCTACGAAGCCCCCTCTTCCTGGTTGGGAGGGGCTTCAGACGCCCTACTTTATCGACATGTACAGTATTACGAGCCACAATCCATGGGCGTTACCAAATTTCTACGACACGCCAGACCTATCCGGTTTGTACACGCGCTACAACAAGAAGTACTTGGACTCAATGTACTTCTCGGACGAGATGCTGGGCGATTTCATTGCTGCGTTGCGTGCCAAGGGACTGATGAAGAATACGATCGTGATTATTGAGGGTGATCACGGCTACGGGCGTCTGGAACATGACAACAATCCGTCCATCGCTGACTCTGGCGTGTGGGATGAGGCTTCCAGAGTTCCGTTCCTTCTCCTTGCAGATGATTTCCTTCGTGAAGAAGACAAGGGCACAGTCGTGGATCAATTGACGATGCAGTCGGACCTCATGGCCACAATTGCTGATATTCTAGGCGTCACGCCGGAGAACCCGCTTTTCCAACATGGCTACGGTCACTCGATGAAGCGCCGTCGGAGCCAGCCGGAAGCTCAAAAGGAAGCACAGGCACTGGCAGCTCAGTACATAAAGGATCAGGATGCAGAGCCAAAGGATTCGGAGATGGAGGCGTTGGCTGCTGAAGCTCGAGAGAGTCCTCAAGAACGACGGGTTGTCTTGTGCAACCCGTTCAACGGGATGAGCAAGGGCGTGCGTACTGAGGAGCTCAAGTACATCTTCCATCCAGATGGATCCTACAATGTGTTTGAGCCGGCTATTGACCCTGCAGAGAAGAAGCCACTGCGAACAGGTTTCGACGTGGAAGCGATGGACGACGCCACGAGGGACGAGTTCGAGTACGTGACCAAGACAGTGGACCTGAACCAGTTCCTGTTCGAAGCGAATCGGTTCATGACCCCACTACCAAAGCCCGCAACTCCAGCCCCAGCTAACAAGGGAAACGATGCAGTATACAAGCGATTGAGGTATTACGCACAGAACGTGACAGTCTCAGATGAACAGGTCGAGCCCAAGCAGCCACGAGGTCCACCCGCACCCGTGAACTCGCTAGATTAGACCAGATCCTGACCAAGTAGTTTTTTTATTAGGAAACCCCCTAATGCCGCTCCATACAATAAAGCACACGCGGCCTTTGACCATTCACTTGCTTGCCTTATCCATGGCTTTGCTCGAGAACTCATAGATAACGTTTGGCATTAAATATCGTCCGTTTCCTGGTCTTGTTTCCCATTTACCTCGGTTCTAATCCACACTAGCACATACAAAATAATATTCCAGTCTCGACACTTGAGTTCTTGAGCTTTGGCCGTGTCGCCTTAAGGTGAAGCAGAGCCACACGACCAGCAGCTCCTATGGACATCTCAAACTCCGTCTAAACTTTTGCAGTCTTGGCCACTGGTTGATCAAAGCTTCCGTCTGCACAGAAAACAGCACCATCAGAACGTCAACTCAGTTCTCAAACCACACACAACCATTCAACCCACAGGCAATGACAGAGATGGCACTCATCCTCAGTGAATCCCTACGCGCCGACAACATCGAGTCATTTTCGGATTCCTATAGTCACAGCCACAAAATAAACATTAGATCCTTATTTTCTGATCAAAATTCCCATATTTTCGCACCCGGCCACTCTCGAGTCTCTCTTCAGGTATTGGTGACAGTAATATCGGCTTAAGACTTGGCCAGTTCAATCCCAGCTCGTCCTCTGTCAGTACAGGCGCTGTGTCGTACGCTAGCCAACGCTCCTGCGAACGCCGTACAGCCTTGCGGTACTGCACCATACGATACACCCAGAGCGCTACAAGTGCCAACGCCGTGACGCCCAGCAATACCAGCGCCAACTCCGCCGCACCCACTTCCATACTCCTCGACGGCTCCTGCCGCGGGCCTCGGTAATGAAGAAACACTATGCCCAGTTGATCGCAGGCGCTAGGACCTGATAGGGGCAGGGGATAAAGGAGACTGAGATAAAGGCGATACAGTTTTTTTTTTTTTTTAAACGCCGGAAATAAGCGGGAATTAACAGAAAACTTCAACAAGTGTCGTCAATATGCATGGCCACATCCAACTTTCAGCCCCTTAATGTTGCACTTCATCTTGGTCAATGAGCACAAAGTCAGCAGGCTCAGTCTCGTTCTGTTCGTGTGAGTTCAATTTGGCTTGTAAGCTGCGTTGTACCATTCTCGCCTCTTGCGCTTCTTGGACGAGTGCAGCCAAATTCACTTGAGAATACGGCTGCAACCGCTTGACCTCTTGTACCAGCATCTTCTTGTGTATTCGGAGCGTGCGGTTCTGCTTTTCAAGATCGACGAGTTGTGCTGCTTGCTCCACGTGTTTCTCGCGCCAGGAAGAAGCTTCGACTTGTGACGCAGCCAGCTGAGTCTTGAGCTCCATGTTCTCCACAGACCGCCACAGACACTGCTCTTGGAAGTCAGCGCATAGTTTCTGCACACGCTCCAGCTCGCTTGAAGGTCCCTCTGCCTGCGTGCCTATTGTCGCAGCGGGCGGTGCCGTAGTGACCTCTGCTTTGCTCTTGACTTTCAGTACTGGACCGCATTCGAGTTGCGTGATCGTCTCTAAATTGGCCTTGTAGATCTCTTCAGCGATCTGAACACGGTCTAGTGCACTTTTGAGATCCTTTTTAGTGGCTGTAAGGCTCTCTTCGAGCCGCATCTTTCGTAAAACACAGGCATAAAGCAAGTCAGGCGTCAATTAACACTATCAGTATGTACCTGACGTACCACTTGGGCCTCCAGTTCGTGTGTGCGCTCCTCCAACACGGCAGTCTCAATCTGAGGATCTTTTTCGGCATCTGTATCTTCGTTGTCATCATACGCCTCATCGAAAGTATCTTCGCCGTCAATATCCCAACCAGGAAGATCCTCCACTGACGTGATCTCGGAAGCACTGATATGGTCAAAAAGCCATTCAGAAGCGTCAACGTCATTTAACCTCTTGGCGATCTCCTGTACCTTCTCCGATGCTGCTAAAGACATCACTTTAGCTTGAAAATGCAGTGACTTCGAGACCACACTACTCATATCCACGTTCTCCCATTGCAGTGTCACCAACCCAGACTTTTCCGCCACAAAGTGTCCATACAGGAAATCTCCGTCCACCTTAAAATCACAGTTCGTCCTGAATTGCACAGTCTCCGTCTCGCCCTCTTTAGTTTCGGAAACATCATTGCTGCTGACACTGTAGGGGTCAATATCTTCCTGTTCACCCCCGCTACTACAGGAAGAGAAATCGGCACTGAACACCATTCCCGAGCCTTGGGATGAAAACTTCCAGAGCACAAGTTGCTCATCATCCACAGCCAGTTGATGCTCCACTGAGCAGCCCGCAGCCACTCTCTCCTCCTTCTCTTCCTCGGCTCCAATGGCAGCCTCCACTGCGTCTTTGTAGTCTGCTCGTGTCATCTCATGACTCGTCAATAGATTTCCATGAAGAAACATTTGGAGAGCTGACGTCGACAGGAGATCAGCATCTGCCGTCAATTCACGGATAAATTCCTCCAATGCAATGGATAGACGGATACCGAGTTGATTGGATGGATAAAACGTTGGTTTGGCTGCGTAGTACGCTTCAATAGCTGGGAGAACAGACGCAGGGGAGGAAAACTGCTTAGTCGCTTCGTTTTGCTGCAGTTGGCGCTCCAACTGCTGGAAATTGCGCAGCGTTCGCTCTAGAAGACGGAAGTGCCCATCGTAGTGCAATAACACGAGCGTAGTGGTGTCCTGGGGCGCGTCCGGACACGGAGAAGGCGGTACCTTGACGATCGCATCAAGCGACATTTTGAGCGAATGGAGAATTTAAGGCGTGATGGATACATTTTTCGTTTAATGCTCAATGACAGTTCTTTGGCGTCCTGCACTTAAAATTAACTGCTGCACGAGACCAAACTGTTCTGAAATGTTTGATTTCCCATTGATGTTGGTCAATAAAAGCATGCGCTATTGCTATTATATACTTCGTCTTGCTTCGCACGAGGCTTCGAGGCATTCCCGACGCCTACTGCCGTGTCCTGAACGCGCAGCTATGACCACAAAATATCACGCAACGAAGGTAAGTGGGGGGCAGAGATTCCAGCCACCTACGCACGAAGGCCGCGCTTGCCGTCGTATTGGTTTTGGTTCTGGTTCTGGTCCTGGTATTGCTTTCCGTCATCTGGGCAAGGCGTCTCAGTTGGTGGAGCCGTAGTCTCAGGGCAAGGCGTCTCAGTTGGGGGTGCCGTAGTTTCCGGACAAGGTGTCTCCGTGGGTGGAGCAGTCGTCTCAGGGCACGGAGTTTCAGTCGGCGGTGCTGTCGTCTCAGGACACGGGGTCTCAGTCGGTGGAGCGGTTGTCTCCGGGCATGGGGTCTCAGTCGGTGGAGCGGTTGTTTCCGGGCAAGGGGTCTCAGTCGGTGGAGCGGTTGTCTCCGGGCATGGGGTCTCCGTGGGTGGAGCCGTAGTTTCTGGGCAAGGAGTCTCAGTCGGTGGAGCGGTTGTTTCCGGGCAAGGGGTTTCCGTAGGTGGAGCAGTAGTCTCGGGGCACGGAGTTGTTGGGCCGGGGGTCTCGGGACACGGCGTTTCCGGTGTTTCGGTCTCTGGGCAAGGCGTCTCTGGAACTGGTGTCGTTGGGCAAGGCGTCTCTGGAACTGGCGTCGTCGGGCAAGGCGTCTCGGGAGTCTCTGTGTCAGGGCACGGAGTTGTTGGGCCGGGGGTCTCGGGGCACGGCGTTTCCGGTGTTTCGGTCTCTGGGCAAGGCGTCTCTGGAACTGGTGTCGTTGGGCAAGGCGTCTCTGGAACTGGCGTCGTCGGGCAAGGCGTCTCGGGAGTCTCTGTGTCAGGGCACGGAGTTGTTGGGCCGGGGGTCTCGGGGCACGGCGTTTCCGGTGTTTCAGTCTCTGGGCAAGGCGTCTCTGGAACTGGTGTCTTGGGCAAGGCGTCTCTGGAACTACGTCGTCGGCAAGGCGTCTCGGGAGTCTCTGTGTCAGGGCACGGAGTTGTTGGGCCGGGGGTCTCGGGGCACGGCGTTTCCGGTGTTTCAGTCTCTGGGCAAGGCGTCTCTGGAACTGGTGTCGTTGGGCAAGGCGTCTCTGGAACTGGCGTCGTCGGGCAAGGCGTCTCGGGAGTCTCTGTGTCAGGGCACGGAGTTTCAGGACCTTCAGTCTCTGGGCATGGAGTTGTTGGGGCAGGCGTTTCCGGGCATGGAGTCTCTGGGCTCTCAGTCTCCGGACAAGGAGTAGTAGGAGCTGGTGTCTCTGGGCACGGAGTCGTCGGTCCTGGAGTCTCAGGACACGGGGTCTCAGGTCCTTCAGTCTCTGGGCAAGGAGTGGTCGGTGCCGGTGTCTTGTCATCAGGGCATGGTGTAGTTGGAGTAGGGGTTTCCGGGCACGGTGTCTCAGGTCCTTCAGTCTCTGGGCAAGGAGTGGTCGGTGCTGGTGTCTTGTCCTCGGGGCAAGGCGTGGTTGGAGCAGGAGTCTCTCCTTCAGGGCAAGGAGTGGTCGGTGCTGGTGTCTTGTCTTCTGGACAAGGGGTAGTAGGAGCAGGCGTTGATCCCACCTTGGTCGGAGCCGGCGTCGGCTTCTCACCTCCAGGGTATGGAGTGGTTGGTGCTGGAGTTGATCCTACTTTAGTAGGGGCTGGAGTTGGTGTGTCATCTGGAGGCATTGGGAGGTTGGTACCCGGGCACGGTGTAGTCGGTGCCGGTGTTGGGTAGTTGTCCTTGTCGCCCTTGGTGGCAGCAGGTGTAGCCTCGGGTGTGCTGCCCTTTGTAGCTGCTGGTGTTGCTCCAGGGGTTCCGGACTCGTAGGTCGTCGGGCATGGAGTGGCAGTTGACCCAGAGACCGACGGGAAGACACAACCCCAAGTATCCCCAGTCACGATGGCGCACTCGGCGTCTTCCTTGGCTGTACACTGCTTCCCGTCGAAAGAGAAGAGGTAGAAATGACAGTCAGCTGTGGCTACATCGCCTTTCAATGGACAGGCAGTTCCGGCCGGAGCCTTGCCGGCACCTGAGCAGAGTGCACCGCGAGACGATGGGATGGTGTAAGTGGCGTCGTACTGCACCGACACGGGCAGATCCGCAGCGGTAGCGATGCCGGTCAAGCAGACTGCAGCCAGCGCTGCAAGTTGAAGGCGAGTCATGATGGTAAAGTCAACGCGGTGGAAGAGTCGAAACTTGTTGTTCGAAGGTCAAGTGCTCGAGCGCGAGCAAATTGAAGAGTGAGAAGCAGAGTGAGAAGAGGGCGACAAATGCGGGCGGGTTGCTCTGGTGAGACCTTGGCGATGGCTGTCGTCATGGCAGAGTGGACTCTGGGTTCATGGAAAATCCTCTTTCCGTGTTGCATCCAAGTGGCATGGTATGGTGCTGAAGTGTCTGGGGCATTTGCGATAGACTATCACAAAGATTCGCTAGACGGTGCAAACGCCTGGTACAGCTGAACAGAAGTGCTAGACTTGACTTACACTCAGTATGGTGTTCGACTGAAGGGTCATAGCGATTGAAGTTGTCAAGGAGCTCCGACTCAAGTGGACGCAAGCCGGACTGCGGTTGTCTCGCGGAGGTTGCAGTCGACTCATGCGCCGGTCTGCATGGCCTGTCGTCCACGAGCACAAGTCGCGTCGCGACGGATTTGGATTCGGGCGTGTACTATGCTCGACAATCGTAGCGAGTACAATTCTTGTAGGCAACTAACTCAATGGGTGGGCAAGCCATTGCGCAATGCATTACATTTGGCAACGCCCTTCAGGGTGAACCCAATAGGGTTCAACAACCAGCTTAGTGGCTCCAAATTTTTCCGCTGTGTGGGTTAGTGCACGCAAGTGTTGCGCTCTCAGAATCCGTCACGGGCTAAGGAGTCCTTGACGAGGGACTGCAAGCGTCGCGTATGCTGATCGATGGCGTACAGCAGCAGAAGTTTCGCGCAGGGCAGGACTTATGGGACGGTCACGCCACCCGTCATCGTAGTTGTTCGGACTTCTAACGATGAGAGCTTGTTCAATGGGGTTGCCATGCTGGGGTGTCGGCTTCATGAACGCAATGCTAGTCTTAAAACTCGAGGTCCTGTGCAGGATAGCCAACACTTTATGACCAACTTGATTCCGGCGTTGAACTTCGGATGACTCAACTTTTCGCAAAAGATCGCTTGAAGTGAAGTCATACCTGTAAAATATTCGGAGTCATAACCGGCCTAAAGCAGCAGCGAAGTCACAGCGTGTACATGGCAGAAAAAGCAAGGACTTGTCAAGGCAAGGCTTTTCTCACTGCTAACCGCGTTGTACTAACGGTTGCAATGCTCTCTGGATGTTAGTCCAAGAAGACACTCGTTTCAAAAGAGCAGCAACAAAAACTTGTGAAAATCGATGTACCTGGTATCTCAGAATCATTTTCTTTTACAAAACGGTGTAAATATCCTGTTTAATTTCATTATATCTATTTGTTAATGACTGCACCTAGGCAAAAACCCGACCACGAATGCCTACAGTTGAAACGCTGTCTAGAATCTAGACAGCGATTCAACTGGGCTTGCAGATCGTTCTGTAGGATGATGATTGTAGTCAACGCAGTTCCAGGTGCACTGTCGCGATCACCGTCAAGTTCAGGGTGGACGCTTCAACAGTGAACTTATCTGTCACAGTTCTGTGTACGATGTAGTTCGTGCGTTGGTTATATGCCAACACTAAGAAAGAGCTCTAGAGCTTAAAAACAAAGCATATTGTTGCATTCAACGTCTAAAATTAGGCTCGCTACGATAAGGTAATTTGTTTTGTCCAATCAGAGACCTGGAATATTATCAGCATCAAGCATCGTACGTGGCAGTCCCTTCGTCCGCCATGCAGGCGCTGCTTGGCCGCATTGCAGTGGCCCCCACAGAGTCCGCAGCGGCTTCCCCGTCGCCCAGCAGCTCCGTATCCACCCCAAGTGCCTCCTCTACGCCACTTTCGCCTCGTGCCTCGCCTGCTAATGCTCAAACGACCGCTAAATCCGTCTTACCCGCAGTCAAGGCGGATATCGCACTTGCCGTCGAGGCTTTACAGTTCGCGACGCTATTAGGAGAGCGTAAGAAGGCTGTAAATGCTCTTCAATCGTTAGCTCAGAAGTTCAAGGCGGGCCCAGACGACGAGCCTTCAGTTGAAGAGCAGGAGCTTGGTCAAGCTGCTGTACCGGCAGTTCTAGCTGCTCTAGTGTCCGATCCAAGAGATACTGAGCTCATGGAAGCTATGCTGGAGTTCCTACAGTCAATTGTGAGCCGGTCGCCCTCGTCAGCTCTTTTACTGCTCGAACAGCCGCAGCAGAATGCTTCGGTTCTTACTGTAGCTCCTTGGGGCATGCAGACGAATCTTACGTTGCTACAGGACCCGTCGCCGTGGATTCGCGGCCCTGCTATTGCTCTAGTGAGAGCTTTGCAGGAAGCACAACCTGGAGCGTTTGCTAAGGCTGTTTTGGAGTGTAAAGAGGGCCTTCGACGCCTTCTGGAGGTCGTGGAGGACCGACGGGAACATATTCGTGATGCTGCATTAGCGGTGCTTGGACAATTAACTGGACGGGACAAAAATGCTCAGCAGTTTCTGGCGTTTGAAGAAGGGTTTGCCAGGTTGTTCCAGATCATGGAGGTCGAAGGCTTGGCGGAGACTGGAGCGAGCCCTGCAAGCAGTGTCATTGCTGATTGCCTGCAGATTGTGAACAATATGCTGAGAGACAACCTCATGACACAGACGCTGTTCCTGGAGATGCCGTACTTGGAGTCCCATGTGCCAAGGATATTGAGGTTGTCTGGAATTGATGGAGGAGAAGAAGAAGAAGACTCTGCGGCATTGGGACGAAGGAAGCGCGTGCTTAAACTTGGGTTGCAGCTTGTACGATTTCTAGTGGCGGGGTTGTACGAAGGAGCGAAGGAATCAACGATAGATGAAATGGCACAGCGTGACAGGACGCGTAAGAGTCAGGAACTTTCGAGGATACAGAGTCTTGTAGCCCGGCAAGAGGCTCTCATGGGTGCGGTCGGCGAGCTAGTTTGCTGCCGTAGTGATGTACTGACGGATTTGCGGTTGCAGGCACTGGATCTACTGAGATTAGTGAGTGAACACAACGGCGGCGCTCAGATGATTCTTGTGAATCTCTATGCAACACCGTCAGGGCGTAATGTCCTTGCAGACTTGATGAACCTTGACGTCGGCAATGAAAGTGATGACTCGCCTGTAGCTGCTGCATCATCGGCACTATTGGACACGCTTTTTCAAGAGAACGAAGGTGCTCGTATGGCAGTTCTACAGCATATTCAGACCCCACCCCCGCCTCCAATGTCTGCAGATGGTGGATATGATACGGTTTCGCTCCCCCCTTCTGCAGGGCGGGTCTTGTTGGACGCTTTTATCGTCAATACGGACTATATCGCCCAGTGCTGTGATAGTGGCGACGTTGAAAAGCTGAAAACGAAGTTGGTGGTGGCGTGGAAAGCGAGTCATCGACTGGCAAATCTTCTAGCTGATAGTTCCTACTGCAAGGAGCTTGCACTTCGCGTACCTGCAGAGTACAATGATTCGGAAGCCCGTGCAGTTGCTGGCGGACTTTTCCTTTCACGATGCATCCGCCTGTTGCGGTCCTTTTCCGAAGATAACCTCACACCTGCAGTCCAGTCGATTGTTTTCCAGGCCAAACTGTCGGTGTTGCTGCTATTGATCCGCTGGTGTCACAGCTGCCCCAAGGCTGTTCGAGAAATTGTTAATTCCGTGACGAACTTGTCGGTGCTTGTGGACTCTTTGGCTGAAAAACCTGCGGCCACATCACAGCGATGCTTGACCGAGGCAGCGCAACTACGGGGTTTGATCGCGCTACTACTTGGCTGCTGTCTGGAATTCCTCTGTGAAGACGAAGAAGAGCAGGCTCTGAAAATTGCGGTTACTGTAGCCTCAGCTGATGACGAGCCAGGATTACAGATGACCAGGGATCAATTTCTTCAGATGATCAGTAAACGCGTGGGTCTGGAGCAGTTTACGGATAGTTTAATTCAGTTCCAACAGACTCCAGCGATGTTAGCTTGTGCTCGAGGCAGCAAGACCCAGAGCTCACGTGCCTTACTCGCTTACCGTGCAACTTACGACATTAGCGAAGCAGACGAAGGATCGAAAGAAGACGAAGCACATTACTTGTTCATGTTATACGAGCGAGCCTTCACGGTTTTCTACCGTGACATGGCGGAGCAGATCCAGAAGCGTATCATCGCGATTTATACTGGTGTTGATGGGGCTTCAACTTCTGTTGACTCTGGGGCTCCTAATGCAATGGGTGCCTACCAGGACCTCATCCGTATGCAGGATAAACAGATTCACGATCTACAACGAAAAGTAAGGGGGCTAAGCCAGGTTGAGGCGAACCAAGGAGGGACGAGTGGCACTCGATCAGTCCAGGAAGAAATGCTCATGGAGCAACTGGAAGCTCAACGTAAGCAATTCCAACAGGAAAGAGCTGCGTTAGAAAGCAAAATCAAGACGATGTCGGAATCAGCGCTAGAAATGGAGACTCGCGTGAACGGCCTTACTATGGCGTATGAGCAGCTTGAGCAAGAGCATCAGCGTGGGCAGGAGTTGGCTGCAGGGGCCAACTCGATGCCTTCCAGTATTGCAAGCGAGCAACTCGCAGCACTACAAGCTGAACTGGAGGAAGAACGAGAAGCAAACCGGCGATTACGAGCTGAAGCCACAGCAGCTAAAAGTGGCTCAGCAAGCCAAGCTCTTCGTGAGAAGAGTGATGCCGAGCTAGCAACCGCTAGACTGATGAAACAGCTTGAGGAACTTCGTGTGGAAAGCGAGCGCAAGGACGAACAGCTTGCTGAAAGCAACCAAATGCTGGAAACGCTTACGAACGGTCAAACCCTGGTCAAGAATGACAACGAAAAACTAAAGGCTCAATTAGCAGAAGCACTATTACAATCTGGAGGAAGAGAGGGAGCAGAAACAGAGTCCAAGAGTATCATTGATGGTCTAAGGAGTGCCAAGGAGAAACTGGAGCGCCGTGTCGAAGAACTCGAAGCTGCTGCACGCGCGGCCTATGAAAAGGATCAAGAGGTTCTTCAACAACGGATTCAAGAGGTCGAGCAGGCTCGCCGTGCTACTCCCCCTGTGACTCCAGTTAAAGCAGCAATCGAGAGTGCTTTACCCAACAATGAGGCTGCCCATACAGAGGTAAATACGGAGGATCAACGCTTGAAAGAGCTCGTATCTTCCCAACTCGAGGAACTGAAAGGGTTGCGTGCTCTTGTCGTAGAAATGGAGTCAGTAGCGAAGGAGCGTGAAGCCAAGGTACAGCAAGCCTCGTTCCTACAAGAACTGGTGGCAGGGTACGATGTCCAGTCTCGACGGGACAAGGAAAAATACGACGCAACTATTCGCGAGCTGGAGGATGAATTAGCTCGGGCATTCTTAGAGAAGAAGGACGCCGGGCGGAAGGCGAAAGCTGCTGTGAAAGAACTCGAGAACGAGGTCGCTCGCTTGTTCCTGGCTAAGGTGGAGCTTGAGAAGGAACTAGGAGCAAGTCACACTGAAAATGGCAGCACACATGGATCTTTCAGGAGGTCCATCGAGTCTGATAACAGCAGCAACTCGACAGTCGACGACTTGCTGGTGCTGGTGGCAAGCTTAGAGATTCAATGCTCCGTTCTGCGTGATACTCTGAAGGAATCTCAGGGAGAAGACGCTGTCGCAGTGGCAATAGAGTTGTCCAGACAGCGTGGAGCTGTCGTCTCCGTCTAAGTTCACCTTAATTTCAAGTTCTGATCTCCAAAATCACTCATCATTACCATAAAATGCTTTGTTACTGGTTTTTCCACTTGTTCCAGAAGAACGCGAAGATCACCAGCAGCCCGTAAGCAGCAGCCACGAGCTTTGTACTGAAACCCGAGAACACGGAGATCGGGTCGTCAACCACATGAATGTGGCTGCCTCCGCTGGTATGTGCGTCACAAGTGGCTCGACACGCTCCACATGGACACTGCTTGTCATCTGTCGACTTGGAGGCGATTGATTCCAGCATTTGAGCTTGTGTCGGCAGCGTCTCTCGTGTTTCAATGACTTCCGAATAGTTCGAGCACTTCAACACGTCGTGGTCGAAGGATTTGTCCTTGCTGGCATTGAAACTCATCGTGATAAACTCGCCGTGACCCACTGCACCGACCTGCATCTGGTAATTCAGAAACCCAAGAGACGACTTCATAGCTGCAGCCATTGAGGCCATCGCTGTGTTCTTACAAGAGTCGAAAACTGCACAAGTGAAGTCCTTGGCTAGTGTCACATTTAGCTCCAGCACCTTGACTTTTTCCTTGCCTGTCATCGGATCAGGTCGGTAATTGGTGCTTGGCCATGCATGAGCCATTTCCATGAACTGATCCTGCTCCGGAGAACACACAAGACCACACCACAAGTTCATGAGGTTGGCAGCACAGGCATCACAGCCCCCAGCGCTGTTCTTAGCGAAGACACTCGCTACCAACTTGAAGTTCTCGGCCATCGCTTGGTTCTGCTGCCACGAACAGCACGCATTTTCCTTGTACGCTGGACATTGAATAGCGAATTCACCACAGTGCGGACCAGCAGCCATGCCGTCCTTACGACATACACAGCCTCCATTGACACATTGGCCCTTGTCACTGCAGTCGGTGGCGTTAGTACAACTCCCGCCACCAATTACACTCGGCCAACCAGTTCCAGTCATCGGCTGCGGATCCACAGGCTCCTTGTGCGCCTCAGGGATACAAGCATCATAGTCTGGGATGTTATCTGGATTTACACACGTCTGCGTCATCACACATTTGCCCTCCACGACAGGAATTATCGCTAACAGCACGAGAAGGAGGAGAACCATCTTCTTCTTGTTTTGATTAGCTTCAAGTATGATGTACACTACATCAAAATGCTATTTACTGCGACTCACATGTCCTAAGCTTCAATATGGCTACACTTCTCTCCGCCGCTCAATTTCAAAAGCATCAACTATGCTACGAAGTTCTACGCGTATTACGCGCTGCGTGCAGTCTTCTAGCGGTCGCTCCTACTCCAACCAGGCGCGTGACTGGCTCGGCATCGATGCGGAGTATATATCCATGCGCGGACTCAGTATTGCAGGTCGCGTACTCAATGGAATGCCAGAGTTTGTGCGGTACAGTCGTTCCAAACCCCGCGTCTTCGTTTCAGGCTCTTCGGACGAGGTGCGCAGCTCCATGTACGTGTTGACTCAGTTCCCAATGGAGACGCGGGTGGATCTGCCCGAGTTTGTGCAAGGTGCAGAGCGAGCAGCTCATACAGTGCTCCAGAGGCTTTATACACAGGATAAGGAGGAGACCAAGACGTTCCTGGAGCATTTGGCCACGCCTGAAAGTGTTAAAATGCTGCTCCACAAACCGTCAGCTCCTGTGGAAGGTGAGAGGAAGAAGGGACAAGCAGCTTTGGAGCAACTCAATGTGAATAGCACAGCGTTAGCGGCAGTGGAGTACACACGAGAGAGGGCAGGAGACGATGTCAAAGGTGAATGGCTTACATTACGAGTACAGTACGACGTCACGGAGCATCTACTAGTATCGCCGGAAGGTGGAGAAGGCATTGAAGACCGACAAGCGATCAACACGAAGTTCGCGTGGACTTTTGAAGCTGATGTAACCAAGCCCGAGGAACTGGAGTGGTGTATTGTAGCTGCCACACCGTTTGAAGAGAAGCCGGCGGTGCTAACGTCGAGTACAGCTCAGGAAAAGCAAGACGTTTAAGTTCCTCAGTGAGTCTGGGTCTCCCATCTCAGCAGCACGAAGACGACGTCCAGGTACTAAAGCGCAGGCATTCCGAAAAAATGATTGTATTGGAAAGTCAATACAATATTTCAACCATAATTCTTTATTTTTATAAAACCGATTTTTGGAGAAATATTTTATCTCTTACAAAACCGACCAGTAGTTGAGTTTTACCGGTTTTGTTTTTCTACTGCAGTGGTGGACATGGACGTATCCACCAAATCAATGGTTGAGAGCTGTTGGAGCAAAAGTGAACGTCGCCAGATAAATCCTCATTCCAACATCTACCATGGCTCCCACCAACAGCAACAACCCCTTCACTACCAAGCAAATCTGCTCCTACTTTTTTACGCCGGTGCTAGACGGCCAAGACGAGCCAACGGAGTATTTCCGTTGCCAGTGCACTACCGTGCGTAAACAAGACCCCAAGACTGGCTACTCCAACCTCATCAGTCACGTGCTTAAGCAGCATCCTGATTTTGTGGCAACGATGACGAACAGTGGGTTCAACTCGGGTACGCTAGTGACATTTGTCGACCAGAAGAGCCAGACCATTTACAGTTGGTTGGACTGGGTCATCCAGTGCAACTTGCCGTTCTCATTTTGTGAGAATACCACTGTCGCTAAGTACGTGACTATGAAGCCAATCGCCACCGAAACGCTTCTTAAGTACGCGGACTTAGTGACACGCCAGGTGGAGGACGCGTTGAGCGAAGCTTTACCTGCAACATTTGGTGTCGTCATTGATGGCTGGAGCTTCCAGTCAGAGCACTATGTGGCCGTCTTCGCGGTCTACGAACACGACCGACGCTCCGAGAAGGCACTGCTGGCTATAGCCCCTCTCATTGACGAGGGTGCGTCTGACCATTCCGCTGAGAGCCACGTAGCGTTTCTGGAGGGTGTGCTGCCTTTCTACAAGCGAACCATCGAGGATGTCACCTTCTTGGTCGCTGACAACTGTTCAGTGAACACGCGCTTGGCCGTTTTGCTACATGTCCCGTTTGTCGGGTGCGCAAGCCATCGCTTGAATTTGGCAGTCGCTGCGATCATTGCCGACCACGAAGCCCAGCTCGACGAAGTGAAAGTACTCATGCGGAAACTGCGCTGCCTCAAGCACGCCGCAAAACTCAGGTAAATTGTGTTTTCAGTATGGGTGATGTGGAAGTATTCTGTGATTTTTGTTTTGTTTTTGTATTAGGAGGAAAACTTCTCTCCGCCCTGTTCTCAACCAAGTGACGAGGTGGGGCTCGACTTTTAAGATGCTAAAGCGCTACTTTGAGCTTCGTCCTTTCCTGGATGTCGATGATGATGATATTGCGGCTTCGATGCCATCTAGACGTGACGAGAACCGCCTCAAGGCGCTTTTGACGGAAATGGGGGACTTCCAGTCCGCCACCAAGAAGCTGCAAGAAGACAGCATCACGCTACTCGACGTGCGAGATATTTTCGACGCTCTCGTCGAAACCCACCCGACGACGGAGCACTATCTGGCAGCTGATGCCCGTATAGTGAAGGACGTCGCCTTCGAAGAGGCGTGCATTCTTGCACTGTCCGGTAGGACCGAAGAGCTGTCGTCGGGTCAGCTGCTGATGCTGCAGCCATTTGAGACGGTGCCCAGGACTGCGACCACCGGAAAAGATATTCAAGCAAACGGCTTCGCGGAGAAGGCGCTTGCTGCGCGCAAGAAGCAGCGGACGACCAAGAAGAAGTTTGGTGGTGTACGCTTCATCCCGCCGACGTCCAACAGCGTGGAGAGACTCTTCAGTGTTGCGAAGCATACGCTGTCGCACCACCGACAGCGCATGCTTCCGATTCACCTCGAGACGGTGCTGTTTCTCAAAGCGAACCGGCTTTAGTAAAGCCCACACTTCTTGAGCCAGTAAACCTCTGTAACAAGCGTAGCAACACGATTAAGGTTAGATGTTGCTCTTACAGACTAGTAAATCCTACAAGTTGAAGTAGAATTATTTTAACCGATCAAAAATCAGAACAACACGCCTTCATCCAATCAGAATGCAGGGATCGTGGCGTTAAGCCAATCACGGCTTAGGCTGCGTGTCTTCTCGTGCGCAACACGCTGGAGGCACGAGCCTTGACGTAGAATACGTCAACACCACCTCGTTTTAAAGGAGGGCCCCGATTTTGAAGGGCAGTTGGCGCGATGCTGACCGGTACGGTGGCAAGTCGTATCCCATGATGAGCGATGCATCGCAATCGTCATCATGGTGGCTACTCATCTGGGCGTCACCCAATCATCTGGCATCGTCCGTTCGCGATCGAGCGTGATCACTCGGGTCGTATTAAGACATGGGTCATTTTCAAGGAAGCTATGAGTCGCCGCTTCATGTCTCCGGACAGTGAATATCGCCTCCGCGAGCGTTTGTGTGCGCTGAATCAGGGTTCGTCGCTGCATGATTACGTGGCGATTTTTCAAAAATTGCTCACCCAGTGCAAGACGGAGACTGCGAATCACGTTCGTGAAAACCATCCGTCGACACTGCACGAGACTATCCAGATCGCTATGCGCTTTGATCACGCTGGCAAACGTTCTCACATGCTTGACAATGGGTGGCAGTCACAGCTCCAGCAGGTCTTCATCGAGCTTGCCATGATAGGTTGGGGGTTGGTGCTTGCGGGCTACAGTTGGCCGTGCGGAGAGCGCGTCGATGCCAGCTTGACTAGCAGCATTGTGCCGCATTAGGCCTTGAAATTCAGTTGGTCGTCTCGCCAGCTGCTGTAGAAGGCCCTCAACGGCCTGCGGAGTGGCGGCCTCTTCCATCACGGTGAAGCAGGTCTTGAAGTCTTTGTTGGCACCAGGGCCGGTTTCTTGGACAAGTCGAAGCTTGGACTTTACAAGTGCTACTATGTAATGTAGTAGAGGAAACGTAGCAACACGAAGGCAAATTGGAAAGTGAATTAAGGTTAGATGTTGCTCTTACAGACTAGTAAATCCTACAAGTTGAAGTAGAATTATTTTAACCGGTCAAAAATCAGAACAACACGCCTTCATCCAATCAGAATGCAGGGATCGTAGCGTTAAGCCAATCACGGCTTAGGCTGCGTGTCTTCTCGTGCGCAACACGCTGGAGGCACGAGCCTTGACGTAGAATACGTCACACGACCTCGTTTTAAAAGGAGGGCCCCTATTTGAAGGGCAGTTGGCGTGATGTGGCCAAGTTCTTGCAACGGTGGCAAGTTGTATCCGATGATGAGCGATGTAACATTCCCACTTGATCATGGTGGCTACTCATCTGCGTTACCCCGACCAATCCCGGTATTGTCCGTTCGCGATCGAGCGTGATCACTCGGGTCGCATCAAGACATGGTCATTTTCAGGTAAGCTAACCAAGCCGCTTCACGTCCTCCGGACAGTGAATATCGCCTCCGCGAGCGTTTGGTGCCTGTGCCGAATTAGGGTTCGTCGCTAATGATTACGTGGCGATTTTTCAAAAATTGCTGACCCAGTGCAAGACGGAGACTGCGATTTATGTTCGTGAAAACCATCCGTCGAACACTGCACGAGACTATCCAGATCGCTATGCGCTTTGATCATGCTGGCAACGTTCTCACGCTTGACAATGGGTGGCAGTCACAGCTCCAGCAGGTCTTCATCGAGCTTGCCATGATAGGTTGGGGGCTGGTGGCACGAGGGCCGGTTTCTTGGACAAGTCGAAGCTTGGCTTGCGGGCTACAGTTGGCCGTGCGGAGAGCGCGTCGATGCGAGCTTGACTAGCAGCAATTGCTGCTGCATTAGGCCTTGAAATTCAGTCTGCTGTCTCGCCAGCTGCTGTAGAAGGCCCTCAACGGCCTGCGGAGTGGTGGTCTCTTCCATCACGGTGAAGCAGGTCTTGAAAGTATTTGTCGGCACGAGGGCCGGTTTCTTGGACAAGTCGAAGCTTGGACTTTACAAGTGCTACTACGTAATGTAGTAGAGGAAGCGTAGCAACACGAAGGCAAATTGGAAAGTGAATTAAGGTTAGATGTTGCTCTTACAGACTAGTAAATCCTACAAGTTGAAGTAGAATTATTTTAACCGATCAAAAATCAGAACAACACGCCTTCATCCAATCAGAATGCAGGGATCGTGGCGTTAAGCCAATCACGGCTTAGGCTGCGTGCCTTCTCGTGCGCAACACGCTGGAGGCACGAGCCTTGACGTAGAATACGTCACACGACCTCGTTTTGAAAGGAGGACCCCTATTTCGAAGGGCACTTGGGCGCGATGTGGCCAACTTTCTTGCAACGGTGGCAAGTCGTATCCGATGATGAGCGATGAGACATCCCAATTCGTCATCACGGCGGCAGGAGTTGCCATCTGGGCGTCACCCCATGATCTGCGGTATCGTCCGTTGCGATCGAGCGTGATCACTCGGGTCGTATTAAAACAGATGGTCATTTTCAGGAAGCCACGAATGCCGCTTCATGTCTCCGGCACAGTGAATATCGCCTCCGCGAGCGTTTGTGCGCCTAATCAGGGTTCGTCGCTGCATGATTACGTGGCGATTTTTCAAAAATTGCTCACCCAGTGCACGGTACCCATCAGCCAGCTGAAGCTCCGTTTTTATTTCCCAACAAGGATTAAAGACGGAGACTGCGAATCACGTTCGTGAAAACCATCCGGCGACACTGCACGAGACTATCCAGATCGCTATGCGCTTTGATCACGCTGGCAAACGTTCTCACATGCTTGACAATGGGTGGCAGTCACAGCTCCAGCAGGTCTTCATCGAGCTTGCCATGATAGGTTGGGGGTTGGTGCTTGCGGGCTACAGTTGGCCGTGCGGAGAGCGCGTCGATGCGAGCTTGACTAGCAGCAATTGCTGCTGCATTAGGCCTTGAAATTCAGTCTGCTGTCTCGCCAGCTGCTGTAGAAGGCCCTCAACGGCCTGCGGAGTGGTGGTCCCTTCCATCACGGTGAAGCAGGTCTTGAAAGTTTTTGTCGGCACGAGGGCCAGTTTCTTGGACAAGTCGAAGCTTGGACTTTACAAGTGCTACTATGTAATGTAGTAGAGGAAGCGTAACAACACGAAGGCAAATTGGAAAGTGAATTAAGGTTAGATGTTGCTCTTAATACAACTAGTAAAATCCTACAAGTTGAAGTAGAATTATTTTAACCATCAAAAATCATACAATACGCCCTCATTTATTTATAATGCAGGGATCGTGGCGTTAAGCCAATCATGGGCTTAGGCTGCGTGTTCTGCGCCATATGCTGGAGGCACTAGCCTTGACTAGAATACGTCACACCACTCCGTTGATAAAGGAGGGCCCCGATTCGAAGGGCAGTTGGGGCTATGTGGCCAAACTTGTACGGTGGCAAGTCGTATCCGATGATCAGCGATACACATCCCCAATTCGTCATCATGGTGGCCAACCATCTGGGCGTCACCCCTATGATCTGGTATCGCCCGTTCGCGATCGAGCGTGATCACTCGGGTCGTATTAAGACATGGGTCATTTTCAAGGAAGCTATAAGTCGCCGCTTCATGCCTCCGGACAGTGAATATCGCCTCCGCGAGCGTTTGTGTGCGCTGAATCAGGGTTCGTCGCTGCATGATTACGTGGCGATTTTTCAAAAATTGCTCACCCAGTGCACGGTACCCATCAGCCAGCTGAAGCTCCATTTTTATTTCCCAACAAGGATTAAAGACGGAGACTGCGAATCACGTTCGTGAAAACCATCCGGCGACACTGCACGAGACTATCCAGATCGCTATGCGCTTTGATCACGCTGACAAACGTTCTCACATGCTTGACAATGGG
This sequence comes from Phytophthora meadii, assembly GCA_032432875.1. NCBI lineage: Eukaryota > Oomycota > Peronosporomycetes > Peronosporales > Peronosporaceae > Phytophthora > Phytophthora meadii. The sequence continues at coordinate 232,857 of JAUMGV010000069.1, read as the reverse complement.
TGGCAGTCACAGCTCCAGCAGGTCTTCATCGAGCTTGCCATGATAGGTTGGGGGTTGGCGCTTACGGGTTAGAGTTGGCCGTGCGGAGAGCGCGTCGATGCGAGCTTGACTAGCAGCAATTGCTGCTGCATTAGGCCTTGAAATTCAGCTTGCTGTCTGCCAGCTGCTGTAGAAGGCCCTCAACGGCCTGCGGCAGCCTGGCCCTTCATCACGGTGAAGCAGGTCTTAAAGTTTTTGTTGGCACGAGGGCCGGTTTCTTGCAGAAGTCGAAGCTTGCACTTTACAAGTGCCACGATGTAATGTAGTAGAGGAAGCGTAGCAACACGAAGGCAAATTGGAAAGTGAATTAAGGTTAGATGTTGCTCTTACAGACTAGTAAATCCTACAAGTTGAAGTAGAATTTCAAAAATCAGAACAACACGCCTTCATCCAATCAGAATGCAGGGATCGTGGCGTTAAGCCAATCACGGCTTAGGCTGCGTGTCTTCTCGTGCGCAACACGCTGGAGGCACGAGCCTTGACGTAGAATACGTCACACGACCTCGTTTATAAAGGAGGGCCCCTATTTCGAAGGGCAGTTGGGCGCGATGTGGCCAACTTTCTTGCAACGGTGGCAAGTCGTATCCGATGATGAGCGATAAGACATCCCAATTCGTCATCATGGTGGCTACTCATCTGGGCGTCACCCCTATGATCTGGTATCGCCCGTTCGCGATCGAGCGTGATCACTCGGGTCGTATTAAGACATGGGTCATTTTCAAGGAAGCTATAAGTCGCCGCTTCATGCCTCCGGACAGTGAATATCGCCTCCGCGAGCGTTTGTGTGCGCTGAATCAGGGTTCGTCGCTGCATGATTACGTGGCGATTTTTCAAAAATTGCTCACCCAGTGCACGGTACCCATCAGCCAGCTGAAGCTCCATTTTTATTTCCCAACAAGGATTAAAGACGGAGACTGCGAATCACGTTCGTGAAAACCATCCGGCGACACTGCACCAGACTATCCAGATCGCTATGCGCTTTGATCCACGCTGACAACGTTCTCAGCATGCTTGACAATGGGTGGCAGCTCACAGCTCCAGCAGGTCCTCCATCGTAGTCCTGCCATGAGAGGTTGGGGCTTGGTGCTTGCGGGCTACAGTTGGCCGTGCGGAGAGCGCGTCGATGCGAGCTTGACTAGCAGCAATTGCTGCTGCATTAGGCCTTGAAATTCAGTCTGCTGTCTCGCCAGCTGCTGTAGAAGGCCCTCAACGGCCTGCGGAGTGGTGGGCTCTTCCATCACGGTGAAGCAGGTCTTGAAAGTTTTTGTCGGCACGAGGGCCGGTTTCTTGGACAAGTCGAAGCTTGGACTTTACAAGTGCTACTATGTAATGTAGTAGAGGAAGCGTAGCAACACGAAGGCAAATTGGAAAGTGAATTAAGGTTAGATGTTGCTCTTACAGACGAGTAAATCCTACAAGTTGAAGTAGAATTATTTTAACCGATCAAAAATCAGAACAACACGCCTTCATCCAATCAGAATGCAGGGATCGTGGCGTTAAGCCAATCACGGCTTAGGCTGCGTGCCTTCTCGTGCGCAACACGCTGGAGGCACGAGCCTTGACGTAGAATACGTCACACGACCTCGTTTTAAACCCTATTTCGAAGGGCAGTTGGGCGCGATGTGGCCAACTTTCTTGCAACGGTGGCAAGTCGTATCCGATGATGAGCGATGAGACATCCCAATTCGTCATCATGGTGGCTACTCATCTGGGCGTCACCCCTATGATCTGGTATCGTCCGTTCGCGATCGAGCGTGATC
>JAUMGV010000069.1:177130-230958 GCA_032432875.1 Phytophthora meadii | reverse complement strand
CCGAGTGCACGGCGGAGGATGGAGCGCACCAAGAAGCTCCTTCGTAACTAAAGCAAGAACGAAGACACTTGTTCTCCACGTTGCAGGTTTGGGATTGAGGTGGGAAAACCTCGAACGGTGACAAACCCCCTCTCAGTTATACTATCCTATACTAACTGCAGTATGTGCTGCACACTCTCAGTCTGGGACTGAGGCTGTTGCACTTCAACAGACAGTTGCTAATCTACAACTGCAGTATATGACGGAGCACGGCAGACCACTAGAATCGAACACTCCCACTTCGGGATCCGTCGGCTGACTCCTGCTGACTTGACCTTAAGCGTCCTTGGTATTGCACTCAATTTTCGGCATTGGCACTACATTTAAGCGCTCACGCAATTTCGCGAACTGCGTCGATCCAAGAGGCTTAGTAAAAATATCCGCCAGCATATCCTTAGTCGGACAGTAAACAATATCGAAATCTCCACGTTCGTAAAGATCCTTAATCCGGTGAAACTTAAGATCCACACCTTTGACCTTATAGTTCCCCTTCGTATACTTAATCACCTTTATTGCGGACTGGTTGTCTTGGTACAGCACAGTCTGGTGACGACGTCGAAGCTTCAGCTCTTCACACAAGTTATGTGTCCAGACGATCATCACCGAGCACTCAGCAGCGGCAACAAATTCCGAACTACATGTGTCGTCATAGGTGATCGACTGTTTGTGGCTCTTGTAGGCGTACGTACATCCATTCATTTGTAGTACATATCCAGTAATTGACTGACGATCATCCTTCCCTCCACCAAGATCAGCATCAGCATAGGCAGTGAAATGCAGATCCGGGCTAGAAGGTTTCTCCCACAACAAACCATAGTCACGAGTACCTTGCAGATAACGCAGCACCCTCTTCGCCATCACGTAATGCTCACGGGTGTACTTGCTCATATATTTGCTCAGCATACGAACAGCATTTGCTATCTCGGGCCTTGTGCCTTGCACTAAATATTGCAAACATCCTACAAGCTCCCGATACGGAACGTTCGGATCATTCACTCCAGCTTGGCCTTCTTCCACCGGTTCAGGCTGGTTTCCAAGTGTCTGAGGAGTCGAAACAGGTCTGCAGTTCTCCATACCAAACCGCTTCAAAACTTCGTCAATGTATCCCCGTTGAGACATCCACAGCACTTGTCCTGGCACGTACTCGATTTCCATGTGCAACAGGTTCTTAACAGGTCCTAGGTCCTTCAAGTTAAACTTAGCTCGAAGTTCACTTATCACTAGCTCAATATTCTCGTCCGTTCCTGGGATAACCAAGTCATCCACGTACACCGTGACGAATATTGGACTACCTCCCACTGAACGAGTGTAAACGCCACCATCCATCTTACATCGCTTAAAGCCACACGCTCTTAGATGCTTGTCTAGTGTCTGGTACCAAATCATCGGTGCTTGCTTTAATCCATAGAGACTCCTTAGCAGCTTGCATACTCTGCCAGAACCATCATCAAAATACTCTGGAATCTCCATATAGATCTCAGCATCATCAATTGGTCCATTTAGAAATGCCGTGACAAAGTCCACGTGCTTGCAGGAAAGGTTCAAATGCAAAGCCAGCAGCAACACGAACTTCACTGCTTCCTGCGCCACTACCGGAGAGTATGTTTCCCAGTAATCTACTCCGTAGCGTTGCTGACACCCTTTGATGGTGATCCGAGCTCGATGTCTGACAACATTTCCATGAGCATCTCGCTTCCGAACGAAAACCCACTTGCTTGTCAACACCTTCTTGTTCTTCGGTCTATCCACTAGTTCCCATGTACAGTTGCGCATAAGGTCACTGTATTCCTTCTCCAACGCTTCCTTCCACTTATCAGCATCGGGTGCATTGAGTGTTTCTTCCACAGTCTGCGGTTCCATTACTGCGTTCACCGATTCAATGACGAGACTGGCTGGAAGTTCCACCTCAAAGTCCTTGTACCGTGGGTTCGGCCATCGAACACGTCTCGACCGTCTAAATGATTCGGTTGTGTCCTTCATTTCCTCTTCATCTGCATCGCTCCCACTGTCGCTCAGTCTCTCCTCGACTTCGCTCATCAAGATAGCGGGTTCAGATGCGGTCATTCCATCCTCGAGAGCATCAAAATTATCTGCACCATCATCAGCAACAATCGCATCGTCACTACGATCCTCGCCTTCTACTACTGCCACTTCCCCCACCGAAGGTGAGATTTCCTGTGACATCGGATGCCGCAAGCCATCATCTGAATTGCTGTTAGACAATTCCACTAGGCCTCGCTTGCCTCCACGAAAGTCAACTTCAGCCTCCGAACCCAGCAGAATGTTAGTTCCACATAGCTCAGGCTGAATTCCTGCCGCAACAGGAAAAGAATCCTCAGTCTCACTCAACGGTCCTCCACAAGATCCACCTGCACCAACCGGAGGAGATACTTTAGTGTCATAGCAGCTACGCGAGTCACCGTCGCAACGGCGGCGTTTTCGATTCTCATCAAGAGTTTCTGTCACAGACGCCAACACAGGCAATCTGACATACGGCACGATTCTGGGTAAAGTGTTGTGACCTCTACCATATCGATTGCTAAGTAATCGCTCCACATAAGCTCGATCCACCGTCCATCCTTCCTGAAACTCGACAGATCTCACTTCCTGCACATTCCCAGTAAGCAAGTTCAGCACTCGATAGCTTTCTGAATGTTTAGCATATCCCAGAAACACTCCAGGTTTGCCAGTGTCCTCCAACTTCGAAGTCCTAAGTACCTTCGGCGTGAACACGAATACCAAACATCCCCACGTCTTCAAATTCGATACGTCAGGCCGCTCTCCAAAGCGTCTAAAGTATGGCGTGTCACCCTTCAGAGCTGATGTTGCGCTCACATTTCCCACTTCAACTGCGAATTCAAAGGCCTCACCCCACAAGCTAATGGGCATGTCAGCCGTCTTCAATAGACAGCGCGCACGAGCCATTACAACCCCATTCATTTTCTCCACAAGGCCATTCTCTTCTGGACTGTATCCGTTAGTCCACGTGTACTCAATTCCACTAGCTCGGAGAAAAGAACGCATCTTTTTATTCAGCAGTTCCCGTCCTTGATCGGAGTTAAAAACTTCGACCTTGAAGCCTTGTGCTAGAAGCCATTTAATGTGATCCATCACTACATCCGTGGCTTCGTGCTTCTCCTTCAACTGAAAGCCCCACAAATAGCGACTAGCTTCATCCTGCACAAGTTGGAAATGCTTGTAACCATCGTATGTAGTAATATCCACATAGCACATATCCGACATCAACTTTTGGTACGGCTTTGTTGCTCGGCGAGTGTTCGTCCTCTTGTAAGACATACGAGTCAACTTCGCCAACTTGCAACTCCAGCACGGCATGTCAACATCATCACGTAACTTCTCAGTCATTCCCGTCACTACTTGCTCCTTAGCCATGTGCTTTATGGTCGGGGTGTTCAAATGTGCAAACCGTAAATGCCAACGCACGAGAGAATCACCTTCATCTCGAGTTTTGTGTTGATGCACTGCTGGAATTCGATAAACTGGAACAACTTTCGCCTTCAAGCGATATCGGCCACGACACTTCGTCAACAAGATCTGCGAATGATCCTTAGTCAACCATGCGACTCGTTGCGAATCACGCCTGCCGAATTTCACAGTCCATCCATCCTTTTCCAGTAAATCCAAACTCAACAAATTATCTGGTGCATTCGGTTTGAACAGAACATTTCTAAACTGCAGTGATAGCTCCTGATGTGGCTGCTTATTATTCACCACACGGAGATGAACGCTACCAGTTTGCTCATTGTCACTGACTTTACCATCATAAGCCTGAAAGACATGCTCCTCATCTTTCTTGAGACTGGACAAGAGATCTTGCTGGTTGCAGACGTGAACATCACTACACGAATCCAAAGCCCACTCAATCATATCACCAGCATTGTTCTTCACGGATTCAATTACCAGAGTATCACGTGAAAGACAACCGACAGCATCGACCTTCCTTCTTTTCGAGTCATCAGTTTTGCCAGATTTGCATTCCCACCGCTTCCGTTCCGATGAAGCAAAGTGAACTTTCGGTCCAACCCCGGCGGCTTGATTATCAGAAGAGTCATCATCATCTTCATCCTTGTCCTCCTTTCGTTTCTTGTTCGGGCAATTAGGACGAATATGTCCAACTTCTCCACATTCGAAACAGGTACGAGTCTCTTTTCTTCCGCTTTTACTATTGCCATCTTTTTGGTCCTTTGATTTATTCTTACCACGGCCACCTCTCTTGCGCTTGCCTTGCTTCTGGCCCTTGCCACACGCAGCGACACCAGCAGCTTTCTTCTCTTCAGCACCCATCTTTTCATCAAGGGCTGACTCAGCACGCAAAGCATTCATCACTTGAGCTGCAGTAGGTACAGGCCTGTTGTCAGTAGATCCACGAACCACGTAGTGTTTAGAAAATTGCCGAACAACATCACGATGTGTGCGTGAAACGTGACCAAGCAGTGTTTCTGCAAAGTCTTCATCATCAATCTGCTTCCCATAGTGCAACATATTCCGACGCATCTTCTCCATTTCACGCAACCAAGTCTCCATAGGTTTATCCGGCGTGTAAGTGTTCGAGTAGAACTCAGCGCGTACAAAAATGTAATTCGCGTACTCGCGCTTCGTTTGTCGATCCACAAACCGGTTCCACATCGCTTCGGCAGTCGTCTCCTGACAAATCATCTCTGCATCTTGAGCCGATACACCCGAAAGAATCGCTTCCCGAGCCGCATTGTCCTTGGCATCAAAATTCAGCCTTGGTATAGCTGCATCCCGGAAAGTTCCATCCACAACGTCCCAACACCCCATTCGCGTCAAGAAAGTACGTAAATGCACAGCGTACAAGTCAAAGCTACCCTTCATCTTCGGGGCTTTGTCCATCTTCATCGATGGAGGTGGATAATTCATAACGGGGACGCTCACTTGAGCTGATGGCAGTGCTCCAAACGCAAAACCACCACTTAGACCTGATCCAGCTCCAGAAGTAACACCGGAAAACACAACATCACTAACGCCACTAGCACCACTAAACGTCGCACTGCCAGGATTTCCACTCGTCAGTCCACTCACAGACACGTTCGGCACTCCAGGCACTGGAGGAACTGTTGGCGGCGTAGTAGCAGTCACCATGATCGGCACGGACGGCACCGCACTTACAGTCACATTCTGAGTTGCTCCGGCAGTCACCATCGACAGTGCAGTCGACGACACAGGCGTTGACGGCGCTCCAGACATTCTCGAAGGATTTCTTGAGAGGCTCCAGCGTCAAAGTTGGGCTCATAACCTAGCCGAGTGCACGGCGGAGGATGGAGCGCACCAAGAAGCTCCTTCGTAACTAAAGCAAGAACGAAGACACTTGTTCTCCACGTTGCAGGTTTGGGATTGAGGTGGGAAAACCTCGAACGGTGACAAACCCCCTCTCAGTTATACTATCCTATACTAACTGCAGTATGTGCTGCACACTCTCAGTCTGGGACTGAGGCTGTTGCACTTCAACAGACAGTTAACATTAGGGTCTGTACTCGCGAGCGTAGCGAGCCGCTTGGGGTGGCTGGGATCGCGCGGAGCGCGTAGCTGGGCAGTAAAGGACAGCAGAGAGGAGGACAAGCGCGGTGGAGAACGCTGGCTGGCGGTTTAACGCTCCGTGTGCGGAGCACGCGGGCTTAAACCCCAGCGCTGTCGACGGATCAAGCGCAGGCGAAGCCGGAGCGGGCTTAGGCTGGCGGTTTAACGCTCCGTGTGCGTAGCACGCGGGCTTAAACCCCAGTAATACGGATAATAAATGAGTAAATTAATGAATGCTTCGTTATGGCTGACTTGTTCTTAGCGTCAAACCCGCCCTGCACTCGCCATTCAGCCATGTTCCCTTGTACTTTTTTCCCGCCAATTTTTTGTACTCGGTATTCTGCCATTGTACTTGGAATTCTACCGATGTGAACTCGCGCTGGCGGTATTGTCGGTAACCGGTATGTGTACTCGATTTCCGGCTTCCAGTAGTCCGCACCCCCACAACACTATGGTCTGATTATATTTGCTTTTGTTGACGCCGATTTCCAACCATAGTGAACTTCATATAAGTTTTTTGCATGGACGCGATGTTTACATTTGTCAAACTTTTCCATTAAGGTTTTGTATGCTCAAGTGCAACAAATATTATCTGTTTCCGCTTTTTGTGAGCTGCTATAGAAATCCTCTTCATTTCATCTTTTGCCTGATGGCTCCCAAGCGTAAGAAGACTGACGAAGAGAAGGCGTTCCTCAAGGATCGGATTCAGCGAAGCGTGACCTGCAAGCTGTCTCGCATCTGCAAACATGAGCAGATTGTAGACGAAATTGAGCGCTCGGCGAAAGAGCTCAAACAGTGTCAGCTGGAAGCCTGGCATCTCGCGAACCTCCACGTGCTGCGTTGTCTGAAAGAGAATCTACCACTGCCTAGTTTTGACCAGACATTCTTCAATCGATGCTGCGCGAGCGTAATGAAGGAAGCCGAAGACGAAAATCGTAAGATGCAAGAATCAAAGAAAACAACTAAACCGCGGAAGCAGCAGAAAACCAAGGCAACGCAATCGGTACATGATACTAGAAAGAACGGGGAAGATGAAAACAATCATGACGAAACTCAACGGAAGAAAGCCAAGGCGCAGCCGAAGGATGAAGAACTGATCAAGACATTTTGTTTGTTTTGGGAGAAGCGTGCAAGTAATCCAGCATATGAACCGCCGTCACTAGAGTTCAGCTCTGAGATTCGTGGAGAGATTGCAAGACTGCTAATGGAGAACTCCCACAACATGATCGCTCTTCATTTCCGTCGAAGGCTGTACCAATACATCCGTTTCCGGTACGCTAAGAAAGGAGAACTTCAGCTGGATATGAAGAACACGAAAAGACTTGTCGAGAGTTGTTATCGAGTGAAGGAGGCTCCTGCTCAGAAGAAAGAACCAAAGAAAACCGATGGAGTCGAGCCGACGTCGATCAAACCAAAGAAGTCTTCGAAGCCCAAGAAGCTTAAGATGGTAAAAGTTTGGGATACGTGGGACGACACCGAAGATCCAATCGAACGTGAGCTGCGTGAATGGTTGGTCGAAGTGCCGTGGGATTGGAACATTTGCAAGCACTTGGGACACTTTGTCCGCAAACTCTACGACATGTTGACCTGGATGGAAACGTTTGCAAAAAAACACCCGAAAACAAAGGGAACGCGGCTGTACTCGTTGTTGCCATACGGTAATTCATATTCGAGTTGCTACATCACAGTCAACGGGTCCACTCTCCACGGTATCTGTGCACGGATTTTCAAGCGTACCGGATGGAAATTGGATTCGATTCCTCTTGCGCCACGAGGCGGACTAGTTCCTACGCCTTTTTTCCAACAGAATCATTCCAGGCTGCTGAGAGAGATATTCAATGTTGCACAGTTCGAGACGAGAGTGCCTGACTGTTCGGTAACAAGGGCAGAGTTCGACGCCATGGATCATGAGGCAAAGAAGACGTACGCAAGTAGATACTTCGCTGACCAAGTCACTACAAATGGTTACGGGGCCAGCGTTTTACTCACGCATCCGAAAGGTGTGAACGAGTTTCCTGAAGAATCAGCTGACAAAGCATTTATGGACAGTCGATATCCTTTTGAGAAAGCGCGCAAATGTCTGCCGGATGGCTACGCTCCCGACGTGATGATAGGCATTGATCCCGGAATGCGAATGCTATGCACTGCAGTCAGTGTTGGTCGCTTGCCTCGACGGCGTGTTCGACGTAAGTGGCTGAAGAAACGCAAGAAGAGAAAGAGAAGGCGTCTCAATCGCCAGTTTCGCCGTGGCCAGAAGATCATCGAAAATCAGTACTGGTGAGTACCGGCACATGTCGAAGATGAACCACTTTCAAGCCTGGAACGAGAGTTTGAAAAAACGAGAGCCGTGGTACGCGGGTGTTGTTCTTGCGATGCCGTCATTCAAGACCGCGAGCTACGAGCAGTACGTGAACGGGCTCTTGTTTTCTGGATGTATCTAAGGTTCCTGCTGGCTTTTTACGCTGAGAATCCATTTCTAAAATGGTGGTTTACACAAGATCGATTGAAATCGAAGGCGTTGGATGAGTTAGTCAAACGTATCGTGCCGAAATCGAGTTCACAGGTTTGTATTGGATACGGAGACTGGAGCCGCCGGGATGGTATCAAGGGTCACGCCACGGGACCGGTAAAGGGGTTCGTCAAGGCGTTGAAGAAGAGGGCTACAGTGCTCCCGATGGACGAATTCCGTACGAGCAAGCTTTGTTCTTGCTGTCACAAACCTCTCAGTCAGACCTCTTTGTTTACGAAAGTCCGACAAGAGAAGGACGGAGGAAAGGATAAGGTCGTCAAGAAACCAGTCAAGTTGTCGGAAAAGGAATTGAAGAAGAAGGCGAAGAAAGAGGCCAAGGAGAAAAAGGAGATGGAGCGATTCAAGAACCCGAAGCTCAAGGACTTCAAGATCGTCCTGAAGAGCAATCAGAACGTCTTGCGCTGTGAAAACAGTCGATGCGAGGCCAATTTCTGGAACCGGGACGTTAACGCCGCACGCAACATGCTGGAACTGATGAAGGGGTACTTTCTGAACCTGGGACGGATGACAGCATTCGTGCGAGGCGGGTAGCGACAATGAAAAATGGAGGATGGAGAGGGTCTGAAGTACTTCAGCAACTGGAAGAACCTCAGGTAGCTTGACAAGCGAACCATAGCCAGACCTCATGCGAAAATGCATATATTAGAAGAGAGTTGGGGAGAGTTTGTCTCCTCACTCGGTAGGCACAGAAAAGATGTAGACATTGTCAGTGCCCTCAGTAATACATTTGTCCATGATGATACCAAAGAAGTGCATAACCACCAATACGTGTACGACACGATCTCAAACATACAGCAGCACCACTTGTACGAATGTTGGTCTCAAATGGTTGGTTTATCCTCGACAACTTTTTCATTTCGGAATTTGCCCCACAACCGCGACTTCTTCATGCCTACGCTGGACAAGTCAAAGTTGCTGTCCAGCGACGATGGGCAGTACCAGCGCATTGACACGTCTCGAGCTGCAGACACTGATACTGGCCATTTAGAGGAAAGTCACAAAGAAGACACCTCCTCTTCGTTCAAGTTCACCGACTTGTATCGCTACGCTACTCCTTTCGACAAATTGTTGGTTGCCGTCGGTATCGTCACTACTGGAATCAATGGCGCGTTGCTCCCGCTCATGGCTATTATCTTTGGCGACGTCCTATCTGGATTTGCCAAAGTACCTATCGACATGGATATGGTAAACACAGCGGCGTTGAACTTCGCTCTGGTCGCAGTGGGCCTATTCGTCACGGACTATGTGTCCTATGTCTCGTTCTACTACAGTGCTGAGAGGCAGATGAAGGCTCTACGTAGTGAGGCTCTCAAGCGCATGTTGTACCTGGACATCAGTTGGTATGACCAAAATGACGCACTCCAGTTATCCAGTCGATTGACAGGAGATACCGTCAAGATCAAAGACGGAATGGGTCAGAAACTTGGCGACTCCTTCCGGTACACCATCCAGTTCTTTGTGGGTTTTGCCATCGGCTTTGCACGTGGATGGGATATCACCTTGGTCATGGCTTGTGTCATTCCTTTTACGTCCATGTCGTTGAGTTGGGTCATTCAGACAATACGAGCCAAAGCCGATTGGGCCCAGAAAATCTACGCTGAAGCTGGATCTATTGCTGAAGAAACTCTTGGGTCAATTCGTACTGTCGCTTCTCTCAATGGTGAGAAGAAGGCGATTGCAAAGTTTCAGGACAAGGTCTTACTGGCGGAGAAGGAGAACATCGCAATGCACAAAACATCCTCCGTGGTGTTGGCTGGATTCATCAGCAGTGTTTGGGTGATGCAAGCCATTGGTCTCTGGTACGGTGGGTGGAAGACTTCTCAAGGCGACAGCACACCAGGCGACGTTTTTGCTGCGTACTTTGGTGTCATGATGGCAACTGGTTCACTTGGTCAGGTTTCTCCGAGTATCACCGCCGTATCGACAGCAATCGGGGCGGCGAAGGAGCTTTTTGCCATCTTGGACACACCCAGCGCCATCGCCGCTGAGAATGAGAGTGACGGCATCATTCCCGAAACGTGCGAAGGTAAAATTGAAGCCGTTAACGTCAACTTCACGTACCCGAGTCGTCCGGATGCGCAGATCCTGCGTGACTACAATGTCATGATTGAACCTGGTCAGACGGTGGCTTTCGCTGGAGCGAGTGGAGGCGGAAAGAGCACTCTAATTGCTCTTTTGGAGAGATTCTATGACCCCAATAGCGGTACGATCTACCTCGACGGACGCGATGTGAAATCACTGAATGTCAAGTGGCTTCGCTCGCAGATCGGAATGGTATCGCAGGAACCTGTGCTGTTTGCCACAACCATTTTCGAGAATATCGCTATGGGTGGAGACAATGTAACTCGAGAGGAGGCGATGGAGGCATGTAAACTGTCGAACGCGCACAACTTCATCATGTCGTTGCCGGAGCAGTACGATACTCTGGTTGGTGAGAAGGGTGTGTCGCTTTCTGGCGGTCAGAAACAGCGAGTAGCTATTGCCCGTGCCATTGTGCGTAAACCGAGTATTCTGGTACTTGATGAAGCCACCAGTGCACTGGACAACGAGAGTGAGAAGATCGTGCAGGAGGCTCTAAATGAATTGCTAGCCTCGACGAACATGACGACTCTGATCATCGCCCACAGACTGAGTACGATTCGCAACGCAGACAAGATCGTGGTGCTTGATGCCGGTCACATTGTCGAAAGCGGTACTCACAATGAACTTTTGACGATTGAGAATGGTATTTACCGATCAATGTACACGACGCAAGAGCTACGTTCGAAAGAGGACGAAGAAGACTCGAGTACCGATACGACAAGTAATTTCGTCCCCAGCTCCATGATGTCCCGAAGTTTGAGTGCTGTGTCGACGAAGACAGACATTTCTGTGAGTGACGTGGAGACGAATACCCTGGAGAAGAAACCGTTTGGTCTGAAGGATTTAGCTGCGATCAGCAAGCCCGAATCTCGTTACTATGTGGTTGGCCTTATTGGCGCATTAGTTGGTGGTATTCTCACTCCAGCTTCAGCTCTGCTTCTGGCTGAAATGATCACATCTATGACTGGAAAATATGGACTTTACGAAGACTCCGGTGATACCAAGTACCTGGGCGAACTATACGACAACATTGAGCTGTGCAGCATTCTGTACCTCGTTGGTTGTGCTGCGATTCTACTTTTCACCTACATGCAGACGTACAGCTTCAAGTTCATTGGGGAGAAAGCCACAACTCGACTTCGTAATGCAAACTTTGAGGGTCTCTGCAGGCAGAACGTGGGCTTCTTTGATGAGAAGGAGAACGCCACTGGAGCGTTGACAGCAGATCTAGCCACGAACGCGGTCAAGGTGGCGTTGCTCTCTGGCGACTACCAGGCTCAATTATGGCAAGCCATTTTCACGGTGTTCGCTGCTCTTGTGATCTCGTTTGGGTTTGGAAGTTGGTTGCTTTCACTCATTTTGCTGGCGATCATGCCGTTGATGGCGTTTGGAATCATTGCGCGGTTGAAAGAAATGGAGGGCAATTCACTTGTTTCTGATGATTTGGCCGTACCTGGTGCTCATGCTTCAGAAGTTCTTGTGAACATTCGGACTGTAGCTGCTCTGGGTATTGAACAGAAGTCCGTTGACATTTTCGACGAGCTGCTGGAAGAACCTCTGCGCAAAGGAAGCAAGGAGGCTCAAGTGAATGGCATTGCACTTGGTTTCAGCTCCTTTATCTTCATGGCCACTTACGCGCTGATTTTCTGGTTCGGTGCCAAGAAGGTGGATGATGGAACCATCAGTGTGTCGGACATGATGCGGACGCTGATGGCCATCATGATGTCGATCCAAGCGGCTGGCAGTGCCTCCAAGTTTTTCGGTGATGCACCTAAAGCTTTCAAGGCTGGCTCGACCATTTTGGCTATCCGAGATCGTGTCACTCCCATCGACTCGTTTAGTCCAGACGGGCTTCGCTTGCCCAATGTCCAAGGTCATCTGGAGTTCAAGAACATCTCGTTCCGGTATCCTACACGTCCAGAAATCAATGTGTTGAAGAACTACAATCTCATCATCGAGGCTGGTCAAACTGTGGCATTTTGCGGACCCAGTGGTGGTGGCAAGAGTACCATTATCTCTCTCATTGAGCGCTTCTACGACCCGGTTGCTGGTGACGTGTTACTGGACGGCTACAATGTCAAAGACCTGAACTTGAGCTGGCTGCGCGGTCAGATCGGTCTGGTCGGTCAGGAGCCTACGCTGTTCATCGGTACTATCGCTGAGAACATTGCTTACGGGCTCGCGGAACAACCTAGCCAGCACGAGATCGAAGAAGCCGCCAAGATGGCCAACGCACACGACTTCATCACGCAGTTCCCGGAAGGCTACGACACTCAAGTGGGAATGAAGGGCGAGCAGTTGTCCGGTGGCCAGAAGCAGCGTATCGCAATCGCTCGTGCCATCTTGAAGAATCCGGATATCCTACTGCTGGATGAAGCCACGAGCGCTCTCGATTCGGAGAGCGAGAAGGTGGTGCAGGAAGCTCTGGACAAGGTGGTGGCGTTGAAGCGGCGTACGACGATCGTCATTGCTCATCGTCTGTCGACGATCCGAAAGGCAGACAAGATCTGTGTGGTAAGCGGTGGCAAGATCGCGGAGCAGGGAACGCACCAGGAGCTTCTGCAGCTCAATGGCATCTACGCTGGCTTGGTGGCATCCGCTTAACCGTACGTCATCAGAATGATTATGCAAGTCGTTTACAAACCGTATGATCACGTAAGATTTGTTTAAAACAAAAATCGTTTTAGCCAATGAAATCCGTTTGTATTGGAGCCAATGATATCGTCGATATGACGTGACGTGTATCGAATGAAATGGCTTCATTTGACATTGTCACGCTTGTCGCAGCATCGTTTCATCGGCATCGCCCCCAAAAGTAACAACACTCGTTGCCTGCATACTGTGGTTTAACTTGTCTGGAATTCCACCTGCCTGGCCGTCGCCATCTCCTTCTCTTTCTCTTTCTCCTGCACTTCTTCAATCACTCAGCCATGGTTATTATACAGAAGAGATTGCACCATCACTCTCCAAAATACCTCATAAAACGGCCAAGTTGAAACGTCACATACAAAACCCAAGTACGTCGTCGATGGTCGGACTGTAGCAATAGTGACCACAGCTCACAATACAAGTTGCTCTCCCGTGCGCAGTCGTGCATCTCTTCTTCCTCTCGCAATGGCTCCTCAACCGCAACCCGTACGGCCTGTACTACTAGACCCGCAGCTCTCCGTCGTACACACATGTGGCATCACGCTGTCTCCAGTCAAACGCGGCTCACGTGACATCCTCGAGACGCTCAAACACCAATGTGACTGTGCTCCTCGCTCTGTGTCCATGGGGGAATACGTAGCCAGTCCACGAGTTTCTTCCGGTCAGGTGCAAGGTTTCGCGAAGGAGTCGGACTATCTATTGGCTGAACCTTCGTACACTATCGATATCCACAAGACTATACCGGTTGAATCGGTCAAGGAGTCGTCACGTGCTACTAGTTCACTTTGGGGCTCTACTTTCACGCTTACCAATACGATTTTGGGCTCTGGTACACTTGCTGTACCCTTTGCAATTGCCTCGAGTGGGTGGTTATTGGGCAATGCTATTATGCTGGCCATTGCTATGATCACGAGGTATTCAGTGCATTTGCTACTGTCTGCGAGTGATCGAGCAGGCAGCAATTGTGCCAAGACGTACGAGAGTCTAGGACATTTTACTATGGGCGCGTTTGGTACGAGATTGGCTGAGTTTACCTTCATCTTCGGTGGCTTTGGAACTCTTGTGAGCTATTTGATCTTCGTCACGGACTTGTGCGCTGCTGTGCTGAGTGTGTCGGCACAGGACAAGTGGATGATTACGGTTGCTCTCGTCTCTGCTGTGGTTTTCCCACTGTCGCTGAGCCGTCGTATCGGCAAGTTATGGTTGGCTTCGGTGCTTGCTATTCTGTCCATCGGATACGTTGTGGCGTTCGTTCTTGTGGCGTTCTTGGCTGCGTACAATGCTGAAGGAACTGTTGTTGCTTCTGGAGTGCAAGCTATTCGGCTAGAGCCTGGAAGCGTCTACACAGTGACGTTGTTGATCTCTGCTTTCGCGTGTCATAACACAGCACTACCAGTGTACGAAGAGCTCAAGGACCGGACCCTGCCTAGGATGAATCGTGCTGTTGTCGGTGCTATCAGTGTGGCTTTCGTGCTTTACGAAATCATTTCGCTGTGCGGATACCTACAGTTTGGATCGGAGACCAAGGACAACATCCTACTCAATTTCTCGCCTGAGTATGTGGCTCAACACAAGTCGGTGGCAGCTCCTCTGCTGGTTGGACAGTTGTGTATGGCTCTGGCGTTGGTCCTAACCACTCCTATCGCGATGTGGCCATTCCGTTCGTGTGTGCTGAGTGTGTACCTGCGTGTGAAAAACGGCGTCCAGACCCCGAGCCACGAGGCGTCTTACAAGGAATACGTGGGGGTGACGGTGCTGAGTCTCATCCTCATTCTAACGTGCAGTATCTTCGTTCCGTCCGTCAAGATCCCATTGAGTATTGTGGGCTCCGTTTCGGGATCGTTGTTGATCTTCATCATGCCAGCTCTGTTCTTCCTATTGCAGTCGACGGGCCCGATACTTACTCGTGAGCATGTGGGTCCACTTCTTATGCTTACGGCTGGCGTTGTTGTTGGTGTGATCGGTCTGTCGTTGACACTGTTCAAGCTGTACCGCGAGTATTATTAAGATTAAATTGCAGTAAGTAGAAAAACTCATATATATTCTTTTCTTCCTCCGCTATGAATCGGTCTTAATTATGATGCTCCATCAAGGCAACCATATTTTCATACTAGTATTTGACATTGCATACATAGGTGTGGCGACGCCACGGCAACCATGATTGCGGGCTTGCATTGGAGCCAGCTTCCCACCAGCAACTAGAGTTTGGATAGCAGTGCCAAGACTCCAGCAGATCTGCTATCTGTACCCGGCTTCGGCACGGAGCAGAAGCTTTGGCTTACGCCACGGGATGCTCTCCCGGACTGCTGATGGCAGGCGAGAGCACACCAGTTTAGGAATCACTATTGCTTTTGCATTAAGATCAATACACCTTGGTCTTTGCGGGAGTTCCAGCTCCCAAACAGTGTTTTCGAGTTTGGGAACGGCACAAAGTTAACTTTAGCGATAAGTTCCAATATGAGGACACGAAGTGGACTCGCAACTACGACGACGACGAACGACGAGGACAACGTCGGAGGCACCGCGATGGCTGCTGTTCCGATCACCTCATCAACAATCACGCCGCCGTTCGTGACGGAGATCTCGCACTCGAGTCTCGTCAAATGGAAGAGGCTGCGTCACGAGTACGAGGAAGCCGTGAAGGCACGTTGCATCACCTCTGGTGAGGACGCTGAGAAGGCGATGCTGTCGGTCAAGAATTCTTTCGACTCACATCTCCTGGAGATGCTGTGCAAGTACGACTGGGATACGACCGTCGAGCAGGTGTCAGAGCAGCGGATCATCAACGAGATCAACAAGATCGTGAACAACGTCAAGAACGGAGACATCGGAAATGTCGATTTGCTGTTCGAGACTAAGTTGAAAATGAATCTTCGAGAGTCGGATGTTCAGGCTCGCGTGATGAACTACTTTAAGCTGTGTGAGGAAATAATTCTCGAGCACGGTTTAAAGAGCACTTTCTCAACCCCGATGGGAATTGCTCACAAGTAAAAGATACTCAAAAAGCACTTGCAGCCCTCTGCGTTGCGTGACGAGATTGAAACGCACCAGAAGCTGATTGACAAATCGAGCACGAAGAACGATGTTGTGTTGTACAAGCTGGTGAAGGAAAAAGCTCTTGAACAAGACAAGGTTTTCCGCTCGATGAGCAACCTGAAGCAACAACAGCAACCACGGCAGCAGACCGGACATGCTGCTGGCAAATCGACTGGGAAGCGCGAGAAAGAGGTGAAAACCTCCGTGAAAGCAGGACAAGGGAGCAAAGACCGGCAAGGCAAAGATGCAAAGCGCCAGGTCGAGGAATCACCACCCGGTAAATCGAGTGCCGCACCCCGCAGCAAACCTCGTGGTGGATGTTTTCACTGTGGTGGAGAACACTTCCTCAGCGATTGTCCCGAGATCGATGAAGCCCAGAAAGAAGCCATTTTAGCCGAGCGTGCTCCAAGAAAAAAGGCGCCCAAGAAGCAACGACTCAAACGAGTAAATCTATGTGCTAGTAGTGCAGACAGAGTGCGGGCGACGGCAACAATTAATGGAATACTGGATTTGCCGTACTGCGCAGACAGTGGCTCTGAGTACAACATAATTTCACAAGGGCTTGTGGAGAAGCTCCGAGCGGTTGACCATGGTGTCGAACTAGTTGAGCTGATCGAGCACGTGGAGTTAGAAGCGGTAGGTGGTGCGATCCTGACAGCGACACACGCTGTGGATGTAGGACTGACCCTGAACACGGCCGCAGGGCCTGTCCGCTGCCAAGACCGCAAGAGATGCCTCGTCGCTGGATCAGATGATGACGAACTGATTGTGGGGCGTATTCTTTTGGCGGAACTTGGCATTGATGTTGATCGCGAGTTAGAGCAACTCGCGGTCAGGAGCAACAGCGATGACGATCATTTTGGAGATCCCAATGGCATTCCGTCGCGTGGAGTGACACAGGATGCTGAAGTTGCTGCAGTTATCGAGGCGATGGTAACAGATGCAGCCATTAGGGAAATGGTCGACGGCGCGGGCGCCGTGCGATTACGTCAGATTCTAACGGCTTTCAGCGGGTGGCGCTTTGTTCTGGGCGATGATCCACCCGCGCGCGTGCCACCGCTGAAGATCAAGCTGAAGCCAAATGCCCGACCGTATCGCTGCAAAGTTCGTCAGTATAGCCCAGAGAAGTCGGAGTTTTTGGCGAAGTTCAACGCAGAGCTAGTCAAACTCGGCTGGGTGTACGAGAATAAGGCAAGTAGATGGGCGTGTGCTGCTCTACCTGTCCGCAAGCCGAACAGCAGCGAATACCGCCAGACCAATGACTACAGACCGGTCAACAGCATGACTGAAGGAATTGCAGGCGCGATGCCCAGTCTTCAAGTACGTCTGGAGCGGTGCCGAGGCAAGAAGTTTTATGCCCTTTTCGATTTCCTAAAAGGCTTTTGGCAGCTCCCGCTAGCCAAAGCCTCGCAAGAGATTCTGTCCTACATGACGGACCGTGGAGTGTTTACTCCGACACGTGTACCACAGGGCAGCACAGATTCAGCACTGCACTTTCAATCCACAGTGGAAGATGTGTTGAAGGAGCATCTGCATGACAATTTGCTGGTCTGGATAGACGATCTCTTGGCTTATGCTGACTCAGCGACTGAACTGCTTGATGTCATCGAAGCCATTCTTACGAAGCTTGATGAGTTCGGTTTCAAGCTAAACCCGAAGAAGTGCAAACTATTCCTCACGGAAGTTAGATGGTGCGGGATAATTATCAACGAGCACGGCGTCGGTCATGATCCGGAGCGAATTGAATCACTCCGAGCCATTCCCGAACCAACTACAGCGGCGGAGCTACAGCAGTTTATCTGCGCGAGTAACTGGATGCGAGATGGCCTTGTCGACTACGCCAGAGTGTCGAAGCCTCTACAGGAACTACTTGACCGCTCGCTTCGAGGAACAAAGCGGAGCAAACGCGCCGCTGCAGGCATCAATATCACCTTCTCGCAGGAGGAGCGGGCTAGTTTCGCTGCAGTGAAGGATCTGCTCTCGAACTCTGCGATGCTTACCTATCCCGATCAAGAAAAGCAACTGTGTTTGTTTTCGGATGCGAGTGATTCTGGATGGGGTCTGATAGTGACTCAAGTCGCAAACTGGAGCCAAGACAGACCGATCCACGAGCAT
Source organism: Phytophthora meadii (assembly GCA_032432875.1). Classification (NCBI taxonomy): domain Eukaryota; phylum Oomycota; class Peronosporomycetes; order Peronosporales; family Peronosporaceae; genus Phytophthora; species Phytophthora meadii. The sequence goes on along the minus strand of JAUMGV010000069.1, from coordinate 212,948 downwards.
GATCACGAGTTGCTCATTTGCATGGGTGGCTCATTCAGCGGCTCGGCTCTGAACTGGAGCGTGATCGAAAAGGAATGCTACCCAATAGTTCATGCGTGCAGCAAGTTGGAATACTTGCTTTTGCGACCTCAGGGCTTCAAGATTTACTGTGACCATCGCAATATCATACATTTGTTTGCTCCTGGTAAGGAAATGAAGAAGACGATGCGCGGGAAACTCCTTCGCTGGTCTACTAAGCTGCTGGAGTACGAATATTCAATCGAGCACATTGAAGGTGCCAACAATCTCTGGGCTGATCTCATTTCGAGGTGGGGAGGACAACCAGAACGTACAGCTCTTCGCAGCGGGATCAAACGTGTCACAACAAGAAAACGTAAGCGTGAGGAATCCTCTAATGACACTGCGAGGAACATGTCTGATGGCCAAGGTGCTTTGCACTGCCCACGCCCACTTGACTCTGATGGTTTTGAGTGGCCCAGTATCAGTGACATCGCTGCAGCCCAGCGCAACTGTCGTGCACCGAAGTCGGCACAACTTGGCAGTGATGATATTTTTCGAGTGGCAAATAAGATTTGGATACCGGAGAGCGCTACAGAACTATTGCAACGGCTGATGATTATCGTTCACTGCGGGGCGAACGGACACCGCGGAATGCGCGTCATGGCGAACCACATCGGTCGGGTGTTCTCGGTTAATCGACTGCATTCACTCGTGCGCACATTTTGCCAACAGTGTCTCCTATGCCTACACGTCAAAGGTGGTGAGATTATTCCGAGACCTTTCAGCGAGACGCACCATACCTTTGAGAGAAATGCAACCCTGCACTGGGACTTTCTCACGCTTGGTGAGTCGTATGGCACGACGCGATATGTCCTCGTTTTGAAAGATGAAGCAACCCACTTTGTCGAATTGGTTCCCTGTGACGGACCGACATCTGAGGTTGCAGCAGCAGCCATTTTGGATTGGTATAGTAGGTTTGGCATACCTACGCTGTGGATCAGTGACTCCGGTTCGCACTTTACGAGCAAGGTGGTGGCCGATTTGAATCGACGACTAAAAGCTCAGCAAACATTCATTTTGGCTTACACACCGTGGAAAAATGGAAGTGTTGAACGTGTGAACAGAGATATTCTCCAAGTTTTGAAAGCTCTGATTCTGGAATTTCGTGTTAGTGCTGCTGACTGGCCGTACCTTTTGCCTCTGGTACAGTCAAGTTTGAACCATTCCCCGGTGCAATCATTGTCTAACAAAGCACCTATTGAACTTTTTACCGGTCTGCCTTGCCCGAGCACTTTGGACACAGTGCTGCTACCAAGGGGGAAGGGGCAGGTTGCGTCGCTCCCTGAGCAACGACCAGACCTGGACACAAAGTTGGCCCAGCTGCGTAGTAGCATCCAGAAGATGCATAAAGCTGTGAAGGCTGAACGAAAACGCCAAGCACAGCGGTATCGGAAAGGCAACACTATGAACGAGCAGTGAATTTTTCTATTGGAGATTACGTGCTTCGGTCCAGAGTGGACGAAAAGCTGCATGCCAACAAACTATGGATAACTTGGGTTGGTCCATTTAAAGTGGTCGCGGCAACTGACTACTATTTCACTGTGGAGCACCTTGTCACAGGAAAAACAGCTAACGTACACCCATCGCGTTTGAAGTACTACGCTGACAGCTCTTTAAATGTGACTACTGAGCTTATCGACCACATCTCTTCGCAAGGCACTTTGCTTGCTGTGGACGCTCTGGTAGAACATCGGTTCAACACCACTTCAAAGGCATACGAAGTCAAGGTAAAGTGGCAAGGACTCGAAGAGATTGAAGATTCCTGGGAGCCACTGAAGAATTTAAGCGAAGATGTTCCACAGCTGCTGCAAAACTACGTTGCCCAAGCGAATGACGACGACATCCGACTTGCAGTGACCCGTACTATTGATAGCAAGCGTTCGCGGGGCCGTACAAGGCGTGTGGAGCCCACCACACCCTGATCTTTGTCGATGGCATGATGATCCTGGATGGGTTTGGTGCATTTGACATCGCTTCAAGCATCGCCACAATAGCAATGTGTGCAAGTGGAGTGGACGCAAGTGCAACCGAAGTTTCGGCCTCAGAACGTGAATATTGGGAGCGCTGCAGGATTTTGTGTGTGCAACGCAGTCTCATTGGGCAATATTTATTTTGGAGCATTGGGTTGGTTGAAATCCAATCCTGGTGATTTGATGCAAATCGTTTAGATCACGAACCTGTAACACTGCAACCAGTTGAAGTGGCGCAGTGTCTCTACTCCGGAAATGTGACGCGACTGACCCGGTCACGAGTACAGTATCCGTTTGAGTGGAAAGCTTGGGGAGGCAGTGTGGCGACGCCACGGCAACCATGATTGCGGGCTTGCATTGGAGCCAGCTTCCCACCAGCAACTAGAGTTTGGATAGCAGTGCCAAGACTCCAGCAGATCTGCTATCTGTACCCGGCTTCGGCACGGAGCAGAAGCTTTGGCTTACGCCACGGGATGCTCTCCCTGGACTGCCTGATGGCAGGCGAGAGCACACCAGTTTAGGAATCACTATTGTTTTTGCATTAAGATCAATACACCTTGGTCTTTGCGGGAGTTCCAGCTCCCAAACAGTGTTTTCGAGTTTGGGAACGGCACAATAGGTGGAATAGAGACTCGGCCTTTGTGAATTGGATTCTAACCTCGGGAAAATAGCCAGACAAATTGTGGTACTTTGAGTTGGCAGCTTCGATTGGGCTCTACCACTTCCAGCTCCGAAGACATCAAAGAAAACCAGCGGAGCGTGGATTCCAATGCCAATGTCAGTGTTCGCACTAACGCTAACTGTAGAGTTGGCGATTCTGTTTATAAACAGTTAGTTAGTGTGTAGTAAATTTTACTCACATGTTGGTGGAGTTAGACGCTCACCCGTCGCTTACTGATCCTGAGCCCACAGTTCTGTTATGTTGAATGTTGAAGCTTTCTGTCGCGACTAGATTCGGGTTTTGCGCTACCGGTATCAAAGATCGAGCCCTGTGTTGGAGTGTGGCGGGGCTCAAAGCGGCGGTCGTTTCCAGCGGATTCCTCCTCTGGCCATAGAGAAGTTGCTTCAGATATCGTTGGCGGTCAGTCAACCGCCCTCGTTCGTCTCTCAGTTTACTTCTTTAAACAACGAGGTCACCTTTGCAAAGACCGCGACCAGGTGCTTTGAGATGCCCTTTCCGTCGACGCCCTCCGGTCTTACTTAAACGCATTCGACGCATCGGCTGCGCAGGACAATACTGTAGTTATGTAGGAAGCCCACAACAGGGTAACACGTTTGCTAACACCACTAACAGTAAGTTAGTGTGTAGCAATTCTGGCAAACATTTTGGCGGAGTACACTAGTCAACGTTAATGTTTGCGCTCAACAACGTTTAAAAACACATACATTGTTTCAGCAAATAGTGACTGTTCAGAGCAGTCACTTCAGAAGAACAGTCCATCTTCCAACACCCATGAACCCACGGCAACGCGGGCCGATGTTACTTTCGTGTCTACGCTTCTTACACAAGGCAAGGACCTAGACCAGGACCAAGCTCAGGAAGATCTATCTAGCGAGCAACGATCTGTGCTTGACGCGCTTCGGTTGGTGCAAGAATCAGTTCGTGAGTGGCATTTGGGTGTATGCAAAATTGTCATTGTCGATAAATGCAAAGGCGATATTGGTCACGGGAGCGGATTTCACTGGGGAAACGGGTGGGTTATCACCGCCGCTCACGTATTCACTCATGGGCTTAATTCTCCCGATCAAAACTGTTGCGACACAAGAAGGTTGCGTTTCGAATTTTATGATGACAAGAACCAGGTTTTTCAGGTGTTTCCCACACAGTCTCGTATCGCAGTTGTGGCAGATCTTTCAAAACTGCCGAGAGATTCATCGCTTGTGCACAGCAATGATCTGGCGATGATAAAACTGGGGTATCAGTCTGAATACGGAATTAACCAAAAAAAATCCTCAAACTTTGAGGGGTTTGAGTCACAGCACCCGAAGTGGGAAGTGGATGAAAATACTCGGATCACTGACATCCCTCCATTTGTGGATCTTTATCGTTTGTCGAGGCAAGGTGCTGTTGGAAGGCTGACCTCCTTAGCCCTGGAGAGATTGGGCTTGGTTTTCAATCGGAATCTTGTGTTCCCAATCCATTTTGGCAAAGAATATCGCGTCAAACAAATTTCGAAGCCGTCCATTTTCGTACGGAGCTGGTGTTTCTCGCCAAAAGATGTGGAAGAGAAATTAATCTACCACCAAGCCTATGAACGTAACGGGTCGTCTGGGGCACCACTGTTTTGTCTAAGAAATGCTGGTAACCCATTCGAGCTCATCGGTATGGTCGTATCGGGATGCCCTCAAGTGAATTGTGCGCTAGTCCTCAACCAGCCCCTTCTCTATGCCATGACTCGTGTCCACCAACACAGACAAAGGGCGGAGGCATTTAAATGCAAGAAGATCACAATTTCCGGCAACAAATGGGATATACATGAGAAAATATCCGCCATCACGAAGCAGCACCTAATAGTGCTGAAGAACCCTCGTACCATCTATCACGAATCCATCACTGGAAAGCTTCTTGCTGGCTTTGGTTTATTTTTTTTCGGGCTCATGCTGATCGTTTGTTCATCTTACCCAGTTCATCACTGTGAAACTTTTTGTTGGTGGCTGCAGATTACTGCCCGTGAGCATTCGGTACCGCTACATGTATTTATGCTTACGGCTGGCGTGATTGGTGCTGTTATCGGTGCGTCATTAATTGTCTTCGTGCTGTGTAGCCAGTAATTGAGCTTGCTCCAAGTAAAAGACTCATATATATTCTCAATTTCTTTTTCATTCTCTGATCGGTCTCATGTACGACGAACCATATTCTTCCACCAAAAAGTCGACAGGATCAGCTACGGTATCGTATTTGACCCCATTCACCTTTACTTTCAAGTATGGTAGGATTTTTTCTTTCGGGATACTATCATTTCTCCTTTGCGTACCCTCGATATTCCAATGCCCTGTAACCTCTGGATCAGGTTCCATTCGATAGAGATCAAGATATGGTCCAGTACAGGTCTCAATTGGAGCCATTAGGGTCGGATCATACAATATCGCAGCTAATGGATGTGTAGGTGCCACACAAACCCTCCAGATACTATCCATGAAAACGTGATATCCTCTGTCTTGCAGTCTTCTCCTCACAACAGGCATAGGATCGTTCTGTAGCTGATACCCGACGTCCACATCTTCCGTATACGGGATAATCCCTTCGTCCCTCACTGCACCCAGTAGAGTTCCAAACACAAGTGCAGGTTCACCTCCTGCCTGCTCCAACTCGTCGTACACATCCACCAGTAACATATGCAGCACACTGGCTTGACATGGAACTCTTCTTGTGCTAGTCAACAAACCCATTCGGTCGGCATCTGCACACTCTTCTTCGTCGAATTTCGTAGTGATCGGTAGACAATTCTCCCAAGTTTGGTAGTTTTTCAAGCTTTCATCGCACAGGTAGTCGTGATGTCCTTCGAATCGTGGAACCTTTGGTTTCATAGCTGCAATCCAATTGTAGAACGGATCCTTTGTCTCTGGGACTGGAAGGATTTCGGGGGAACAGCTCCAGTCGTCCGAGGCTACGGTGAAGTGTTTCCCATGGGTAACCCCGCATAGCGAGAGAAATGCACTCACCGTTATTGACACTAAGACGGTGATCAGGGTGCGATTTGAGGACATCAATTTGAATATGATGATGTGTACCACATGATGTTCTCAAATGGATTATTTTTTAAATAAATAAAAAAACTGTTTGAAAAGATGGGGCCAAGACAATACCAGCAATCAGTGTGCTTCTGTAGATAATGAGGTGACGAGAGAAGTGATAATCTGTGTTGTCTTTAGAATGTTTGAAAAAGGATGAAAGAAGACAGTTATTCATTTTTTAGCGCTTTTTTCTTCAAAGGGGTTTTATCCTATAAGGTATGCATGCACGTACATGTACTCCCATCAGATTAACCCCATCGTTTCCAATAAACCTTCTCGAATGTTATAATATTGACGATAAACACAACAAATTACGATTGAGACGCACGGTTGATTCATCCAAGAACAAATTAAGGCATCCAGGCAAAGATTTTTTTTTGTAATTTCTGCAAGCATACGAAGTCGCATTGATGACTACAATTACGATACCGAGGAAGGATCAACTCTGCTCTAGTTGCAAGGGTTGCCATTGGCACAGCTCGAAGCGCAGCAAGCGTCGAAGTTAGCTCCAATTCTGTTTTCATACTGTTGGCAGCAAGTACTGATACGTGTGTGCTTGCTCGAGTTCCAGGGTCCACAGGCTGGCTGGCAGAGCTTCTGTCCCTGAGTATCGGCGATGGCGACCACGACGGCGATAAGAGCAGCGAGGCAGATCTTGGCGTTCATGGTTGAATCTTGGTTGAGGTTGTTTTGCGACTTTGCAAATTGAAAACTGTTGGTGCTTGCTGCCAACAAGTTGTTGGGCTCCTCAGCCTTGAGATTTCTAATGATGACGGCCAGCAGGAAGGCGTCATCATATCTTACTGCAAGGCTTTGAAGACAGCACATATGGTTCAAAGTAACACACGACCTTCGTCCTTTGTGTTATCCTAGGATGATATTTCAGCATGGCCGAATAGATTTTGAATGTTATTTCTTGTACATGACTACTATTTGCAAATTCAAAACGCTGCACAGTTTATGTTGAGGATTTGCCGTTGATCTGCTATGTTGCAGACAGTACAAGGCAACTCGCAATGTAAGAGTGTTGGTGTCGAAGTTTCCAGAGTTCTAGAACGGTGCTTCGGTAGCTGCTAGGATAGGACGTCATGCTCTGAACGTTTTCTTACAATGATCACTTTTCATTCTGCACTACAAAGAGTAAGAGCCCTTCCATTTGTTAGTGGTTATGAGCCCAAATACGGCAACTAACCAAAACGAAATTCTCACCGACGAGAATTATTTCCTCTGGGAGCTCAATGCCCGTATGGCATTAGCGAGGAAGGGGCTGCAAGCGCACGTTGTCGCCGCCATGAAGCCAGAAGATGTAGCGCACCGGGAGACCGAGGAATGGAAGGTCGCCGACATGAAGGCTTTGGCTGTGGTGGCTAAGATGCTAAGTCCGACATACCAGTCGATGATTCGAGAGTCAAGTACGGCACTGGAAGCCTGGGAGGCGTTGAAGGCATTCTTCGTAAAGCAGTCGCTCCACAACCGCGTTCAACTGAGAAAGCAACTGCACGAGTTTACACTGGGGTCTGGTGAAGATTTGATGGCTCACATCGTACGCTTTGACGATCTGTGTTCGCGACTTGCAGCTGTGGGCGAGAAACTGACGGACGACGAAAAGGTTGTCATCCTGCTAGGTAGCTTGCCGCAGGAGTACGATATGATGGTTCGTATCATTGAGGCGCAAGAGTATGTAACGCTACTCGACACGAAGGAGATGCTGCGTCGTGAAGCTGAAGTAATCCAGAAGCGAGACGCCAAGGAACAAGCATTTAGAGCCTCAGTGCATGGGCAAGGAAGTCGTGGCCGCGGGAGAGGAAATGGACGTCGCGGTGGATACACTCGTGGAGGTGGCCGTGGAGGAGGCAGTCGACGCTGGAACGGAAATGCGAAAAGTGACTTTAACGGGACTTGCTTCGAGTGCAAGCAACGTGGGCACAAGAAAGCTGACTGCCCACGCTTGAAGGAAGATGCCAGTGACGAGTATGTATTTTCTGCTACGAGTGCAACAATGACTGACAAGATGGTGTGGATTCTGGACAGCGGTGCAAGTTCGCACATGTCTGGGGATCAAGTGGACTTTTATGATTTTCGAGAGTTAACCGCGCCGATTGATATCACTGTGGCGAATGGGCAACGTCTGAAAGCAGCCGGAGTCGGATCTGTGAATCTTCTCCTCGAAGACGGAGTGAAAGTGACGCTCACGGATGTGTTGTTTGTGCCGAGGCTGGACCGTAAGCTTATGTCTATACCTGCTCTAAGAGCTAGGGGCGTTGGAGTGCACTTCCAGGTTGACAAAGCGATACTTTAGTTTGGTGGTCGCACTGTTGCAAGTATTCCACGCGTTGGCAAGTTGTTTGCGTTAGAAGTAGGACGTGCTCTGAGAGAAGAAGTGAATCATGTGGTCGATTCATACAAGCACGGTGGCGATGTCTGGCATGCACGCCTGGGTCATGTATCTGACCAGAAGCTCAAGGTGATTAGTGCGGCGAATGATGACTTAAAGATCAGCGATAGTAACGGCGCTGGAATTTGTGAAGGGTGTGCGAAGGGTAAGATGTCGTCCAGCTCGTTCTCGCACAAGTCTGGCAGTGTGATCAAGTCTCGTGCTCCATTTGAGATTGTGCACAGTGACGTCATGGGTCCGTTGAAACCCAAGTCGAAGGGAGGAGCGCAGTACATCGTCACGTTCATCGATGACTATTCTCGGTTTGTTCAAGTGTATCTTATCACGTCGAAGAATCTCGTCTTTCAGCACTTCGTGGAGTTTACAGCATTGGTGAAGACTCAGTACAAGCAGCGTGTCAAGTGCATTCGCAGTGATAATGGGGGCGAGTATACCAGTAAGCGGTTCAACGAGTTTTGCAGACAGGAAGGGATCATTCATCAGACCAGTGCTCCGTACTCGCCGCAACAGAACGGGTTAGCAGAGCGTATGAATCGCACTCTTACCGAGATGGCACGCTCGATGCTGTATCACATGCAAGTGGACAAGCAGTGGTGGGGAGAAGCTCTGATGACTGCTGCACACATCGTGAATCGCATCCCGAACACTGCTCGACCTAACTCTAGCCCGATCGAAGTTCTCAGCGGTGTCAAGCTGTCGTTGGAGTATTTGCGTGTTTTCGGATCGCGTGGATTTGTTTTCGTGGAGAAGGTAAAGCGCAAGAAGCTTGATGCTAAGGCGCACCGATGCATCTTTCTCGGATATGCTGAAGGGAGCAAGGCATATCGTGTCTGGGACTTTGAAGATGAACGCCTAGTGACGACACGAACGATAAAATTAGACGAGCGCCCGCCATCCTTGTATGTGAATTTTAAAGGAGGAAACCTGACCGAGTCAACAGACCAGCGGATTGTGTTTGAATTTGATGACTTGTCGGAACCGTGTAGTGGAAGAACGAACGCTGAAGGTGACGAAGATGATGTGGTCATGGAGGAAGTCGCGGACTCTAACGCTGCAGACGACATGGAAGTCGACGAAGAAGGTGAACCTACGGCGCTCGTGCCGTCAGTGATGAACGCGCCCGCTGTGATGGAAGGGGGGAGAACGAACTCACAAGAACTGCAAGGCTTAAACTTCCGTCACAACGAGCTGGTTCAGTCAAGAACTCAGCAAAGCACACGCCCATTGGTTGTAGACACCGCTCTAACTCGCTCGACCCAACAACCAAGTGCAAGCAATCTGATTATCGCTCACGGTGTGCAAGAGCCGCTTCTCGATGGACCTGACCAGTCTCGAGCTATTGTACCTCATGGTGAGTCTGAAAGCCGCATGGTTTTCTCCGGAGTCGCTCGTCGTACCAGTGCCTCACAACGAGATCGTCCACGTCTACTAGCAAATTCGGCTGCGGATAATACTCCATCCAGTGGAGATGAACCGCCATTGCTCATCAGTGAACCTCGCTCAAGTTCTTCGGTAGACGATGATGACGGCACTAGCGAACCTGAAAGCAAGCGTCCCCGACTTGATGAATACGAAATCGCTCTTTCTGCTGCTGAAGTACCTCAAAGTTATGCTGAAGCGATGGCTTCTCCGGAGGCGAAGTACTGGAAGGAAGCTATTCGAAGTGAGATCCGGTCGCATGTCAGGAATCACACTTGGGACTTGGTCATTAGACCACGCGGAGTGAAAGTAATTGGTTCGAAGTGGGTGTTTGCATACAAGTACAACGAAAAGGGGGAGATTATACGCTACAAAGCACGACTAGTAGCACTCGGATACCTCCAAACGCATGGGATTGACTACTTTCACACGTATTCTCCTGTTGCAAGCACCAATACGATTCGAGTGTTTCTGTCTGTGTGCTGCCACAAAGGTCTAAAGATCCGCCAATATGACGTCGAGACCGCGTTCCTGAACGGGAATCTCACGGAGATCGTGTACATGGCGATACCCGAAGGAATTCGATCCGAAACCGGGATGGTGTGTAAGCTACGGCGCAGTTTATATGGACTGAAACAAGCTGCTGCAGTCTGGTACCAAACAATCCGCGCTGTGTTCAAGAAGATGGACTTTCGTGAGTGTCGCGCCGATCCATGTCTGCTTGTTCGTAGTGGCAAGTCACCGGTGTACATAATCCTCTATGTGGATGACCTGCTAATTGGCTGCAAGACAGACGCAGAAGCAGAGGCCATTTGTACAGAATTAGGTTCGCAGTTCAAGTTGAAGTCGATCGGTGATGCTCGATTCGTTCTCGGTATTGAGATCCAGTACAACCTCGGCAAGGGGGAGCTGCTGCTTCGACAGACACAGTTCATCGCAAAACTGCTGGAGAAGTTTGGTCAGCAAGACTGCAATGCTGTTCGAAACCCGCTAGTTCTTGGTCAAGACCTCACCCATGATGACTCGCATGAGCTGCTTCAAGACAAAACGAAGTTTCGAGAGCTGATTGGATCATTATTGTACGTGGCCAACGCAACACGACCCGACATTAGTGTCGCATTGTCGATTTTGTCCCAGTTCTTGGACTGCCCGCGTGAGATTCATTGGAATGCTGCAATCCGGGTTCTCCGGTATCTGAAGGGTACAGCCACCCTTGGAATTCAATTTCGCCGCGATAAACATCTTGTGTTGGAAGCCTTTGCCGATGCAAACTGGGGTGGAGACAAGTTGACACGCCGTTCGACGTCGGGAGTGCTATTACTACTCGGAGGTGCACCTGCTGTATTCAAGAGCAAACGCCAAGCAACTGTTGCGCTTTCATCCGCAGAGGCCGAATACATGTCGCTCGCTTTGGCTACGCAAGAGGTGATTTGGCTACGTTATTTGCTGTTCGAGATGGGCTTCAAAGTGAAAAAGCCAACGACGATTTACCTCGACAATAAGTCCGCCATTAGTATCGCGTCCAACCACGGATACACCCCGCGCGCGAAGCATATCGATCTGCGAGCGCATTTTGTTCGCGATCATGTCGAGGGGAAGACGATTTCGCTGAAGCACGTGGCCTCTGAGGACCAGCTTGCGGACTATCTGACAAAGCCAATTCCGACACCTCAACTAGTGAAACTACGCGACGCGAGTGGGATCAAGGAGCATGCGAGTTGAGGGGGAGTGTTGAGGATTTGCCGTTGATCTGCTATGTTGCAGACAGTACAAGGCAACTCGCAATGTATACTCTATTGCGCGCTCTGGTGGTTGTTGTCGACGTCATTCGATCCAAAGGAAAAAAACTGTGCCTTTAGCCGAGATTGCCAACTGAAAGCCTGGCTAAGGTGTCAGTAATAATACTGTGGCCACAGCGTGGACCCGTTGGTTTTACAGAAATGTAATACACCTCGTACATCGTGGATAACGTATGAACGATTTTTGCAAGGATTGCGCCACCCTTCCCACTTCAAGCTTTGCTTCATTTGCAGATATGTCTGCAAGCAAGTTAAAAAAAACTCTTATTTCTCATTTGCAAGCTAAAACGCATGAATCTGAAACTGCTCACTTTGAAGTATGTGCAAAATCGACATATTGGGGTGGTTGTTCTGTACCCCATCACTCATCATAGCTGCGTGAGAGTACATGAATTCTCGATGCCTGAGTATTTGCTAGTGATTCACAAATGTATCATTGACGTAGCGTGTGATTGCAAGATATCTCCGTTCCAGATTGAATATTAGGAATACGAATTGCCCCGAGAACTTTGCAAGGACTTGATGAATTAAACTGTGACTTTTCAACTTTCAGCTACTTCACGTAAAACCGGTCTTGATGTCGAAGCTTTCCTCAAGTAAGCTTACCAAGAGGAATTTTAAATGTCCATACACTGTTACGCAGAAAAGGAATCGAATTGTTTGAGTTTTTGCGCAAACGACATTGCCGCGTGCATTTATATTCGCTGCGAGAGTGTGTGGCGATGGCCTGGCGACAACAGGCATCTGCTGACAGCTTACCAATCCCGCAGCCAAAAGCGTTGGGATGACCGGAGCTCATCGCCAACAACACAAGTACACAGACGGCAGGCCAGATCGCACGCAAGCTCAGCTGACTTGCATGCATGGCTGCAACAAGAACAACTGCAAGGACGCTGCTCCCTGGACGGCCAAGGCGGCCGGCGAGAGCGCCCAAAGACTAGCATTAGAATCGATCACTTTGCAATTTACTTTGCACTACCACAGCAACCAATACACGTTGCATTTTGCAGGGAGTTCCAGCTCCCAAACTGGCAGCACGTCACAAAGTTAACTTTAGTTGTCATTCGTGCAAGAACGATGAGAACTCGCAGCGGAAGATCGATTCAAGGCAATCCAAGGATGCAAGTCGACCAAGCTGCTGAAGTAACCAACCCGGATGCAAGCAGGACAACAACGGACACCGACTTTACTACGGTGATCCCCGTTACGTCGTCTGCGCTGATGCCACCGTACCTGACCGACGTCTCTCACCAGGCCCTAGTGAAATGGAAGAGAGAGCGTCAGGAGTATGAAGACGCCGTCGAGGCTCGCTGCGCCACGACGGGCGAAGACAGAACGAAGGCGTTGATAAGCGTCAAAAATTCGTTCAATCGGCAACTGCTGGAGACGCTTTGCAAGTTCGAGTGGAACACGACGATCGAGGATGTGATGGAAGCTCGTATCGTTGCGGAGCTCGACAAAATTGTGAGCAACGTGATGAACGACGCCATCATCGACGTCGACTCGATCTTCAAGACCGAGTTGAAGATGGATATGCGAGAGCGCGATGTGAAAGCGCGGGTGATTAAGTATTTCATGAAATGCGATGAGGTGATCATGCAGCATGGGTTAGCTGGTACTTTGTCAACCATCGCTGGTATCAAGAAGAAGTGCAAGATACTTAAACGTCACCTTGAGCCTGCCGCACTGCGTGATGTAATTGACACGCACCATCGCCTCGTCGACCCGTCTAGCAAGACGGACGAGACTAAGCTGTACAGCCTCGTCAAGGAGAAAGCGCTTGAACAGGAAAAGGTTTTCAATCTACTATCGAAACGCAATCGTCAGCAACCACGACGCACTGACGACGGTACGAGAACCATGAAGAACAATGAAAAGCCTCCGAGGGCGAGTAACAACCAAGGTTTCGCTGCCGAAAGGCACAATGAGGCGAAATCGAACCGCTCGGTGGTGAAATCAAGCGCAACGAAGAAATCCCAGCCATCAGTTGAGAGCAAGCCAAGAACAGGTTGTTTTCACTGTGGCAAAGACCACTGGTTGAGCCAGTGTCCTGACCTCGATGAAGCAGCCAAGGAGGCACTACTTGCCGAGAGGAAAAGCAAGAAAGGAGCCAATGGCAATGGGCCGAAGCGTTACCGAACCAAGCGCCTAGAACAAACTACTGTCCCAGTCAGTGACGACCGCACAACGGTTTTGCTCAACGACACGGTTGAGGTGCCATGTTGTGCAGATAGTGGCTGCGATTTAAACATCATCTCCCGGAAACACGTTGAACTGCTCCAAGCACAGGACTCAACCGTCAAACTAATTGAGCTAGATGAGCCTGTGCACTCACAGGCAGTTGGAGGCACAACTTGGTCTCTACTCACGCGATCGACGTGAGACTTACGATCAACACCGCTGCAGGTCCTGTGAGATGTCAAGATCCCAAGAGATGTTTGATCATAGAGTCGGATGAGAACGAGATGCTTGTAGGCAAGCTTTTGCTCGTCGAACTGGGGATTGACATTGAGCAACAATTGGAGTACCTTGCGTGTCGGGGACCGGACGATGATGACTCTTTCGATGGGCCGGATGGTATGCCACCATGCAAGCCCAATAAAGCCGAGGTCGTACAGAATGTGGTTGACGCTCTCGTGCACGATGCTATCGACCGCGGTGTGATTGACGACTATATCACGACGCGACTAAACGAGGTTCTCCACAAGTACAGCGGCTGGCGACTTGAGTTGGGCGATGATCCGCCTGCAAGGGTACCGCCACTCAAGATTCGGTTGAAGCAGAATGCTACACCGTACCGATGCAAGGTACGGCAATACAGCCCAGACAAATCCGCTTTCCTCGAAGCATTCAACAAGCGCCTGGTGGAACTAGGCTGGGTGTTCGAGAACCGTGAGAGTCGATGGTGCTGCCCGGCGTTGCCAGTCCGCAAGCCAAGCACCAACGAGTTTAGGCAGACTACTGACTACAGGCCGATTAACGGGATGACGGAGCCTATCGCTGGTGTGATGCCAAGCTTGGAGGTTGCCCTCGAGCATTGCAAGGGTATGATGTACTACGCGATGTTTGATTTCCTGAAAGGATTCTGGCAGCTTCCTCTCCACAGGAGCAGCCAAGAATTATTGTCATACATGACGGACAAGGGTGTTTTCACGCCAACTCGAGTGCCACAAGGTAGCAGTGATGCGGCTCTACACTTTCAATCAACTGTGGAAATGGTTCTAGGGAACCTTGTCAACAAATGTGTGATTGTGTGGATAGATGACTTGCTGGTATTCGCCAACTCGCAAGAAGAGCTGGTGGATGCAATCGAGGCTGTTTTGGAAAAGCTTGATGAACACGGTCTCATTCTCAATCCGAAAAAGAGTGCTGTATTTCTCACGGAAGTGCGATGGTGTGGCAGGATCATCAACAAACATGGCATCGGCCACGACCCCGAACGAATCCGTGCACTACGGGAAATACCGACTCCGGCAACTGCGGCGGAACTCCAACAGTTCTTATGCGCCAGCAACTGGATGCGTGCTGGGCTTGTAGACTATGCTCGCGTCGCTCGGCCATTACAGGAGCGGCTCGATGCTGCACTGGCGGGCACACGAAAGACGAAGAGAGCTGCTGCTGGTATCCAGATCGAGTTGACGACCGAAGAAGAACAATCATTTGAAGCAGTGAAGGAACTCCTGAGCAATTCGGCGACACTAGCATACCCGGACCCAGACAAGCAGTTGTGTCTGCTCTCGGACGCCTCCGACAGAGGATGGGGACTGGTTGTCTCGCAAGTTCGACAGTGGAAACCTGATGTACCTATCCAAGAGCAGGACCATGAACTCTTGATCTGCATGGGTGGCAACTTCAGCGGATCGACGCTCAATTGGAGTGTAATTGAGAAAGAGTCGTATCCAATTGTGCACGCGTGTGAAAGAATGGAGTACCTGCTTCTAAGGCCACAAGGATTTCGACTCTACTGCGACCATCGGAACATTATCTTTCTCTTCTCGCCAAGCAAGGAGTTGAAAAAGCACGTTCGTGGCAAACTTCTTCGTTGGTCCACGAAGCTGCTAGAGTACCGCTATACCATCGAACATATTGCCGGCGTCCATAACGTGTGGGCAGACCTCATCTCACGGTGGGGCGGGAAGCAGCAACCAGCAGCAAGAATTCACTCGGCCAAACGCTTTACTCGATCAAAACGGAAACATGCAGAGAGTAGTGCAACGACCAAGAATGGCATGACGCCACTTCGTCCACTGGACCAGGATGGATTCGTGTGGCCCACGACCGACGAGATCGGCAGCATTCAGGCTCTGCATGTAACGCCAAAAGATGCTGTACCGGGCAATGATGATCTGTGGCGAGTCAATGGTTTGATCTGGATACCAAGTGATGCGACCGAGCTGATTGAAAGACTGCTGATCATTGCTCACTGTGGCCACAACGGACACCGCGGCATGAATGTGATGACGAACCACATCCGCCGGCTGTTCAGTATTGGTGGACTAGCAGGATGGTACGCGACTTCTGCGAGAAGTGCCTACTCTGCCTGCACGTGAAGGGCGGCGTGGTGATTCCACGGCCTTTTAGCGAAACACACCATACCTACGAACGCAACCACACCCTGCACTGGGATTTCCTCACACTTGGTGAATCTTTTGGAACGTCGCGTTACGTGCTAGTATTGAAAGATGAAGCAACACATTTCGTGGAGCTGGTTGAATGCGACGGACCTACATCGGAAGTTGCAGCTACTTCTATCCTTGACTGGTACAGTCGATTCGGGCCACCTAGTGTGTAACGGGGTTACACGTACAAGTGGTTGTACCACTTGTAACTCTAACAGTTAGGATAACTGTTAGAGGTTGGAAATGGGCCTCAGACCTTGGTGTGCTGTACACACCAAAGGATACATGGGCGAACCACATCATTGGGTGGTTCGTGTGCATTTGTGCATATTATTGGTAGAAAGTAACGGGTTTCTACCAATCACTGAACAGAGTTTCTGCCAACCACACGTTGGCAGACCCTTTAGAAATAGATAACAAACAGTTTTAGGAGGTCCATAATTGGCTTATGCCAAATTCAATAACAGTTCTCATTTTTACGGTATTTGCAGTATTAATTTAGTTATATTTGATTTAATTATACTTATTTAAATAAGTATACTTAAATTAAGTCTATTCTAATTGCACGCTTCCTCATACACGTAAGCGCACGTGTACGCCATCTAATAGGTCTAGGTAGACCCATTACACCTGGTAGCACTTTGTAGTCCGTCCCACGACCGACTGCAGTTCGTTCGTATGGAGTCATACGAACGCGGGGTGGAGAACTCCCCAATGGATCAGGGATCCACTGGGACCCCACACATGTCCGTGACGCGCACGGACTGTGCCCACCTGTCGGACCCAGAGTGGGAAGCTCTCCAAAGACTTTCGCAAGTCATTGGAGAGGCAGCGGTAGCGACGATGCTTCGTACGCTATCGCCGACAGAGCAACATGGTGTTGCTCTGGGGTACATTGTGAAGGAGCAACGAGATGTTGCTGCCTCGGTGGCTTCCCCGAAGCCACGCGTGGAGTCGTTGAAACTCCACGTGAGTACCTACACGGGGAAGGAGGACGAGACCCTCCTTCGTTGGCTTGTCGAACTTGACACAGCCGTTGCGGCTCGACGTATCGTCGATCCGATGTTGAAGGTCGCGTTCGCCATGTCATGTCTTGGCGGACGTGCGAGGAGTTGGGCCTATGGGCGCCGACTCTCGGATCCTACGTGCTTCAGCACGTACGAGGAGTTCAAGGAGGAACTAAAGCTTGCGTTTGAGCCTCCGAAGAACGAGTTCAGATCGAGAGCGGAGTTTCTCGATCTGCAACAGGGCAAGGATGATGTTCACACCTTTGCCCAGCGTGCTCGATACTTGGTATCGAACATAGTGGCCAACCCGATCGACGAGGCGACCAAGATCGTCACGTTCATGAAGGGACTAAGAGATGGTCCCGTCAAAACATATCTCTTTCGAGAGTATCCGAATACTCTCGAGGAGGCGATCAGCCTTGCGATGCAAGAGGAGTTTAGCCGGCGTCAAGCTAAACTCCGTGCGAACGCGCCGAAGCCGGCGCGTCCTGTTGCGGAGACGGGAGGTCCGGAACCTATGGACCTCTCAAGTGCTACGACTGCTGGTCAACAGCAGCGTAAGAACGTCAAGGTTCGATGTTACCTGTGTGGTAACATCGGTCACTATGCACGCAAGTGCACAGCGGGCGGGCGTTCAAAAAACGCCAAGGACCAGTAGGCGCGGGGCGTCCTACTGGTAATGCAGTCTCGCGTGTCGAACTCGGACACGCGACGTTGAAGGCTGCTGCCCCCAGCGAGAAGGTTTCTCGCTGTGAGATGCAAGATGACAAGCCAGGCCTTGTCATCCTGAACGTGATGTCGAAGAGAGTGAACTCTCTTCGTGCCCTAGTGGACTCGGGCGCGTCGAACAACTTTGTTCGACAGGGAAGTCTTCGAAGACTTGACTTCGAAGAGGCCGACACGCCTCGCAGCGTGTTGGAGGTGCGGTTGGCAACGGGTGCCACCGTGAGGACTGAGAAGCGCGTAGTCCGTGTGCGCTTCTCTTACAAACGAAGGACGTTTGTAGAAGATCTTATCGTCTTGGATCTAGACGATAAGTTCGACTTGGTATTTGGCATGCCGTGGCTTGCACGGCATGACCCGGTGATCAACTGGGAGAAGCGTACGCTCGTACGCTTCGACAACACATGCACGACAGAGAGCGATGGCCCTGTCAGTGCTGCACATGCACCGGCCGGTGCATGTGGATCCCCAGTTGAGGCAGCAGCGGCCGCCGCTGCCTCCGATCGCCGCCGGCGACCATCAACGACTCCGGGAGTCGTTGTGAGAAAATGTGTGTCGACTCAGAAATCTGAACCGAAGGGTCGCGGTCACATGAGTGATGGTCAGGTGAATGTGAATCACCTGACGCGTAAACATCTGAATGATGTTTGTCACATGAGTGATGGTCAGGTGAATGAGATTCACCTGAGAGAAGGTATTATACCGGTATTACCGGTATCCTTGGAGGTACTTCAAGCCTCCAAGGGTCGCGCCGACGACGTCGCGTCAACTCTGGGAGTTGACGAAGCAAATAACATTCGGGGAACCGAAAGACGTGCGTCAGCTCTGGGAGCTGACGCCACTGGCGCTTCGCTGCTAGCTCCGGGAACTAGCGATCGGTCGTCAGCTCCGGGAGCTGATGAGACGTGTACAGGCGAACAGTCGCTGCTAGTTCCGGGAACTAGCGATCGTACATCCGCTCTGGGAACGGATGATATGTGTACAAGCGAACACTCGCTAGCGCAGGAAGCTAGCGAGAGCACGTCGACTCCGGGAGTCGACGATGCGGTTGCTTCATCCGTAGTAGCGGGTGAAGTTGCTCCATCCGTTGTAGCGGATGGAGGCGCAGCGGTTCAGGGAACCGACTGCGCGGCAGGAGGTGCTGGCGGTTGCAAACGCCCAGCACCCGAACAACCTGCGTGCTCACGTGCAGCGGTGCTGCACGCGATGAGCGGCACACAAGCAGTGCTTGAATGTGCGAGTCAGCGGAAGGAATCCGCTGACGATTGCGATAACGTCCCGTCCAAGGTGGGATGCCTTGGACGTGGAGCGCCTGGAGCTGAGCTCCATGGCAGACCTTCGCGGCGCAAGCTCAGGGAGCTTTGCGAGTCCCAGTCCGTGACTGTGGAGGGTGTGTCTGCGGTGCAGACACCGAGTGTCAAGGCGTTGGATGTCTTGACACGAACTGATACTGCGGTACAGTATCAGAGCGCGCGGCACCAGCTCAGTGAGCTGTGTGAGTCTCAGTCCGTGACTGAGGAGGGTGTATCTGCAGGGCAGACACCGATTGTCGAGACGTTGAACGTCTTGACACGTACTGGTACTGGGTTACAGTACCAGAGGATGCGGTTGGAGAATCCGCCGACGTGTGCGTCGGCGTTGACCGCACTTCCAACGATGAGTTGGAAGCGCTTCACGCGGGACTTGTACGATGGACGCATCGAACAAATTTGCATTCTCTCGGATGTCGAGAGAGTGGATCGTGAAGCCGAAGAGCTGAAGCAGCTCGTCGTCGATGGCATCACTGAGGGCGATGACACCCTCAGTGCGAAGACCAAGAAGCAACGCTTCGAAGAGCAGAGTTGGGACTCGTTGAAGTCGAGTCCCTATTACGAGATTCTGCGGGAGTACAAGGATGTACTCCCGGACGAGATTCCTTCGGAGCTTCCGAAGGACAAGGGCGTACAGCACGAGATTGATCTCGTGCCGGGCACGAAGTACTGTGTTACACGGCAGTGGCCACTGCCGCGTGAACAAGTGCAAGCGATCGACAACTTCTTTGAAAGTCGTCGTCTTGCAGGTCAAGTGCGGGAATCAAAGTCCCCGCACAGTGCTCCAACGTTCTGTGTTAAGAAACCACAGGGCGGCTGGCGCATCGTTCATGCGTACAACAAGTTGAACGATGCGACGATACCGGCGCAGACGCCGATACCGCGAAAAGATGTTATCATCGATTCGATGGCCTTGAGCACTATCTTCAGTGCTCTAGATCTGCGTGATGGATTCTACCAATTCCTCATGCGTGAGAGGGACATCACACTCACAGCGGTAAGAACTCCAAGCGGTATGCTTTGGGAGTGGCTGGTCATGCCACAGGGGCTTAAGAACGCCCCTGCGACGTTCAATAGATGCGTAACACATCTATTGCGCTCGGTGCGCGACTTCGCACCGAGCTACTTCGACGACGTGTTCGTCCACAGCCGGGCTGTGAACGGGAAGACGGACATTGAGATGCACAAGGTGCATCTCCGGAAGCTGCTAGAGCTTATGAGGAAACATAAGCTCTATGCGAACCTGAAGAAGTGTATCTTCGGGGCGAGCGAGATACCCGTGCTGGGGTGTCTCGTGGGGAAAGACGGCGTGCGCCCTGACCCAGAGAAGGTCAGAGTGATCAATGAATGGCCCACGCCATCCAATGTGAAGGAACTGAGGCAGTTCCTTGGGCTTGCCACGTACTTGTGCAAGTACGTGGAGAACTATGCGGGCAAGATTCGCCCATTGTCACAGCTTCTTAAGAAAGAAGCTGAGTGGATTTGGACGACCGAGTGCGAGGAGGCATTCGGTGCAGTCAAGCAGGGCTTGACTGAAGCGCCGATCTTG
Source organism: Phytophthora meadii (assembly GCA_032432875.1). NCBI lineage: Eukaryota > Oomycota > Peronosporomycetes > Peronosporales > Peronosporaceae > Phytophthora > Phytophthora meadii. The sequence continues at coordinate 192,362 of JAUMGV010000069.1, read as the reverse complement.
GCCGTGGCGGACCAAGATCGTCCATTCCACGTAGTGTGCGATGCATCCGACTTTGCAATCGGATGTGCATTGATGCAACACGATCACGAAGGGCGTGATCGTGTAGTCTACTATAAATCGCGTCAGCTGAAGCCAGCTGAGCGTAACTATCCCGTACATGACAAGGAGCTCCTTGCCATGAAGTATGCACTCGCAAAGTTCCGAGTGTATCTACTTGGGAGTAGACCGTTCGTGGTCTATACAGACCACGCATCATTGCGTACGGCGATTAAGTCGCCGCACGTCTCGCAACGTATGGCGAGATGGTTGTCCTTCTTCGCGGAGTACAACTTCCGGGTGGAGTACAAACCCGGAAGACTCAATGTAGTGGCCGACGCGTTATCGCGTCGACCCGACTATGCGGAGACGGTCGACGCCAACGCTGTTGGCGTCGTGAGGACAAGTGTGCCGTCGTCAACATTGATTGACGACGTGAAGAACGCGTATGCAAGAGATGCAGACGCGAAGGGGCTGCTGGAGTTCCTCGCAGCACCTTCCGACGTGGCACGTCGGAAGCTAACCCCTCATCTTCGAGCTCGTGTACACCGCTATCGTGTACACGAAGGCCTACTGTTATACAGTGCAGTAGACGACAATGCGGATCGCATTGTCGTTCCGAATGATCATGACCTCCGGTTGAGGATCATGTTCGAGTATCACGATGCCCCCACGGCAGGGCATCCGGGTCGTGAGAAGACATACACTCTTCTCACGCGTGACTTCTACTGGCACCACCAGTACAAGTGGGTGCGCAAGTACGTACGTGCTTGCGAGGTTTGTCAACGCGTGAAGCCTGCGCAGGTCTCGCAGGCTCCTCTTCAATCACTACCGATTCCGTCGGAGTGTTGGCAGTCCATGTCCATGGACTTTGTCTTCGGTCTTCCGCCTGACAGCAAGCGGAGGACGGGCATCGTAGTCTTTGTGGACCGATTCAGCAAGATGGTTCATCTTGCTGCCGTCCCGGCTACTGTTACAGCCGCGCAGACTGCGCGACTGTTTGTTGACATGGTGTTCAAACACCATGGCATGCCGCTCGACATTGTGTCGGACCGTGATCCACGCTTCACAGCGCGGTTCTGGCAAGAAGTGTTTACACTTCTTCGTTCACAATTGTCAATGTCGACTGCGGATCATCCGCAGACGGACGGACAGACCGAACGTGTCAACCGTGTATTGGGTGACACGTTGAAGAGCTACGCTCACTCGTTCCCGCATTGGAGCGAGTGCTTGCCGATGGCAGAGTTTGCCATCAACAACTCGGTGCATGCCTCGACAGGGCATACACCGTTCTACGTGAACGCCATGAGGCATCCACGATTGCCGAGCATGCTCGGCAGGGTAGCTTCCTCCTTAAGTGGGGGAGGATCTACGGTTGCGTCCGAACAACCGCAGAATGCAACTGATAGCAGCACACTATCAGCTGCGGTGACGCGTGCGACGTCTCGTTCGAGCGGGAACGAGCGCGCGATGTCTGTGCCGGGCACAGACATGAGAGATGATAGCGAGCAGGCAGGGCCTGCTGCTGACAAAGGCGACAAGCTGATAGGAGTCAGCTCGAGTGCGCTAGACTTTGTCCAGCGAAGACAAGCCGTCATACGGTTTGTCCAGGATGCTATCGCAGCTTCTGTCGATCGACAGAAGCTGAACGCTGATAATGTTGGTAGGGGCAACATAAATGAATTCAAAGTGGGTTCATTAGTTTTGTTAGCTACACAAAACCTGCCTAAACATGCAGTGTCTGACTTTGGAGCAAGCAAGCTTGCTCCAAGATTCATTGGGCCGTTCAAAGTACTTGAACGGCATGGTAACGCGTACCGGCTGGACATACCATCCAGCATGAGGCTCCACCCGACCTTCTACGTCGGGCGGTTGAAGCCGTACGTGCAGCACGGACTACCTAGGGTTGGTAGTCCGACTGAGGAGTGCGAGAGGCCTGGAAGGCCTTCTCGAGACCGTCGACTCGGTCGATCAACCGGTTCACTCTCGTCCCAAGACCGGACGAGAGGTTCGAGGCAGTCTGAGCTGCCTCGCAGACCTCAGCACGGAGGACACGAACCTCCTGCTTCAGAGCAGCTATCTCAGCGCTCTGTGTCTGCTCCAGCGCAGCAACTCGATCGTGCAGGGCACGATCGTCATGGTCATAGCGTTGACCATGCGGAGGGAGTGTTCCCACCCCTCCGCCGCCGTTGCGCGACGCGCGTGGAGCGATCCGCTGGATTGTGGAGCGGATTGTGGCTCATAAGAGAACGAACTCTCAAGGGGTTCGTTTTCGTATTCGTTGGAGAGGATTTCCTCCCCATCGAGATACATGGGAGCCGCGGAACGTCCTGATGGAGGACGTTCCGGAAATGATGAGGGCGTACGAAGCCCACCATAACTTGCAGGGTTAAACCCTGCACGAGGAGTGCTGCGGTCAGCCACAGCACTCGGAGCTTCGCGTGGCACAATACGACCACGGAGTTCCTTGACGTGATCGGGTACACGGACGACCGTGTACCCCAGGAGATCACTTTCGGTAAGGCGTGTTGCCAAGGGTGGGCAACACGGACAGGGTGTGCCAAAGGGAACGGCACATGGGATCCCCGCTTCCATGGACTGATCATGGAGGCGTTCACACTTACCACGTGTAGTGTAAGTGTAGTAGCGATCGCGAGCCGCAGCAACGCGATCGCGATATGCCTTCGGGTCTTTGTTGAAGTTATCAACAAAGGCGTTCCACGACTGACAAAGTGCCTGCCACTCGGGCACTTTGCTCTTGCGCGAAGTCTTCTTCGCTGCATAGTATCGGAGCTCGTGAAAGAGCCCGATATAGTAGTCGCGTCTTTGAGTCTCGGACTCAAAGACAACCTTAGCGGCGACATCGTCGTCGTTGATACTGTTGCATGAGTACAACAGTATCGGGTTCGGTGGTGAACTGGCACCGAACCGGTCATGGATCTCCGCCTCAGTAGGCATCCATGGCGTGCGCACTGGCGGATCAGTGCGCGGGGCAGTGAGCGCCCTCGACATGGGGGACGCTTCATCATCACTGCGCGGACGCTTCGAGCTTGAAGCGTCCGAGGCCTCATAACGAGGTCGTCGAGATCCCACGGGTGGGTCTGACGTGTCTTCGGATGAAGACACGGGAGCGGGAGCCTTGACATCAACCTCCCCCTCCTCGACATCCTCCTCGTAGTTGAGGATGTCTTCGTAGTCCTCTCCAAAGAGTTCTTTGAGAGGGACAGCAGGATTCTTAATCTCTGCTAGAGAAGAAGAAGAAGTCTTCTTCTCGTGCTTCTCCTTATGGAGAGCATGGTACTTGGTGACAGAGAGCTTCTCTGTCGGACCGCTGGAAGCAGCAGTGCTAGTGGGCACTGCTGAGGTCGTTGTTCCTGCTGCAGAGGCAGCAGGTGAGGCTTGCGCATCCGCAGAAGCGGACGGAAACGTGGGCGTTGGCGAGTTCATTGCGAAATGAACTCGGATTTCTCTTGGGAACTTGACGGTCTTGTCAAGTTCTGTTGATTGACGTATCGAGACCGATACGTCGAATCTTAACGGGGGGATGGTGTAACGGCGTTACACGTACAAGTGGTTGTACCACTTGTAACTCTAACAGTTAGGATAACTGTTAGAGGTTGGAAATGGGCCTCAGACCTTGGTGTGCTGTACACACCAAAGGATACATGGGCGAACCACATTATTGGATGGTTCGTGTGCATTTGTGCATATTATTGGTAGAAAGTAACGGATTTCTACCAATCACTGAGCAGAGTTTCTGCCAACCACACGTTGGCAGACCCTTTTGAAATAGATAACAAACAGTTTTAGGAGGTCCATAATTGGCTTATGCCAAATTCAATAACAGTTCTCATTTTTACGGTATTTGCAGTATTAATTTAGTTATATTTGATTTAATTATACTTATTTAAATAAGTATACTTAAATTAAGTCTATTCTAATTGCACGCTTCCTCATACACGTAAGCGCACGTGTACGCCATCTAATAGGTCTAGGTAGACCCATTACATAGTGTGTGGGTCAGCGATTCAGGATCACACTTCAAGAGCAAGGTTATATCTGAATTAAGCCGACGACTGAAGAGTCGTCTCGAGTTCATCCTCGCATACACCCCGTGGAAGAATGGCTCTGTAGAGCGGGTGAACCGCGACATCACCCAAGTGCTGAAGGCATTGGCACTGGAGTTCAAAGTGAGCATGCAGGACTGGCCGTACCTACTACCACTAGTGCAGTCAAGCATCAATCACTCTCCAGTTGCGTCACTGGCCAACCGAGCTCCTATTGAGCTGTTCACCGGGCTACCGTGCCCTAATGCTCTCGATTCCATATTCCTGCCAGGAGGGAAGGGACGTGTAGCCACACTGAGCGAGCCGCGATCCAGCACGGAGCAGCAACTAGCTAATCTACGGGCTGACCTCCAAGAAATGCACAAGCCTGTCAAGGCAGAACGCAAGCGCCAAGCTGAACGTTACCGGGCACGATACCATTACCATCAGCGTGTGAACTTCTCGGTCGGAGACTACGTGTTGCGCTCACGTGTCGACGAGAAACTTCATGCAAACAAGCTACGCGTGATGTGGGCCGGCCCATACAGAGTGGTTGGCAGTGCTGACTACTACTTTACAGTTGAGCATCTGGTCAACGGGACTACAGTGAATGTGCACCCATCTCGCCTAAAACTCTACGCAGACGACTCACTCAACGTGACCGAAGAACTGCTGGACCATATTGCCTCGCAAGGGACACTGATGGCCGTGGAGTCTATCTTGGAGCACAGAATGAACCCTGACATGGAAGCCTACGAGATCAAAGTCAAGTGGATGGGTCTCGAGACTATCGAGGACTCTTGGGAGCCGCTGAAGACCATGTATGAAGATGTACCACAACTACTGCTACAGTACGCGAACGAAGCAAACGATGGTGATTTCCTACTCGCTGTGACCTCCCAGACGAAGTCCGAGACGCCAAGGCAACGCAGGAACTGAGTTACAAGCATTTCCTGCCCAATTGCATATGACGTATGAGAGTTTCGAGATCTTGCAAGCATTTCCAAGTCGCGCCGCAATGGGTATCTTGAGTTCGATCCCAGACACACGTACTAGTCAACTTTCAGACGATGGATCACAATATCAACAAGTGTATTCAAGTGTCAAGCAACTCTGCAATCTGGTTGGCTGATATTAAGATTTCTCGGTTCTGATTAGGCAAAAAGGTCAAGGCGAAAATCGTTGCAAATCCGAGAGATCACAACATGTAACACTGCAACGCGTTGAAGTTGGAGGACCGGTCATGCACAGTATGTGACGAGGCAGTCACAACCGGACGATACAATCGCACGCACGCTGGAGGGAGGATTTCGACTGAGGATTGAAAGCTTGGGGGGCAGTGTGGCGATGGCCTGGCGACAACAGGCATCTGCTGACAGCTTACCAATCCCGCAGCCAAAAGCGTTGGGATGACCGGAGCTCATCGCCAACAACACAAGTACACAGACGGCAGGCCAGATCGCACGCAAGCTCAGCTGACTTGCATGCATGGCTGCAACAAGAACAACTGCAAGGACGCTGCTCCCTGGATGGCCAAGGCGGCCGGCGAGAGCGCCCAAAGACTAGCATTAGAATCGATCACTTTGCAATTTACTTTGCACTACCACAGCAACCAATACACGTTGCATTTTGCAGGGAGTTCCAGCTCCCAAACTGGCAGCACGTCACAGAGTGTAATCTATAGGAATGCGCATTGACGGCTACAATTACGAAGGCGGCATCGTCCTAGTTGCAAGAGTTGCCTTTGGCACAACTCAAAACGCAACAAGCATTGAGGTTTGAACCAGTACTTTTTTTCAGACTGCTCGCAGCAAGTATAGATCCAATTGTGCTTGTTTGAGTTCCAGGGTCCACCCAGAGTTTCTGTCCCTGGGCATTGGCAATGATGGCCACAATGTAGACCATACATCCTTTATGTTCATCGTTGGAGCTTTGTTATTTTGTACCTTAGCAAATTGAAAACTACTGATATTTGATACGAGTACAAAATTCTAACTAAACGAAGAATTCATGACGAACATGACGAACAAAGGAGCTTTTGCCAACAGGCGTCCTGCAAACCTTATTTTTTGTCGTGAGGTGGTCAAACAATGAGCTTTTTTCAACGGATTTTAGCGAGAATGTGTTGCAGTGGACGTATTAAATATGATAGTAAGGTCTTAATACTGTTTATGCTTCAGCCCAAGAATTCATTTGACTTAGGGAGACACACCTATCTTGAAAAAGCTGAATATTTCTTGGTTGAGGTCAATTTCTCTTTTACTCTGAGACTGTGAGTTGTGGAAGTCCAAATCCGTACTGTATCAATGGGCCTAAAACTGAAATGATCTACAACAAAGAACTGTCTCGATGAAACTTGTTCCAGACAGAGCCGCAAGCTACACATGCATTATCACACGGAGTATAAAACCTAAACAAAATCAATTTTCTTGGGGCCTAATAATAAAAGTGATTTTAGGATAGATAGTATTGACCATTAACCTCATGATTGTGATCACTTCTGTCCAAATGTATCGGATTCTTCACACCTCGACAACTTTATCAATGATCACCCTCGGGCTTTTTCCCTCTATCCTCGCTCGCTGTTTGCCGATGCGGAAGGACAACTATGGGTACCCCCACGCTTACAATTTAAGAACTGTACATTAGACTAGTTTACACGGAAAATCCCATTGAGAAGTAACGCCACCTAACACGGTAATACTTTCTTTCTGAAAGGGAAAGAACAAAAAAAAACTCTGAAGAACATGGTACGAAACGGATTCGAGTTTCACGAAAAGTATATACAGTTTCACAGTCTACACGTGAAAGGAAAAACACTGAACATGTACTGGTACGAAGGAAAGGGAACGAGTGTTTTCTTTTGTAGCCTTTGCTAGATTTGTTTTTCTGAATGACACTAAGGTATTGCATTCACTTTGACTAACCCCCTAAATAGTCCTGCTATCGCCTAACTTCCATGTAGTACGTTCTCAACAGTACTTTGCAGGAAAGTTTGCTAGGGTGTGTAGAAAGTCGCGCGGACGATTACTTTCTCGAAGATCCGGTTGTATCGCCACTGCAAGGGTTGCCGTTGGCACAGCTCGAAGCGCAGCAAGCGTCATAGTTGGCGCCCTTGCTCTTTTCATACCTTTCACAGCAAGTACTGATACTGACGTGTTTGTCCGATTTCCAGGGTCCGCAGGCTGGCTGACAGAGCCTCTGTCCCTGGACATTGGTAATGGTGGCCACGACAACAATCAGGGCGGCGAAGGAGATCTTGACGTTCATGGTTGGAGCTTGGTGGGGTTGTTTTGTGACTTGGCAAATTGGAAACTGTTGGTGCTTGTTGTGTTCTCCAGCTCGTAGTTTTCTCGTGATGACACAGACCGGAAGGGCTGCTCTCTTAAGGGAAGTTCCATATGATGTTGAGTAATAGACTGTATATCTGCATGCACGTGACGAGGACACTACATTGTGAGACCTATCTAAATACTGTTGTCATTCTAACCATTGGGGACCCCGATTTGGAGTAGTCATTAAAATTCACGAGATTTTCGCTTAAAAACTCGATAGTGCAAGCTTACATCCCACAGTTCGTTGTACGTATTAAAGAAGGGATTTTATGCATTCTGCAATCATAAGTTTGCAACTGCAAAGTTTCCAGGCACATTTGATTGCAGCCGCAAAGGTTGATTTGTCACGATTCGGGACAAATCAACCTTTACGACCTCGCTGGATGAATTCGTGCACTATCAGAGCTTTGTAAAAGTTGTGCTTTGTAAGTTGGTTTTGTGAGGTCTGGAACCCAGACTTGTGATTCTGGTCGTTCCATACCGATGAAACTTCCTTTCAGTATAGCTAGTGCTCTTATATGTGGTCTGAATAATGCACCACATTTGTATGTCTCAGATAACGAAAGCACGACTTTTCCAAAGCACTACCAATGCAGTCTGGCATACGACGGAAAGGTTGATTTGTCACGAATCGTGACAAATCACCCTTTCCGCTGTAATCAGATGTACTTGGATGCTTTGCAGTAAACAAAGATAGAAATTCCTCCTTGACGAGAAGGTCTAAAACTTATGCAGAATGTAAAATTGCAGGAATTCGAGTTTTCTAAGCGAAAATCTCGTGAATTTCAATGACTACTCCAAATCGGGGTCCCCAATGGTTAGAATGACAACAGTATTTAGATAGGTCTCACAATGTAGTGTCCTCGTCACGTGCATGCAGATATACAGTCTATTACTCAACATCATATGGAACTTCCCTTAAGAGAGCAGCCCTTCCGGTCTGTGTCATCACGAGAAAACTACGAGCTGGAGAACACAACAAGCACCAACAGTTTCCAATTTGCCAAGTCACAAAACAACCCCACCAAGCTCCAACCATGAACGTCAAGATCTCCTTCGCCGCCCTGATTGTTGTCGTGGCCACCATTACCAATGTCCAGGGGCAGAGGCTCTGTCAGCCAGCCTGCGGACCCTGGAAATCGGACAAACACGTCAGTATCAGTACTTGCTGTGAAAGGTATGAAAAGAGCAAGGGCGCCAACTATGACGCTTGCTGCGCTTCGAGCTGTGCCAACGGCAACCCTTGCAGTGGCGATACAACCGGATCTTCGAGAAAGTAATCGTCCGCGCGACTTTCTACACACCCTAGCAAACTTTCCTGCAAAGTACTGTTGAGAACGTACTACATGGAAGTTAGGCGATAGCAGGACTATTTAGGGGGTTAGTCAAAGTGAATGCAATACATTAGTGTCATTCAGAAAAACAAATCTAGCAAAGGCTACAAAAGAAAACACTCGTTCCCTTTCCTTCGTACCAGTACATGTTCAGTGTTTTTCCTTTCACGTGTAGACTGTGATCTTTTCGTGAAACTCGAGCGGAGAGACTGCAAACACAAGCAACTGCATGATCCTTTGGCAGACATTGTCAATTCATTTACTCGGACACACATGAGGTTGATGTTAATGAGGCTGTTGTCGTCGAAGCCCTTCGACAACTTGGTTCCGATTTGGCTACTACTGAAGCTGTATCTCCTCTTGAACAATGAATTTGGATTCATCGTACGTAATGGCGAATTGGCTCAAATTTTGATGTTTCAGCTATTAGCTAAATTCTTTCCCTGTGACAATTTTCAGGCTCTGGGTGGAGATTAAAAATTGATTAGCTGGTTCGACACTGCTCGCTTCAGAATCTAACGAAAATGACTTATATATATAAATTCTAATCCAATTTCAAATTGAGGAAATAGTTTGTCATCAGATGACAAACTATCAGATTCTGATAAAAAGCAAGGCGTCCGTGTCAATGACTTCTTCAGTGGGAGGAAAGATGTCGCCGTTATTAGCACTAATACAGTCAGTAGTCTCAGAAACGACAGGACGCGAGTTGGGATACGTCTCTAGCCGCATCGTAGCTAATATTCTGAATAAAATCTTTTTATTACACCCCAATAAAATTGATTTTGTTTAGGTTTTATACTCCGTGTGCGAAATGCATTTGTAGTGTGATGCTGCGATTGTATTTCGAAGACTTGACTGTGGGCTCACGATATATTTCCTGAAATCATTCAACCCGACAAATTCAAGAATGTGTACGTACAAGCTGCCACTCGATTGAAACAGTTGAGCATTGTTTTATTTTGCGTATCCAACGTTGGCTTCAACATAGCGCCAGGTATGGACTCCATGGACATGTTTCTTTCGGTCGTCATTGATTTGGCGATTGTTGGTTTTTCCGCAGACTCGTGATATTCAAAGCACCTGGAGAAGGAACCAAAAAGTATTTCTTATAGTTCGAGCAGCCATTGTTTTTCGTGTGGTTTGGAGTCTTCGGAACGACATTTACTTCCGTCCAACATCAAACGCCAAATATCGGCAACCTGCAAAATTCCTTCAAGAAGCAATGCCAATTTATTTACCATCACGCGGTTGAACTTGATTGTGATCGATCTACTTTGGAGAAGCTAACCCGAAAACTGGGGTTTGAAACAACGATGAATGTAATCCCTGAAAGGGCAAACAGCATCTGGATTCCGCTGACTTAGTGCATTCTTGAGATAGAATCACACAGACGAGAAATCCGCTAACTAGTTAATCAACTCATTTCTTCTTCTTCTTTTGTTTGGCAATAATTGAACGTTGATTAGATTGCGTACGTGTATACTGCCAGAATTTTATGTAGGCAAAATATATTTTACCAAGATCATTCGCCATTACATGTACTTAAAGTAATTTTTTAAAGCGAAAAGACATGAATTCACGTACAGTTTGACAGGAAGTTTGTAGCATTGAATCCTTCTCGAAAAATTTCACTGACAAGATGACGTAGATGAAGAACACGCGAAGATGCCCGAAAAATAGAGGCGTTGTCAGTGAGAGATTGTAGTAGATCAATTGGTAACTTGCCATTCTCGAAGTTTAAATTTCTGGTGGACGACGAAAAAAACGGATTAACTCGTTCCATTGATGAATCGATTATTTTTGAAAATGACAAGATGGGGTAGTGGTGATAACTGAAATAATCGTATCAAATTTCAAAAGGTTGTAGAACCTTGGCTACTCAGTCACCATTAAGGAAAATCCACTGATCTTTGAAGTGTTTCAATCTCCACGTCTTCTTACTAACAACCTTTTTGTTGGATGATTGTTTCTGTCAATAAAAAAGCAACTTCCTGCAATTTCACTGAGTTTTAGACTATAATTTAATCTCTAAGAATCATTCTTTACGACAAAGCATTTGATTGCAGCGGAAAGATTGATTTGTCACGAAATCGTGACAACGGAAGAGGCCTCGCACCGTACGTCAACCAATAACTAAAAGTATACTACCGATACTGAAAGCCCAGAGAATGCAGTCGATACTGGTTCTGCGTGGACTTTCGTGCAGAGGGAATCGACCAGCAGTCCCGGATTTGCGCCACCATGAAAGTACTAACCCCCATGACGTTCATTGCCAGCCTTCTACTCGCCTCGTTCGCGGTTGAGAGCTCTGCTGCGTGCTCCAGCTATTCCTCGCGTTTCCAGCGAGACCTGGAAGGTGTCTGTGTCTGTACCGAGAAGGAATGCGACTCCGTCAGCAACGGCTACACGAAACTCAAGGCCGGTCAAGTGGGCGTCTACACCTCGTCCAAAGACGGCAAACGGTTAGTTTACACGGTGGCCAGTGTCGATGAGTCTCCAGCGGACGACCCGACGTACTTTATCGACGTGTCCACGCAGTACCAAACCATGCTTGGCTTCGGTGGGGGGTTTTCGGACTCTTCTGCTATCAACCTGTACAAACTGTCGGCCAAGCTGCAGGAGGTGGCGCTGAACCAGTACTTCGGGGAAACTGGCTTAGAATACAACATGGGCCGTGTGCCCATCGGCTCCACGGACTTCTCCATGTACTCGTACACGTACAACGACAAGGTGGACGACTTTAAGATGACCAACTTCACCATTGCCAGCGATAAGGACCCGATCTCCAACAAGATCGAGATGATCCAACGCTCGCTTAAGATAACACCCGGCATGAAGTTGTTCGCGTCCCCTTGGGCTCCTCCGTTGTGGATGACGCAGGGCAATTCAGTCATTAACTGTGTCATGAAGGGAAAGCCTGGCGACAAATATTGGAGTGCGCTGGCGCTGTACTACTCCAAGTTCTTCGATGCGTACAAGGAAGAAGGGATCAATTTCTGGGCCATGACGGTGCAGAACGAGCCTAAGAAACCTCCTTTCTCTTCGATCGTTTCAACGTGGGAAACATTACGTATTACTGGTGAAGAGGAGAGAGACTTCATCAAGCTGAACCTTGGACCGACGATGGAGAAGAACCACCCAGGACTAAAAATCATGGCGCATGACGAGCAAAAGCCCGATATTATGGGTCGATTGGAGATGTTTGAAGACCCCGAGTCCAAAAAATATTTGAGCGGCCTCGCTTTCCATTGGTACAAGAACATTGACTTCATTCTACCAGGTGCTGGTGGCTTTAAGCAGCTTGAGAAGTTCAATGAGGCGTATCCGGACATGTTCATGCTCGGAACGGAAGCGTGTTCTGGATATCTGCCTAAGTTCATTGGAACCGGCAAGGGACCAGCTCTGGGCAATCTCGATAAGTCCTGGAAACGCGCGCAAAACTACGCTCGAGACATCATTGAGGATATGAACAACATGGCTGCGGGCTGGGTCGACTGGAACTTGTACTTGGACACGGAGGGATGTGAAGCTGTGGGTTCAAATTTTCTGGGGAGGTCCGAACTGGGCCAAGAACATGGTGGACGCTCCCATTTTGGTCGACGAACTGAACGGAGAGGAGTTCTACAAGAACCCCATGTTCTACATTATGGGTCACTTCTCCAAGTTCATCCCTGCCGGATCCAAACGCATTGAGTTCCCTAAGACGGAGACGCTGAGTGATTTCCACCGTTGCGCTTTCGTGACCCCTGGCAATCAAATTGTGATGCTGTTCTTGAACCGCGACAGTGATGAAGTCACGATCAGCGTCAAGCAGACTGACGGCAACACATTCACACTCACCCTTCCACCGAAATCCATGCAGACGGTCATTTTGCCGGCGTCCGCGGACACCATGATCCTGTAACTCGGTCTAAATCTACAACCTCCTAAAATTGATTCGTTTCAAATCTGAATTTTTCTTGATTCTAAACTGATTGGCGACAATCCCTCTGATGCTGTTAAATGAAACTTGTCGAGAGGATGTCAATTGAACGTAATAAAGAAGCAACCTCCTGCAATTTCACATTCTGCATAAGTTTTAGACCTTCTCGTCAAGAAGGTATTTCTATTTGTTTACTGCAAAGCATCCAAGTACATCTGATTACAGCGGAAAGGGTGATTTGTCACGATTCGTGACAAATCAACCTTTCCGTCGTATGCCAGACTGGCATTGCCAGTGCTTTGGAAAAGTCGTGACATTTTTACTGATACTTGTTGTAAAAGCCTAAAAGTAGAGATACAAAGCCCCCGCTAGCCATTGTGAATTTCACTGAAGTCCACCACAAGCAGCTCAATGAGTGCAGCACTTTTTCAACACCCACGTGTCCTCGACGACTATAGCACACAGGCTCTGCTTCTTCCAGCAGAGATCCATCACGTTTGTTATCTCATACAAAGCCTTCAAAAAAAGCTACATGGGAGCTAAACAACGCAACGGCGTCCCATGCCATCAGGTCTTTCCAGAACGTCTGTAGGTCCGCGTTAACGAGAAGGAGAGTCGCCAGATCTACTACTATAATGTTGGATAGAGAAGGACAATATGCGTTGATTGAGAAACTTGTCAAGGCTGGAGGACGTATAACCAAGAAACAACTCGCAGAAGCTCAAAGACAATATGTCAAAAATCCAACAACGCAGCTCTTCCTGCTGCAAAAGGATATTCAAGAACTTCATGGTCAGGTACAGATGCTGAAAGAGCAGTATCAACACACAATTGGCTTACAGAAATTGCTTCAGTACGTTGCAGCCGACTACTTCCGCCTAGTACGCTATGGATATGCTACGGGCAATTTGCTGGGTTTCCTGAGAGAAGTGTCAGCTCCAGATGTGATGTTCAACACTGAATACGGCCCAGAGGCCATTGACCAGCACTGGTGTTTGTCGCAGTGGTTCGGCAATGTGGAAGTGGAGGTTGAGAGCTTCCAGAAGAGCTCGTGTCACTCTCTGGTCGTCGCCACAATCACCAAAATCACAATCACCCGGGAGACTCTGCGCAATGTGTTTCCACATCTGCGCACAACCGACAACAGTGCTCACAACTGCAAACTAGTGGAGAAACTTCTGAATCAACGAGTTGCGATGCGCGGGTCAACGTGTTTCGACTGGGATCGTTCGAGCTGCTGCCTAACGCGAGTATTGACTCAAAACGACATGCTGACGCCGATGTTGAATCTCTTAGGAGATCTGGAGGATGTGGCTCGAGCCTTTGACAAGGCGCTGATTTCGCCAGCGTTTGAGTGGAGAACGACGCCACTTTGACACAATGACTTTATGCACGTAGATCCTAAATCTTCAAGACAATTCTGAAAACGAACATGGTGAAGAAGAAAGTAGATCCTGGCGTGCCCGATGAGGACGGGGAAGGATTCGATTATCCAAAAGAAGCTCGTGCAGCTCATCTCGAGTTTTTGAAACGTTCTAAGGAAGTGTAAGGAGCTCACCTCGAGGCAGGAAAACACACCCAGGAACAGAAGAAGATTGAGGACGACTCCCAACATATAGTCATTTTCGAAATCAGCAATCGCTACTTCGATGGAACCAGTTAATCAGCATTTTCATCCATCAATGGTTTTGCCTCTTCGGCAATGGCAAGTTGACAATTTCATCTACATGAACTACAACCTCTCACCGAAAATGCCGGTACATTCTCGGTTGTTTAAATGTTAGGATAGAGTCCATGGAAAATTGTCGAGAACTTGGATTCAAACTTCCAGTATGTCGATTGAACGGAATAAAGAAGCAACTTCCTGCAATTTCACATTCTGCATAGTTTTAGACCTTCTCGTCAAGGAGGAATTTCTATCTTTGTTTACTGCAAAGCATCCAAGTACATCTGATTACAGCGGAAAGGGTGATTTGTCACGATTCGTGACAAATCAACCTTTCCGTCGTATGCCAGACTGCATTGGTAGTGCTTTGGAAAAGTCGTGCTTTCGTTATCTGAGACATACAAATGTGGTGCATTATTCAGACCACATATAAGAGCACTAGCTATACTGAAAGGAAGTTTCATCGGTATGGAACGACCAGAATCACAAGTCTGGGTTCCAGACCTCACAAAACCAACTTACAAAGCACAACTTTTACAAAGCTCTGATAGTGCACGAATTCATCCAGCGAGGTCGTAAAGGTTGATTTGTCCCGAATCGTGACAAATCAACCTTTGCGGAACAAAAAACCAACAAACCAAAACAAAAAAACCCTGCAATCAAATGTGTCCTGGAAACTTTGCCACAAACTTATGATTGCAGAATGCATAAAATCCCTTCTTTAATACGTACAACGAACTGTGGGATGTAAGCTTGCACTATCGAGTTTTCTAAGCGAAAATCTCGTGAATTTCAATGACTACTCCAAATCGGGGTCCCCAATGGTTAGAATGACAACAGTATTTAGATAGGTCTCACAATGTAGTGTCCTCGTCACGTGCATGCAGATA
>JAUMGV010000069.1:149878-177030 GCA_032432875.1 Phytophthora meadii | reverse complement strand
TAGTACATTAGGTGGATGGTTGTCACTGTCTGTTCTGCCCAATACATAGCTATCATCATCAAACTCAAGACGCATTAACTGGTAGTAGGAAAAAAAAAAGCTTGGTATTCTTTTACGCAAACTCTGTTAATTATGTGGAGTCGTCATCACTGTCGATGATGATACTGCCGTCTTCCCCAATATCTCGTTTCAGGAGGCATTTCCCCATTGACATCCACTCGAAAGCACAGCTACTCACACCAGCCAAGACAGTAAACACCAAACAAAAACCTCCTACAACTCCAAAGGCCGACGGGAAGGCAATTCGAGCCAATGCACGACAGAGTAGTGAGATCAAAAGACTCCACATAGCCAATCTCTTCCTGGTATAGGCCAGATCTGAAAATACTCAAGTCAAGATCAGTGAAACTTTGGTAGTGGTGAAGCAGTAATAGTACGTACCAAAGTACCGACGCTCCTTAGCGTACCAAAAGAAAATCGAGTCATTTCTGATAGGAACGTCGAGGACAAAGTGAACCTTGTCTGTTGCACACGCTTGAATTCTAACCGTGTCTTTTCTGGAGACACTTTGTAGGTTGTGGGCGGAAAAGCTGCCTTTTTGCAGCTTCTTGACGGCGGAATCAGCTTTCTCGAAAGGATGCACAGCCTTGTAAACATGGATCATGTCTGCCTGATCCGCCACATGGAGCGTCTGAGCGATTCGGGCGATGACAGCCTTCAATTTTTCGCCTGACTTGACCTCTTCTTCGATCAAGTTGCGGAGTCCGATGATGGCAAAAACGATCTTCATCGTTGGCAGCTAATTGGAAAGTGAAAAGTGCCGAATTCATAACGTGTTCGAAGACCATCAATCATCAACGCAAGCATTGATGGAAAGACAATGATAGCAAAACGAACTGGTGAGTTCTTCCTAACCTCATTGTCGGGCAAACTTCGGGATCCCTGGTGCAGCCGTAGAAGACAGTGGCGACGAGATGGTGCATGTTGACTCGGATCTAGCGTGTTGAGGCACAAGAAGCACATTTATATTAGCTTTTGTCGGCCTGCACATGCTTGGCATTCAGCCATCAACGTCAACCTCGTGCTTCTTCTTTAATGAAGATTACTACACCACATCAACAGAAGTTTTGTTCTTCACCTTAGAACGGAATCACTTGCACGAAAACTTTTCGCAAAACTGGCGCTGCTGCAAACTGGAAAATGTTCGTCACCACATTGGCATCGAGGTGCTCCCAATTCAGGCGTGTATCTCCCAGTCGATGGACTCTTTCTTTGTTCTTTTTGGGGTAGACTGTTATTCAACAGCACACTCAACGCAGTCTTGCTCTCAATATCCAGTTTGACAGACAGACCTATTGATGGGCTGTAGGTGCTAACCGTTTGGGATAATCCTCGTCATAGTCATCCTTATGGAGGATGTAGACATAGAGATATTCCAGGCGACTATTACTTTCCAGCAGCTTTAGAAGTGCTTCTGACAATGGTTTGCGTTCTGGGTTAGTACTCCAGCGGTACCCCTGGTGAATGGTGAGGTGACTGCAAACAATTGGCTAGAGCGCTGTCCGTTTTCATCATCTCTTCGGTAAATGCTGGTGTTTTATCCAAGTTGATCGTAATCGCTGGAAGTGGTGAACCAGTTGCGTGGTAGTCTGCAAAATTCAAGACGGCAATATCGCGTTGTTTCTTGAGGCGCTTTCAAGTTATTGTCAGGAATAATGTCTACCTCGTCGCTAAGCACCAGATTCTCGCATTGCACTTTGGCACCGACCATATCCAGGAACGATAGCATCTACCCACTCCATTTCGCCACTTCCACCTAACACTGGCAAGAACGGAATTGATCTTCAGGACATCCGAACTTAAAACCGGTTCGCCCTGTTCGTCGAAATCCCATCGAATCGAAGAATCAGCCGCCAAAGTCGCATCTTGAATACTAGCCATCCCATCAGGGCAACCTAGAAGCACTGCTTCGGGGTTCTCCGACGACAAAATACCGCCAAATGCTTCCATCTCTTCGGTCTCAATATGTTTTATGTGTTTTAAAGGGAGGACTTCCGGTGAAAAAGGAACTCACTTCGAGAAAAAGGCGTAAGCCAGCCACTCCCACTGTTTTTTTATGCCACACAATGAAAATTCCAATTTCCGCGTGGTTTGACTACGTATGATTGCTGAGGAGCTTACTGCAATACACAGCGCTTTTTGATACCACACAGCGATCGACAGATTGATAAGGCGCCAACAACTTGTTTTGGTTTCAATACGGACAGCTTCGAACTGCGAATACCAGTCACGAAGCAGCACTGCCTCTAATAATAATAATATGTAGATTGTTGATTTTTCAACGAAAAAACGATGTTGGGATGCAGTCATTCTTTTTTCCTTCTCTGCAATTCTCCATCACGGATATCATGGATATCTGGTCTGAAATTGAGCACCGCTGGTAGTTTCTGCGTCCATGGGCCGCTTCTTGCTTTCTACTTAAATGCAGGATGCCCAAAGCTACCATATATCAGCAGCACTGAACGTTCTCACATAAACTTTTCGCAATACTGGCGCGGCAGCAAACTGCAATTCAACCTTCTGTTTCCCGACCGGCAGCCTCTCTTTTGGGGTAGGTCGTTTTACCTTACCAAGAATGCAGTCTTGCTCTCAATACCCAATTTGGCAGACCTAATAATACAGCAGCGTATGAGTCTGGTATAGGTCCTTACTCCAATGCATCCAATGCTGTTCCTCGTTGTGATGTATTGATTCTTCGCAAGGAGCCCCATGCACCGATATGTCACTCATCTTTCCTTTTATTTGTTTGCTTTAGGAGATAACGAAATGAAAATTTTCTTCCCAATCTTCGAAAATCGTCATGACCGACGACATGAGAATACAAGTTCGTTTTGAGAAATGGCAGTTTGTGTCCATTTTCCTGTCGCATGTGAGTTAGAAGAAGTAACCAAGCATTCTTTGCGTTAATAAGACAAATTGAATTTTCAATTCAATGGGGAAATGACGAAGTGTTACGGATCACATTTTAGGTGACGAAGCTTTTGGAATTCTCGGTTTAATAACTACTTCGATGTAGAAACTTAAGATATGTCGCTGATGGTATCAATCTGCTTGAAGAACGTATTAATCGACTGAGAACCAATAGAAACACGGAGGCAGGCTAGGTGCAGTCGCTACGACACTAACTTCCCAAAAGTGTTACTGACAGATACGACTCAGTAATACTGCAAACACAAGTGACGGTCATTTCGTCGTTCTCTTCAACTCGAACAGTGGCATCAAACCCTTCAGAAGTCCAGTACCGGTATTCACTTGCGAAGAAGCAGTAAATCGATTGGACAACTTCTCCATTTTTTGACAGTGTGAGCTTCTGGTTGTGATCCTCTGGAGCGCAATTAATAACGGATTCAATACGGTACACCCCTGGCTGAACAAAGGTAAGTACACCGTCGCCTTCAGTGCGAATGAAATCAATCGCCTCGGTAACATTCCACTTGATAACCGAATTGGCTGTCTTCGTCGCTTTCAGTGTGGCGAATGATTGCAAGCAAACGCCATCTAACTTTTCCCGGAGTTCCTCCAATTCTTCACGACAGTCACGAAGTTTGGATTCCAACATGTCGATTCTCTCGATCGATACTGGATCGAGGTCAAAGACGTATTTTGCTTCCCATGAAGTCCGAAAGAAGCTGATAGTCATGACCAATTCCAGTCGGAGAATTCCATCTTTCAGCGCACAAATTTTTCTCTGCACAGTACTCTTTTCTCCAAGATCCTTTTCAAGTACATCTTGAAAGCACTGCAATAATAAAAAATAATACGTTACGTATCCAGAACGAGTTTACTGTCACGGCAGATCGTACCTTGGCATAGTCACCTGCAGGCGCACCAGGCATTGAATTTGAGGAGGACGTATAGTCATTTAATCTCATACCTCCCTTGTACCTTTAGATTTTGAACACAACAAGTGAGAATATTCCTCAATAGAACCGAGACATATGTAGACTAACCATTGTTTCTTGCTCACGCAGTCCTCCATCCGAATACTCATCTTGTCGTCTTTAAGAGTAATCGTGTAGCGGAACGACACCGCTGGAGACGTCTTAAACGCAGTAACCCCTTGCAATATAATATCAGCCGAGTACTCCATCTTCGGAAAAAGGAAAAGTGAGTGTAAGTTGTGCTGTGGTAACTATTGGTAATTTTGCATCAAGCAAATGGGAAAGATTGATGTCTTACAATTGATGTCTTACAATGAATTGGAGATTGAAAGTGAGAAACTACTCGCTCTTCTAAAATTCTATATTTTCCAGGAGATGTGTGGAGTTCACCAACATGATCGTCCTAGGCGTGAAAGCGTTAGCCAAAATCGCATCTATGGGTTCAAAACGCAAACAGAGGCGTGGAGATTCCTGTATCAATTGAGGTAAAATTCAGGAGACGAATCGATGAACCACACCTTTAGAATATCTGATACTCAGAGATGCTGGAGAAATAATTCGACGGCAGAAACTGGTGCCACGTGAACGAAGATGTTAGATGCACGTTTGTATTGGAAACTGCAATGAAAATCAGACAGGTGCCATCGGTCTGAAGCCTATTGTCAACGTTCAAGCCCAGTGAGATGTGTGAAAACCACGGACGACTTTGCGACGATCGAATTTCGACTCACCATCGCGACTTGCGGAAGCAGAAAGCAACACATTAATAAGACGCCAACAACTCGATCAGATTTCAATATGGACGCAAGAAGAGTCTCTAAGCGCTATGTGTTCAGCAATCATACGTAGTCAAACCACGCGGAAATTGGAATTTCCACGTGTGTGGCACCAAAAAGAGTGGGAGTGGCTGGCATACGCCTTTTTCTCGAAGCGAGTTCGTTCTTCACTGGAAGTCCTCACATTACAACATATTGAGACCGAAGAGATGGAAGCTATTTTGTCGCTGGAGAAACCCGAAGCAGTGCTTCTACAGTAGTTTAGGTTACACTGTAGGTTGCCCTGATGGGGGAAGTGCGAAATGGAGTGGGTAAATGCTATCGTTCCTGTATATGGTCGGTGTGCAATGTGAGAATCTGGTGCTTAGCGACGACATTATTCCTGACAATGACTTGAAAGCACCTCAAGAAACAACGCGCTTGAATTTTGCAGAACTGGTTCACTAAGAAGACTGGATGATGAAAACGGACAGCGCTTTAGCCAATTGTTTGCAGTCGCCTCACCATTCACCAGGGGTACCGCTGGAGTACTAACCCAGAACGCAAACCATTGTCAGAAGCACATCTAAAGCTGCTGGAACGTAATAGTCGCCTGGAATATCTCTATGCTCTACATCCTCCATAGGGATGACTATGACGAGGATTATCCCAAACGGTTAAGGAAGTTTCACCTACAGCCCATCAATAGGTCTGTCAAACTGAATATTGAGAGCAAGACTGCGCTGAGTGTGCTGTTGAATAACAGTCTACCCCCTCGAGTCTTTCGACTGGGAGATGCACGCATGAATTGGGAGCACTCGATGCGAATGGGGTGACGAATATTTTCCAGTTTGCAGCAGCGTCGGTTTTGAGAAAAGTTTACGTGCAAGTGATTCCGTTCTAAGGTGAAGGAAGCACAAGACAGACTGCTTAAATTTACTTACGAAAAAAAAGCGTTGTTCCAAATCAATTAGTGAGGGTTTTGCTCGAGCTAAACGCGATATGCTTGCTATTGAATTACCCCAGGTTCAAAGCTCTTAGCGATGTGGAGTCGCCATCACAGTCGATGATGACACAGCCGTCGTCCCCGTCATCTTGGATTAGGATAAACTCCACCTGTGCCTTTTGCTCGAATACCCAACTAGCCACATAAGCCGAGATGGTAAGCAACAAACACACAAATGCTAGTATTCCGAAGACTGGCGAGAGAGTGGCCAATATACAAAAGAGCAGGGCGAACACATAGCTGAGCACAGCCCACTTTTTCGCGGTTTTAGCCAGACCTGGAAACACTCAAGTCAAGATCAGTGAAAGCTTAGGTAGTGGAGAAGCAGCAACAGTACGTACTAATGTAGCGACGCTCTGAAGCGTAGTTGAAGCGGAGTGGACTGGCATCTCTGGTAGCAACGTCTAGCACAAAGTGAACCTTGTCGGTCGCGCACGACTGGATTTTAACCGTGTCGTTCCTGGTGACACTTTGTAGGTTGCTTCGAATGGCGGCAGTAATGCTTCCTTTTTGCAGCTTCTTGACGGCCTTGTCGTTTTTTTTGAACGGATCCACAGTCTTGTAGACGAGGATCATGTCTGCCAATTCCGACGTATAGAGCTTCCGAGCGATTCTGGCGATCACATCCTTCAATGGTTCGCCTGACAGGACCTCTTCCTCGAACAAGCGGTTTAACCCGATGACGGCAAAAATGATCTTCATCGTAGGCAGCTAATTGGAAAGTGAAAGCAGCAGATCAAATTGTTTTCGCGGCATCATTCTGTGGTAAGTTTTTTTTTCCCTGAAAACGGACATCAATCATACATGCCATTCTGTAGAAAAATATTATTCAAAGAGCTTTCTTCTCCTCTCTGCTTGTTTCAGGCCGAAAGGTAAGTCGAGAGACTACCTATCGCCATCAAAATGTATCAACCCTCTTTGTAGGGATTCTTTCTACACAATGACGTTGGGGGATCTCTAAGTCAGCTCTCCAGTGCTGCAGTCACTTTTCAATTTGCAGAAAACAATGAAGATCGTTTTTGCCATCGCCGGAGCAGCCTACATGATCGAAGAGGAGGTCAAGACAGGTGAAACAATGAGTGCCGTTATCACCAGAATCGCTCAGAAGCTCCACACGAAGCTGGGATACCTGATTTTGGTGTACAGGGCGGTTAAACCATTGAAAAAGGACGGCAATTTCATCAAGGAGATACAAAAAGGCAACCTTTTCGTCCAGAATCTGCGCAACCTACAAAGTGTCTCCATGAACCAGACGGTTAACATCCGAGCGTGCACGACGAACAGAGTTCATTTCGTCCTCGATATTCCCAGTGCAGGTACCAGTCCAGACCGCTTTTGCTATGCTAGTGATCGTCACTACAGCAGTACGTACAGTACAGTTATTGCTTTCCCACTGTTAAGCTTTCACTGATCTTGACTGAGTGCTTTCAGATCTGGCCAAGACCGCGAACAAGTGGGCTCACCTGTGCATTTTGATCGGCGTGTTCTTATGCGTATTCGTTCTGTTCACCCCCTCACTAGTCCTTGGGACACTTGGAGTTTCATTTTCATTTATCTCCCTCCTACCTTCCTTTGTGAGCAGGTTTTTCTCGTATATGGCAGAGGAGAAAGTCATCATGATCCGAGACAATAGGGACGACTGCTACATCACTATCGAAAGTGACAATGTACCTGAATAATCCAGAGCTTTTAAAAAGTAGCAAGCTTGTTATTCACGAAGACAAAGAGTTTTACATGTAAAGTTTCGTTTTGTCTTACTCATTTTCCTTTCCTTCATAGTCATTCTACTAAAACCCAGCAAGATGGTGAAAAAAAAAAAACGGTGGTGAACAAGACCAGCACCAAATCGACAATTGCGGTCATGGCGCCAGGTAAAACCCGCAAGAGGGACTCTACTGAGTCTTCAAATGGATCAAACAGTAAGAGAACAAGACAAACAGACGATCCCAAGACTTCAGCGACAAATGTACCAGAAGTTCCGATTGAGTTTCTGCAAAAATCCTGTGATGCAATGCATAAAGCGTGTCTTACTGAGTACGACGAGAAATCGCGACAAAGAGCTCGGCGCACCATCGCTCAGCCGTACAAACTGGCCAACTACCAGAAACGTCTGTGGGCAGATCGGTATCTTGCTGCGCGTAATAGGAACCAAGTAATGGACTACGTACTGCTGTCTACTAAAATCCAGTTCAAGGCCTTCAAAGACGACCCAAAAGAGCTCGAAGCTTATCATAAGCCCCTGCTTCAGGAACTGTACGCGTGTTATCTTGAGATTCTCAAGAAGGAGAAGGCAGAAGCCGAGCTGATGAAGAGTACGCAGGAAAATATGTTGATGTCGATTCAGACGATGTTGTGTGAGACCAAGGAGGAACTTAAATGTGAATTGCAGAGAGACAAAGAGGAGGTAAACAGTATAAAAGAGAAGCTCGAGGAGGAGAGAAGCAGGATACAAGAATTGCAAGTGGAATTGGCCGCAGAGAAGTCACACTCAAGTATGTTGCAAGAAGAGTTAAACGCTGCTAAGGATGCTGCAATTAATCATCAAAGCGACAGAACTGTGCTGAAGCTCTTAGTGAATGAACTCCAGGCATTAGCACAAGGATTGGCGGACGAGAAGACAGTGACACGCAGGTACAAGACGAAAGTGGCACAGCTTGAGAAAGACGTGGAAGCTCAGCAACAATACACGCTACAGTAAAGTGAGAGTAGTTCTATTAGGGAAAGAAATGCAAAAAGCAGACGAACTAAATTCCTGTCTAACGTACGACGTCCGACTTCGCACTTGAGTCTCCAGTTTTCACGATTCAAAAGAAATTCGTTCCATTCCCATCCTGTCAGTCCGACTCTAGTTGCTCACGTACTTTTCGAACAGCGATGTGAAGTAGTTGGGGTCCGTGATGGCGGCAAATGGCTCCACTCGCTGTAGATACTTGCCACGGCTCTTCTCGAAGTCCACTGGAGCTCCAGAGCGAACATCACGAACATCCACAATATGCGAGTGGTGAGCTTCAATGTGGTCGTCAAAGAAGACCGTGACATCATCTTTCTCTTCATCGACCAGCAACAACTTCCCATACTGACCGTCTTCAGCGTGAGCACTCCACCACTCCCAGTAGTCACGAAGAGCAAGGGTACCAGCTCCCTTCAGCATTCCTCCCAGTGTTTCCTGAATAGCTTGGAAGCCGCGAATCACATTGACAGTTGGATCCGAAGCAGAGTAGAAGTTGTTCGGGGCGCTGGCACCTTCCTCCGCCAGTTTTGAAGAGAAAGGGACCTTGGTCAACGTGCCTAGAGCCAATGCCGTGCCTTCACTCTCGAATCCATCACGGTAGAACGTTCCCACACGTCGTGCACTTGGCTCCAAGTTCAAACAGAAGTGTTCAGGCAATGCTGGAAGCCCAACGGGATGTTGTCCGTCCACCAACAACTCCAACTCCTTGGCAACTTCGACAATATCATCTCCAAAAGTCCTGAAAACCAGTTTCACATCCAGATCCTTCTGAGTCACTTTAGGAGATGCCAAGTACGACAAGAACTGCAGAAATGACGGTAGCAAATAGTACCGTCCTTCACTCCAAGCTTCTTGCAAACTGGACTTTGGCATCGTCATTGCCAATTGCTTAGCAGCTTCACGTTGTTGTCCTTCAGGGAAATGAAGTTTCTGCATCACTTCTTCAAAAGACCCACGTACACGACGACCTGGTGCGTCGTCTCCACCTGTAAAAGCTGATTGCAACGCAGTGCGTTTCTTCTTGGCTGCTTTATTCACAGCTTTGATCTGATCAATGTCACTGGCTTGAGCTGTAGCCAAACTCTGGTACGGGTGAGCATCGTCCACGAATTGTTTGTATGAGATCAATTTGGGTCCGTTAGATTGAGCCTTTGGGGGATCAATGGACGAAGCATCGGAGACGCAGACCCATTCCGAAGGGTTTGTAGGGTTTACGTAACCCCATGTACATTCGGATAAAAGGTAGTCCACAGTGTTCTCCATAGTACGACCACCGGCGGAATCGGACATGAGGACGGTACGGTTAAGGTCGAAGTGCAGCACTACGCTGCGTCGCTTGCTGGCCGCCATGAGGATCGAGGAGACCGTGGTGAAGAGGAGGGGTATGCTGGTTATATGGGGAGCTTCGTATTGCGCGACCATCAAATGTATGATTACAGCCAATCCGATTGGTATATTGTTTAGTCCCTTGTATTGTGATTTGGTCTTGTGTAAATATGGAAAATTGATCCAAAGCATGTCGATATCAATTGTATTGTGTCTTCTTGTGCTGACAATCACTTAGTTCCAAGGCAAGGGATCCACTGAAACCCGGTTTCTCATTACGTGAAAGAAGTGTCGTTGACGAGGACATCGTCCTTAAGTCTTAATCGTTGATGGGGTATGTATTACTGGTAATGTATGGTGCCCCATGCTGTGTGTTTGATTTCAGGATATCCTCTCAGTGCAGCCAAGAACGGCGATTGCAACAGTGTAGAGTCATTAGGAAAGTGAAGTTGATTAACTGGTTGCTACTACTTGGTTTGGCTATTGAACTGTGTAGTGTCATTAGAGGAGAATGCGTGAAAAGATAAGTTTTAACCAGAGCGAAGATGCAGCCGCAAATGGGGCGTCAAACGCTGGACTGGTCGGCTACTACCTGGATGAGGCGAACGGCTGCTTCGTTTTGAAGCGAAGCACCGAAGCTGAAGTTGGCGCAACGACACACGGTGCCCGTGCACGAAGCAGCATTTTCAGGCGGGCCTGCGACGATTTGAGCAATTACCGCTGCAGTCATGTAAATCGTGACTTGGTCAGACACGCAGCGCTCTCGTCGAGCATACAACTTGCTCGCATGCAATGGAGCGCTCACTGAGACCGCCAGCAAGTCGACGAAGGTACGCGAGGCGTGTCTCTCGGTCGAAAGCTTCGCTGCCTGTCACTGCCCGTGTCAGGCTTGGTGTATGGTAAAGTCTCGGGGATTTATGCGCGTGAAACACCGTCGGGATTAAAGCTGGATCTTACTAGGCTGCAGACAAACGTCGCGTGCATGCAGACAAAGTTCAACAAAGAGTACTTCTGGTACGAACGGCGATTGCAACCCTCGTGCTTGCACCGGTTGCCACCGCCGTGAGCCCAGCAGAAACCACCTTGAGTTGACACCTTCGTGCACTCCGGAGCTTCACACATGTGACCGCCACCGTGCGACCAACAGTGACCGTACCACTTGGCCCTCTTCGTGCAACCAGGCTCAGTGCACATCTTGTAGCCGCCGTGCTGGAAGTAACGCTGGTACATGTAGAGAGTTGTATCGACCGAGAGCTGAGAAGTCCTCAGGAAGAGCGGGCGACAACACGATTCTTTCCGCCTAGTTTTGGTTTCATGTACACTGTACATTGTAGACACACAATTGATTGGTCACACTGCTTGCATCACAATTTGAGGCTAAGTAACGTCAAATCTTTTACATCTAGCCAGTGTCAGGAGCTATAACAACGCGCTTAAAATACATACTGTTCAGACATATCTAAAACATTGCACAAATTTTAGCGAATCATGTGGGCGTCACAAAATATTTTAACCAATAATACAGGACACCTAATTGAGCTAAAACCTTTCGGGATGGTAGCTTCGTCATCGTTGGAGAAACGTAAGTTCAAAGACTATTGTTAGTGGTTTTGCTGCTGCAGACCTTCTCTTCGACGTACGAATAAGCGAATCGCACGTTTCCACGTCTGAAATAGATAATACGGAGTTGCTGGAGCAATTGGGCAAACTTGGTGCTACTGGTCCAGTCATGGATACATGAAGTGATGAAGCAGATTTTGTTATGTGTACAAAATGTAAAGGTAACCATGTGAGCTTGCACACGTAATCAAATGTCAAGAGCACCGCCTTTTACGCGGATAAACGCGGGTTCGATTCTGGTTTGTACCGTCGAGACTTTATTTTGCCGTCATCACCATACATTGCTTAGGACAGGTGATTAGCACTTGACAGATCTCGGGAATGGATCGTACGTGGTATTCAAATTTGTTTGAACAGGCCGTCATTGTCAGTGGAGGGAAGCCCATCTTAACCTGCATCTTAGCAACTCGGCATATGCCCTTGCAGCACTGGCTACATTATCTACACAGCGTCTGGAACTTGCAGACAGCAAGCCAACTGCCAACTCTGCGTGATTTACCATCGACGTATTTCTCTCACTTCCTCTTTCATCGACTCGAGATGAATCTACGCCTTCTTCTCGTGACAATCCTCGCAGTACTAGCTGCAAATGCGTCTGCGACTGTTGATCATGACAAGATCGAGCCTTTTCCTCAACCTGAGCCTGTTACCGTTTCTGAAAAAGCCGCCATCAAGTTCAAACCCCAACTGTACACGGAATATGTATGCGTCCCCTTTCCTGCCGTGAATGCCGCTGGTGAGGTCAATGGTGGGCTCAAGGGGACGAATGGAAACGATGCGTGTAAGTACGCTCCAAAGGGAGCTCAAGTGTATGGGCGAGCTGGATGGTACAAGGATCTGTGGGCCATCATGTACGCCTGGTACTTCCCGAAAGGGTTTAGCTGGACGGGATTCCCTTCGAGACGTCACGACTGGAAGAACGTCGTTGTGTGGATTGATAACCCGGCCTTGGAGATCCCAAAGATCGTTGGAGTCGCCATGTCCAAGTCCGACACGAAATACTGGAAGGAGCTGCAGATGTCGCCGACGTATTTTGCTGGCTTTCGAACTGAGGGCCGTTTCTCCCGGCGTGTTACATATTATGGCTCCAAGACTTCTCTCCGATTCGAGTACGACACGACTGACATTGGCAACCCGTACATGGACTTCGCCCCTTGGGATGGCGCGTACCAGGACTTGATCATGTGGGAGCAATTGACGGATGCAGCTCGGGTGGCTCTAAACAACAGTGACTCTTTCGGGGACGCAGAGGTTCCGTTCAGTGATGAACATTACGAAGACCACTTAGACAAGGCATGGCCACATTAAATGAAACTTGGTGACTGCAAATTTCAGTGACTGCCGAATGTAAAGTTTTCGTTGAAACATCATAGTAGTTTTTTCTGTTGCAAAAGATATCTTGCCGTTTGCAATGTGAAGTAAGGTAATTGAAGTTGATTAACTGATTATTGTAAAAATTACCGGAAACACGGCATCATTGGAAAATGCCACGCCAACAATGACTACCATTGTACGTTCGTAAGGATAACAAGCTTGGGGGTACAGGACAGTTGGGATTGGTGGTTGCTGCTGTTGGACAATTTAATCATTCATCAATTTCCTTTGAGGAGCACAACACCCCCAGTATCAAGACCATCCAAGAAAACCATGCTGAACGCCAAAACTCTCAGCTCTGTGATTGTACTGGGCCAAGTCGCTGTTTCCAGCTCGTTGGTGGTAAACGCGGGCCTAACGGTAGGAGCACCGACAGACCCAGCTTCTGCTAACTACGTGTTGTCGGCCTTTGCTACTGGTGATTGGGGTGCTACGACGTACAAGGGCTCGTGTTGTAACAGCAATTACGGCAACATGGATCTCAACGCCCAAGAAGTGGTGGCCACTCTGATGGGTGCGCTTTTAATCTGATCATATCCTGTACAGATCAATTTCAGATCAGCTGATCAAACAGCGGGATCTGATCAAAACACCAACTACTGTTGTGGTGTAGCATCTCGTTGACAACTTTATTTACTTGGAACTTTGATATCTATCACTACACGCATGACATTGCATCATCGTCACTACTCGTCTCGGCGTTTTCTCCATTGTCATTTTCATCTGCATCTTCCTCGTCACTCGACAGCTCGACGTCATCTGGGAGGTAGCAAGATTCCGGTGTGCGGCGGCGCCGCTTTGCTGACCGCAACTTCGACGTGTCCTCAAGCCGCTGCGCGTAACGGGTTGAAAGACCATCTATTGCACTGACGAAACGTTGCAAGCTCGGATGTAGACTACCAACAGCAGCATTATTTCGCGGTTAAAACGCTCCAAAGGGTTGTTGGTGCGGCTGACCAGTGGTTTATCGATATCGTGTACATTCCAGTCTTGGGGTTTGTACTTCGTAAGCCATGTCTTCTTAAAATAGCGCCAGAACTTTTCCCACTTCATTCTGGAGTACACTACCGATAGCTCCAAGCACCTGGCTTCGATCTTTCGAGTAACATACCGAACCCCGGGTCCACCAATCTTGTGTTGTGGAATCAGTTAGAAGGTCGAGTAAACCCGGTGCCATCGTAATCTTAACTGCGTCACTCGCAATCATTACCTTTGTCTCCATGTACCGCTTGCACGCTTGTTTAAAGTGAAAGTAACACCCGACAACACGGGCGTCCTTGAACTGAACACTCACTGCGTCAATTAAAGCACTTTCAAAGTCGCATACAACTGTTTCAGGTAGGAGCTTTTCGTTGCAGGCAATGACGACAGCGTTGATCACGTTCCAGTACATGTCTTGGGTCTTCGTCGTGCACAGCACGACGAAGACAGGCAAGAACAAGTCAACAAGTCGGTAGCAAAGTCGTGTACCATAAAGACTAGGTAGACTTTTAAATGGATCATATTCCGATCAACACAAAAACGGTCAACCCCATAATTTTGCACTGGTCAAGGGATTTGGTCAAAACTATTGGCTGACCTGGCCCGACATTCCATCTTTGGCTCTGTGCCCCACACTCCTTCTTACCCACTCCCTCCGACCCACTATGCAGCAAGAAGGCTCCCCATCTTCAGTATCGACGCTGGAACTATCTCCCCCGTCATCCGCTGACACTCACGCCAGCCAGCTGTACTCGCTTAGAAAGCGTTCAGGTCGAAGCAGGAGCTCAGAGCGCAGAAGCCTCTCGAGTCGGAGCTCGAACCCTCAACATGATCGAAGCCGAAACCGAAGCCGGAGTTCAGGGCGTGAGCGACACCGAACCAAGTCCCGGAGATCTGTGGAAGGGCGAAGCAGGAGCTGGAGTTCTGGGCATGGGCGACACCGATGCAGGAGCCGCAGTTTCGAACGAAGCAGGAGCCGGAGTCGAAATACCAGGCGTGAGCAACGCCGACGCAGGAGCCGGAGTTCCGAACGAAGCAGAAGCCGGAGCTCTGGACATGGTCGAGGCAGGAGCCGGAGGCAGAATTCCAGGCGTGGGCGACGCCCAAGTAGCAGTTCGGGGATTGAACGTCACGCAAGTCTGAGCAGCCCTCCTCGCTCAAGTAATACCGATGGCGATCGGCTGACAATACCTACTCATCCTAGGCTAGACCCGACCACGACAACAGCACCTGTTGAAATAAGTGCGGCACCTACCAGGCGCAGGCATACTGTGTTGCATGCCGCTGGACACGCATTTACACGCTACAACCAGTCCGACGTTAGGACGTCGTACAGGTGTAGCGCGTATAGAAGCGCAAAATGCAAAGCGAAACTGCACTTCACAAGAAGAACGAGTACGAGTTTCGTGATGAGCACACGTGTCAGCGTGGCCATCGTGCCACGTTGCCGCCGGGACTGGATGTGAGTGAAGATATGGAAGAGGCTACTGATACTATGGCCCTGACACGAATGGATCTTACTCCGGAACGTATTTGGAAGCTAATACGCGATGACTTCTACCCTGAATCGCTGTCTTTAGTTCAGTATGGACTTACACGCGAACAAGTAATCCAGCGTGTACATCGGACTCGGCGAAGCCATTTCGGTGCAGACCTGCATGGTGTAGTGGAAGTCCCTCCGCTATCACTGGTACCAGGTAGCAGGCAGCCATTTTTCCAATTCTACAGGTCCTACATGAATGGATCTACGCTGGAACGCTTGGTTGGATGGGCTCATCCAGAGCTTCTCAAGCTGCTAAAGTATAAGAGGACTACGCTGTTTCTGGATGGGACTTTTCGCTGCGTACCTCAGCCATTCTACCAATGTGTAGTTATGATGGTATTTGATAACGCGACCGATCTATTTGTACCTGTGTTTTACACGCTGTGTACCGCCAAAACACAAGATACGTATTGGCATTTGATGGAGGCGGTGAATGTGGCTGCAGATGACAAAATTGAGCCAAGTGCGGTAGTTTGTGACTTCGAGGAAGGCTTGCAAGCTGCCGCTCAAGTGCAGTTTCCAGACGCGGATATTGTGGGATGCTACTTCCACTTTAAACAGGCATGTCGAAGGAAGATGAAAGCGCTCCAAATACCTGAGAGAGAAGCCGCTATTGCAATGAGGAAGGGATTTTTGGACATGCTACCGTCATTCCTCACGATAAGATTGAAGGTCCTGTCATCCGGTATGTACAAGACAAAGTTCGCAGTATCTGCTTGGAAAAGAACGTATCTTTCACTGAGTCCCTGTGGGGATTATTCTGGTCATATTTTCGTAAAACCTGGCTAAAAACCCACAAGCCGAGCGTTTGGAACGTTCATGACGTCGATGAATCCATGGTTAGTCGCACCAATAATCCTCTAGAGCGGTTCAATCGTGAGATTAACGCTGCGTTGCCGTCTCCTCACCCATCACTACCCGCTTTCGTCGCCATGATTCAAGTCCTCTCCCAACGTCACGTCGATCGAATCGATGACATGGCGAAGTGTCGTGCCAAGCAGCGTCCACGCCGCCGAAACATTGAGTCAGTGAATCTCCCTGAATCTGTAGTCTTCGAATAGCGTCAATAAACTACAATGTAGATATTCGTGAGCTCATATCGTCACGGCTTACTCGGTGGCCTGGTGTTACATGATGTTCATGAAGTTCGTTTTCTTAGGCGATCAACTTTGGTCAACGTTTTTGAAGTGGTCAACGGATTTGGTCATTGACCTTTTTTGTTTTGATCGGAATATGATCCATTTATAATCCTTCGAAAGACTATACACTCATGGGCAACCACGACTACGGTGGCTCGGACTACATCTGCAGCAGTGGACAAAAGCTTGTACCGTGCAACAACACGGAGGAGCTCTTCCAAGGTTTGGACAATAAACTCAAGTGGCAGAGGGAATACACGAGCCCCAACGACAACCGCTGGCACATGGAAGACCACTTCTACGTCTACCGTATCGAAGACAAAGCAACTGGAGTGAGCATCGATATCTTCAACGTCGAGACGAATGACGCAGAGGTCCACGGAGCTGAACTCGTCTGCTGCCAATGCTACGGATACGCCAAGACGGACAGTGGTGGCTGCAACACCGTTACTCGGGAAGATAAATACTGTTTTGGAGGCAACAAGACCATGTTTGACACCTGTATGGCCAAGTTCAATGAATGGGGCAGTGAATCCCGTGCTCGTTTGGCTCAAGAAGTGAAGAAGTCCACTGCAACGTGGAAGATCGTCAACAGCCACTTCAACCCGTACGATCACTTCTACGAGACTGGAATGAACAAGTGGTTCGACGCGTTGAGACAGTCTGGTGTTCGCGTCTATCTGCACGGTCACACTCACGCTGAAAAGCACGACTACGCGGAGTCTCTGGGTGTCCATTTCGTCGAGAATGGAGCTGGAGGTGGTCGTCAAAAGGGTAAGGCTGGTACCATCCAGGACTACGCCGCTAAGTACGTCAAGAAGGTGTGGGAGTACAGTCCTACGGAATACGGTTTCTTCTCGTTGCAAGCGTCCAAGGACTGGCTCAAGCTACAGTATCACACGTCGGACAACAAGTGGAACTTCACGGAGAACTGGGCGGACACGACGATTGGTGGAGTGGAGACCAAGCACTGCTGGTACATTGATGGATCCGAGGGCAAGGCATGCTAAACAACTACAATGACTGCTACTACGGTAGTACACAACCATCGAACGGTTGTGGTAGAGCGAACGAGAATATTTCCCGGAAAGCAGTACCAACCACAAAGCCGAAGAGAGCCGGAACAAGCGACAGGGGGACCTGTGATACCCAGATCTGAGTCGAATCAGACGAAGGTATGATGGGTCCCGCCGGGGAACAGGCAACGGAGACACCTGCAGAAGGTCTAGTGGAGCGGCGTTCGTTGGTGATCTGAGTTCTACCGGGTGGAAGAGTAAGAAGATCAAGGGTGTTCTCGCGCGATCGGCGATGGCGGGGTCCCAAGTGGGCACGATCTTGGCTCACGACTCACCCCGGCATCTTGGAACCTTCTAACAACCTGATCCCGATTCTTGAGACGGCGACGAAGCAGGATCGCGGTGTGGTGCTCTCCCGTTTAAGTACGAGATCAAGTCCGGATCAAGCCCAGCCCCAGACTTGGCGTGGACACTTCTACCGGCTTGATCCTGGTTCCTCAGGCAGTGACCAAGTGGGATCACGCGACGATCACCTCCGGTTAAGTGCGAGAACCTCCCGGTTAAGTGCGAGATCAGCTCCCGATCAGAGTTAGGGGAACCAAGCTAGAGATCAGCTATGTAGCCAGTGTCATGTGATCGTAGGATAGTAAATCAGGATGGGATTAGTAGGCATAGGAATAACCATAAACAGAATCGAATTTGCCCTGAACCACTCAAGTGTCTTCGCCACGCCTGGAACCGGGAACTACATTGGCCCTACAAGCGTCAAGAAGGTAAGGATACGTGACCTAGTATAGCGGTTAAGTCTGGATAATATATTGGCCAGCTTTGCCCTATCTAGTGAACTATCCTTTAAGTGCATACATCGGATCGGAAGGAATTGGTTGTTTGGCCTAACGATCCCGTCGAATCTCGCCCCCTCAAGACCCCCGCTATCGGAAGCGGAAAACAACGGAAAGGAAGGGACCGAATCCCGAACATTGGATTATTGGAAGACCTGGATCAAAAAAAAAAAGACCAGGCACCCGGATCAAGGCTCGAGAACTCGCCTACGACCGGGATCAAGTACCCCGAGGTGGAGTGAAGAACTTCCACGCTACCTCACACCCCTATGTCCCACAAGACATTCTTCCGACCTTCAAGACATCTTCAGAAGTCACCTGGATGAGCGCAACCCGCCTAACGACGGGTACACAAGGTGAAACTACACACAGCTAGATCACGGATCATCGGGGGAACCCCTCCGTTAGTCGGTGTCTGGGCGCAAGTGGTGATCGAGACCTGCCGTAACGAGATTTTGGCTGATCCGCTCCACCACACGGTTAATAATGTTTTACGACAAGTACCACAACAATTTTCCGTTCAGAAGTTTTTTTTTCTTGAAGAACAAGAAGAAAGTGTAATGAATGACATGTCACTATTTCTATTTGCCATTTTAAAGAAATGGAAAAAAGAAGCGCACAGCCACGTCCTCTTTTGTCAACATTCCTGTGCACAAGGCAGACAACCATTTCACTAAACGGCCACGTAAAAGTGCTTCCCCAGTCAAGACGCTTGCTCCATCGTTGGCTGATCCAGAGACGGAGCTTCTCCACGCCCTAGAAGAAGAGATTTCAAAAGAAGAACAGAAAGAAGAAAATAAAGCAGACAAACTTCCTTTTCAAGAAGAAGACTGTAACGGGGTTACATTGAAGAGTGACTTTAGTCACTCTTCCGAAGTGGATACATTTGGTGTGTCACACATAATGGTGACACGTGGCGGGTGGTTCCGCTGCCACCTTTCACCTTCTATATAGGTTTCACTATAGATATTTTTAGTTTGTATTGCAGGCCAAGCTAATAAAGTATCTATAATGTATTCAGTCTTAAATCTACCTAATCTTTAGTTAGTCTCCCCAAGTCTTTGGGGGCCGTTCACTAGGAGTTTGTATACTTCAAGCCTTACTCTGTGTGAAGTGCTGTGTGACCCCCGTCACACTTGGTAGCACTTGTAGTCAATCCTACGCCTACGCGGGTAGATTGATTACCTGAATCCTCTGTGGCCAGAAGTAGTTGGCCAAGATGGATAGAAGTGAGTTTCCTCACTTGACCGACTCTCAGTTTGAGTCGGTCCGGAAGATGGCGGGCATCTTTGGGATGGATGCCTTCTGAATCTTGGCGGCGGCGACGCCGGACGAGCAGGTCGAACGCGTGGCGGCGTTCGACATGTATGAATGTGGGCTCATTGAGCACGTTCGAGGAACCTTTCGGGCTCCTGTGGTTGAACCGAGGCCGGTTCAGCCCAAGCCTTTAAGACTCAAGGTTCTTCCCTAGGAAGGGAAAGAAGGTGAAAACCTTCACTTCTGGATCCGAGAAGTTGAGCTCGCCATGGACGCGGCTCTCATCTCGATTCCGGGTCGCTTTCGTGCTGTCTAACCTCGGGGGTCGAGCGAAGACATGGGCGTACACGCGCGAAGCGGCGTCGCCGGAATGTATATTTTGGGCCCAGCTGTGCGAACAGCTCCGGGCCGTATTCCTCCCGGCGAACTATGAGAATCGCCAGCGGTCACGCTTCCTAGCCTACAAGCAAGGGAAACGTGACCTGCACGAGTACATCCAAGAGATGCGCGTTCTCGCGGCATCTCTGGTAGGGAACCCCCTACCTGAACACATCCAAGTAACTGTGTTCATGGACGGCTTAAGAGTAAGCCCGGCCCGCACGCAACTGTTCCGCGTGCAGGCCAACACGATGGAGGAGGCGATTCAAGTCGCGCTCCAGGAGGAGTACAGCCATACACAGGCTCAGACTCCTGCCTCTGCGTGGCAAGGCCACAGCGGGCCGACGACGGCGTCGGCCAGTGCTCCTGGGAATGGAGCAGGCTCGGGACCAGCCCCTATGGACTTGGGGCTCGCCGAGCAGAAACGCATCCGCTGTTTCGAGTGCGGGCGTTTCGGACACTTCGCACGTGTCTGCCCCTCTGGGGGGCAATGGAAGAGGTCTTCCAAGCCTCAGGGCTCTAAGGGCCGCTGGAAGAAGCCGGCGCCCAAGAGTCAGGGGAACTCCGGGGACCAGTAGGGGCGGGGCGCCCTACTGGGGAAACACTAAGTCCCCATGCGGGTGGTGCGGGAGGCACACGCAGTGGAGACTTAGCCCCAGAGAGTCTTGGGACTCTCAAAGCGGAGAAGGGCAGCGGTGGGCTGCTGGTGGTACACGCGAGTGTACGGGGGTTTAACAACCCCTTTAGAGTCTTGATAGACTCTGGGCGAGCAAGAACTTTGCTCGCCGACAAACTGTCGCAAGGAATCGCGGCAAGTTTGAGGACGCTCTACGTGAGAGCGAGGGAAGTGGGCTAGTCGCCGTACGACTAGCCGATGGTACGGTGGTGGAAGTACCAAAGGTCCAGGTGGACCTGGCTGTGAAGTTTGAGGACTTCGACAGCGTGGAGTCGTTCATTGTCCTCGAGATGGACAAGTACGACTTGATCCTAGGGATGCCGTGGCTTGAGAAGCACGAGCCCTGGATCGATTGGCGCGGCAAAGCCATTGGGGCTAGCCGGCCTGCAGTCTCTGACAGAGCTTTGGTGAGTCATGTTCCCACCTCTGTCAGGACTAAGGGCGTTCGCTGGAACCGCCAGGACGCGGCAGCGTCCGAGGAGTATTTGGGGGCTGGTGTAGTCGGTGCTACATCGCCCCACACGAGAAGAGATCGTGGGCCATGGGTGGCCGGGGTAACGGGCGGAGGCCCTTGCCCTACGTGTGGGTCTGCAACGACAGTAGGGCCCCATGCACGAAGTCGCAGTGACGTACAGGCTGCGACTGTGGTAGTGCCCGAAGGCACTAACCAGGTGGGTAACTTAGGTCCACAAGCGGATGAAAGAGTTCCGGAGGGAGCCAAGATGGCTCGCGATGCCGAAGTGACACGATGTAACTTCAGATTTTCTGGCGTCATGCTGCTGTTACCCAGTGATGTACCTGGTTACATTTGGTTTTGGAGAGGGAGTATGTGGGACGTGGCTGCACCCGTGTGATATCTGTGGAAGATTGTGGATAAACCTTCGCCTGACTGTAAAGGGGCCCAATGGTCCAGAAGTGTACTTAAGAGTGCGCACAACTCTGAAAGTCACATGTACTCTGTCTGGTTACTGGGATTTCCCCGACAATGAGTGTCTAATTCCTGGCCGAACGGCTCTCAGAAGAACGTATCTCTGAAAAGCCTCATCCCGTTACCTTCCAGCGCGACGATTGATGGTTCAAGGATCCACAATATATATCCGCAGAGACCAAGCATCGCGCGCCGGACGCCGCGCACCCGCGCATACCTCAAGATCTTCGTGTACGTTGAATCGTTGGTGCTACTATGATATCCTCAAGACTCTGGTATCCCCCACTCTGAATGACCAAGATTCTGAAAACCAAGTGATTTCAGACTCTAAAAACCAGGATACCAGACTCTGAAACCACCGAAGATCCAAGACCATACTGAAACCAAGTGAACCCAAGTTCAAGTCACGCATTCAAGTGATTACTGACCTGCACATCCCCCGTAATGACGTCTCTACCTGTCAACCCATCAAGATCGGCTGCACAGACTGCATACTGAGATCAAGTCAAGATACCTGATACATACAAGAGCCAAGTGTACCTGACATATGAAGACTGACTGCTCAAAGGACGCAAAAGACGACAAGAAGAAGAGAATTACCAGAGAGATATGATAGTTATGAGGAAGATAAACGATAAACAGAGTTCAATTTGCTTGCTACTGCACAAATCCGCTTGAGAGGCATTCAAGCCACCGCGTCATTACGTACGTCGTGTGATCTTCACCAAATTCAATCCCCTTAGGTGGAGATCAGGTAACGTAGAGACCTGAAAGGACCCGCCTATTCCATATCCTAGTTGGGTCGTTTGTTTTGTCTCTAGCGGTAGCCCATTTCATATTGCTTGTTTGGACAGGCTCTGGAAACTAGACAGTCGTTTTCAGAGTGCAAGGTAGACTGTTGTATATAGCCGATTGTATTGGTTTAAATTTTCCCTCTATATTAGAGGGTGGTGCGCGAACGTAAAGGGATACCAGACAGACCAGGTGTCTGGTAGCAAGTCCCTAGTTGACCTGGAGTATTAGCCCACCGTTCAAGGGCCTAGAAAGAATAAGAACGGCTGTATATATTTGTATATTTTCGAACTCTGTATATTTGTTGATTATCTCTGAAAGTCAGGTATCTCGGTTCTGGATTTGTGATATTCAGACACCGATTTCAGACTTTCTCTGGTATATTAACCTCTTTTCGAACGCCGACTTCCTGGAAACCAACTCGGTTTCCAGAGATTCCGACTCCCGAACGCTCCTGGAAGGATCTCCTGAATATCGACACCAGACTCCAAGGGAACCCCAACCTCTCTTCGCACCACACTCTCAGACTCCGGCGAGGGTCATATTTCCGAAGACAACGAACCCACGAGGATACCGCAAGGTACCACACGCCAACCTATCGTTGTACGACTCTGAAAACCCCTTTTCAGTAATCGTATAACTAGGGTTCACTATACGCCCCCCGCTCCGCGACCAAAGTTTCACCGACTTCGCGACAGCATCGCCGGGCGTACGAGAAGTAGTTCGACGCCAGGTCGCTCAGACCATAACTGATGCGGGTAACGCAGTTCCGCATGGAGCCACGAAGGCTCATGATGCCGAAGAAATGGCGGCACCAGGCGTGAGAGAAGTAGTTCCACGCAAGGTCGCCCAGACCATAACTGATCAGGAAGACACCAAGGGTGTTTCCAAAGCGGGTAGCGCAGTTCCGCATGGAGCCATGAGGGCCCGTGATGCCAAAGTAGTGGCATCACCGGGCGTGGGTAAGTTAACCCCACGCCATGGTCGTAAGACGGGGTTGGTGGAATACCATCCCGAAGAAGTCCACGAGGACGTGGGAGAGGAGCTCAAGGCTCCTGATCACACCCGGTCGAAGAGTGCTATCACATCTTCGACGGCGTGACCGGGCATCGCGTGAAGGCGGGGGCCATCGAGTTGGCACCCCTGTCTGAGGTATCAGAGCTATTGAACCTCGAGAAGTCGCGATGGAGGACTTCCTGGCCGAGTTGAAGGCCGGGGAAATATCGGAGATGGTTCTCCTTAGGCCGGAGCCCGCTCCAGATGAGTTGAACCCCTCCTCTGGGATGGACGAAGACGTCCTGGAGGAGTTCCGGAAGCGTCGCACACGGGCTCCGAGATTCTGAAGAATCCAAAGGACCCGCTGTATCCTTTAGTGAAGGAGTTTGAGGACGTGGTGTCCAAGGATCCACCCTCAAAGCTCCCACCAGATCGAGGGATCAGGCACGAGATCAAAGCACAAAGTATTGTGTCACGCGTCAATGGCCCCTGCCTCGAGAGCAGAGCGACGTCATTGACGCGTTCTTAGCCGCGAAGGCGAAAGCGGGAATGGTGCGGGAATCGAAGTCCCCGCACTCGACGCCAACCTTCTGCGTTCGCAAGCCAAACGGAAAGTGGCGTCTCGTTCATGATTACAATAAGCTGAACAGCGCGACTGTGCCAGCACAGACGCCGATCCCTCGAAAGGATGTGTTGTTGAACAACATGGCCGGCTGCACGCTGTACAGCGCGCTGGATCTGGTGGATGGATACTACCAGATCCTGTTGCGGGAGTGTGATATCCCGCTCACGGCCGTGAGCACGCCGAGCGGTATGCTCTGGGGGTGGCTGGTAATGCCACTAGGTCTATCCAACGCTCCAGCGACCTTAAATCGCTTGGTCACACAATTGTTTAGGTCAAAGCCATTGTGGCATGGCCTGTTCCTCGGTCACAGAAGGACCTGAGGAAGTGGTTGGGCTTAGCCAACTACTTCCACAAGTACAGTGCTGGCTATGCGGGACTCGCAAAGCCTTTGTCGGATCTTCTGAAGAAGGAGGCCGAGTGGTGCTGGGAGCGCCAGCACCAGGATGCTTTTGACAGCATCAAGGCGAGCTTGCAATGCGCGCCCGTCCTGGCGTTGCCGGACGATGCCAAGTCGTTTAGCGTTGTCTGTGACGCTTCCGACTATGCAATTGGCTGTGCGCTATTGCAACAGGACGATGAGGGACGAGATAGGGTGATCTCGTTCCAGTCCAGGCAGCTGAAGGCTGCCGAACGGAATTATCCCGTTCACGACAAGGAACTCTTGTCGATGAAGTATGCCCTTGTCAAGTTCAGGGTGCATCTTCTGGGCTCAAGGCCCTTTGTGGTCTATACGGACCACGCGTCCTTGCGGACAGCCATCCATACGCCGCACTTATCGCAGCGGATGGCGCGTTGGCTGTTATTCTTCGCTGAGTATAACTTCCGCGTTGAATACAAGCCTGGCAAGCTCAACACGCTTGCTGACGCTTTGTCGCGCAGGCCCGACTATGAGTTCGTTAATATTAGTCAGGCTACGACGCGGATCTTTACGATCGAATGGCTTACGCCTCGACAGCGGGCACGGATCATTTTATAGTTTTAGGGAGGAGAAGGTTTCCGAAGCTCCTCGTTCAACCAGCTACGGAGCAAACAGATTCTCTCTCGGGACTGGGGACGCGCCTGCACTCGTGTGATATCCGTGATAGATTGTGGATAAACCTTCGCCTGACTGTAAAGGGGCCCAATGGTCCAGAAGTGTACTTAAGAGTGCGCACAACTCTGAAAGTCACATGTACTCTGTCTGGTTACTGGGATTTCCCCGACAATGAGTGTCTAATTCCTGGCCGAACGGCTCTCAGAAGAACGTATCTCTGAAAAGCCTCATCCCGTTACCTTCCAGCGCGACGATTGATGGTTCAAGGATCCACAATATATATCCGCAGAGACCAAGCATCGCGCGCCGGACGCCGCGCACCCGCGCATACCTCAAGATCTTCGTGTACGTTGAATCGTTGGTGCTACTATGATATCCTCAAGACTCTGGTATCCCCCACTCTGAATGACCAAGATTCTGAAAACCAAGTGATTTCAGACTCTAAAAACCAGGATACCAGACTCTGAAACCACCGAAGATCCAAGACCATACTGAAACCAAGTGAACCCAAGTTCAAGTCACGCATTCAAGTGATTACTGACCTGCACATCCCCCGTAATGACGTCTCTACCTGTCAACCCATCAAGATCGGCTGCACAGACTGCATACTGAGATCAAGTCAAGATACCTTATACATACAAGAGCCAAGTGTACCTGACATATGAAGACTGACTGCTGAAAGGACGCAAAAGATGACAAGAAGAAGAGAAATACCAGAAAGATATGATAGTTATGAGGAAGATAAACGATAAACAGAGTTCAATTTGCTTGCTACTGCACAAATCCGCTTGAGAGGCATTCAAGCCACCGCGTCATCACGTACGTCGTGTGATCTCCACCAAATTCAATCCCCTTAGGTGGAGATCAGGTAACGTAGAGACCTG
Source organism: Phytophthora meadii (assembly GCA_032432875.1). NCBI lineage: Eukaryota > Oomycota > Peronosporomycetes > Peronosporales > Peronosporaceae > Phytophthora > Phytophthora meadii. The sequence continues at coordinate 151,187 of JAUMGV010000069.1, read as the reverse complement.
AAAGGACCCGCCTATTCCATATCCTAGTTGGGTCGTTTGTTTTGTCTCTAGCGGTAGCCCATTTCATATTGCTTGTTTGGACAGGCTCTGGAAACTAGACAGTCGTTTTCAGAGTGCAAGGTAGACTGTTATATATAGCCGATTGTATTGGTTTAAATTTTCCCTCTATACTAGAGGGTGGTGCGCGAACGTAAAGGGATACCAGACAGACCAGGTGTCTGGTAGCAAGTCCCTAGTTGACCTGGAGTGTTAGCCCACCGTTCAAGGGCCTAGAAAGAATAAGAACGGCTGTGTATATTTGTATATTTTCGAACTCTGTATATTGGTTGTTTATCTCTGAAAGTCAGGTATCTCGGTTCTGGATTTGTGATATTCAGACACCGATTTCAGACTTTCTCTGGTATAGTAACCTCTTTTCGACCACCGACTTCCTGGAAAACACTTTGTTTTCCAGAGATTCCGACTCCCAAGCTCCTGGAAGGATTTCCTGAATACCGACACCAGACTCCAAGGGAACCCCAACTTCTCTTCACAACACATTCTCAGACTCCGGCGAGGGTCATATTTCCGAAGACAACGAACCCACGAGGATACCGCAAGGTACCACACGCCAACCTACCGTTGTACGGCTCTGAAAACCCCTTTTCAGTAATCGTATAACTAGGGTTCACTATACGCCCCCTGCTCCGCGACCAAAGTTTCACCGACTTCGCGGCAGTGGTCTGACGATGTCAGAGTCCCTCCCCAGGATTGAGCATCGAGGCAGAGCGGTTTGCCGCGTTGAAGACAAAATATGTAGTCGATCTGGTTGTAGAGGCAGTGGTCTGCAACTCATTTCGTCCAGGTCGTTAAGTGTATTGCCTTCTCCTGGAATGCTGTATTAGTAAGGAAGAGGTGGTTAGCTTCACAAAATGATGCTAGGGCATGGCCATTGCAGTTGCGTCGGCCACGGCCCCAGTTTCCGAGGTAATCCTCGCCCTCGCGCCGCCGGCCGATTTTCGCGTTGAAGTCGCCGAGGATAAGCGTGGTGTCTCTGCTGGGCAGTGAGCGGAAAGCTTCATGAAGGTCCTCATAGAATTTGTCAACATCGGTAGTTGTGTACCCGCTGTGTGGCGCGTAACCTGTGATCACATTAACATGGCGGGCTCCATCGAACCGCAGTTGGAGGACTCCGACACGGTCCGAGTGCGCCCAACACTTATGGAGGTGCTCGCGGAGGTGGGAGACAACGGCGAAGCCGATGCCATGGTGGGGTTACCTGTGAGGAGCGTGAAAAGATGATACTTACCTATCCTCACCTCGCTTTGGT
>JAUMGV010000069.1:77424-149778 GCA_032432875.1 Phytophthora meadii | reverse complement strand
TTGGGGGATCAATGGACGAAGCATCGGAGACGCAGACCCATTCCGAAGGGTTTGTAGGGTTTACGTAACCCCATGTACATTCGGATAAAAGGTAGTCCACAGTGTTCTCCATAGTACGACCACCGGCGGAATCGGACATGAGGACGGTACGGTTAAGGTCGAAGTGCAGCACTACGCTGCGTCGCTTGCTGGCTGCCATGAGGATCGAGGAGACCGTGGTGAAGAGGAGGGGTATGCTGGTTATATGGGGAGCTTCGTATTGCGCGACCATCAAATGTATGATTACAGCCAATCCGATTGGTATATTGTTTAGTCCCTTGTATTGTGATTTGGTCTTGTGTAAATATGGATCTCAAAAATTGATCCAAAGCGGCCGATACAGTCACACCTCCCTAAATGAGCCTCTTTAACTGACTACACACTCCTTATCTGACTACCTTACACTGAATCCAAATGGGACTATATGACTTTCAGTATGGTTGTTCTTTATCTGATCAAAATATTCGCTATTTGAACACGAGGGTGGGCCCCTCAACTCTCTAACTGGAAGTCGTATGGCACTGTGGTCTAGGTCTTCAAGCACGTATTCCCTGCCAGTCATTCAAACCACTGAAATTCAGGACTATTTACACTTCCATAATTGCTTTGCCGCGACCACACAGCTCCTGAGATGACCTCGTTGACATTAGAGGAAAAACTGCAAGTCTGCTTAAAGGCTCAGCGCGAGCCCAGCATCAAGGATGGAGACCTCTTGCTGTGGGTCCACAACACCATGAAAAAGACCGTCAGCATCAGTACAATTCGACGCATTCGATATAAACAACCGGCCAACTATTGCAGTGCCGACTAAAATTCCCTGAGCTAGAGCAGCAACTTGTTGCTTTTTTTCATCAACATAAAGAAAAAACCGTCATTTCAGACGACATTCTACTTCTCAAGGCTAGTGATATTAAGAAGACTCTCAGCATCACCGACGATCAACTTCGACTAAGCAACGGTTGGCTAGCTAAATTCAAAAAGCGCAATGGAATATCTTCAACTCGGTTACATGGCGATGCCGACAGCTCAACAGCCGTAGAAGTCAGGTCAGCTCGCTACTCACTGCAAGACGTTACCAGCCACTACAGACCCGAGAATATCCACAACGTTGATGAAACAGCTTTGTTTTATAGACTGGTTCCGGACCAAACGCTTGCTACAGCGAGACGGAAGGGAAAAAAGCGTGACAAATCGAGAATTACGATTGCTTTCTGCTGCAACGCGACTGGCACGCACAAGCTAAATCCATTGGTGATTGGGACAGCTACAAACCCGCGGTGTTTTCGGGGTGGAGCCCGTCGCGCTCTCAAGTCGAAACCTGTGGAATATTACCACTCAGCTAAAGCGTGGATGACATCAACAATTTTCTTGGGGTGGCTTCAAGCGTTCAACTTAAATATGGCAGTTGAAAACCGCAAAGTGCTTCTGTTGGTTGATAACGCTTCCAGTCACAAAGTGGTAAAAACGTTATCAAACGTTGAAGTGCATTTGCCCCCAAATCTGACCTCTTCAGTTCAGCCATTGGATGCAGGTAAGTCTATTTAAGTGTTTAATGGATTATTTACTGTAGGAATAATACGGTCATTCAAGGCTCGATATCGGCGACGGTTTGTTCGCTGGTGCCTCGACGCATTTGAAAGCAACATACAGCGAAAATTGAACGTCTTCGATTCATTTTAGTATTGGCAGTTGGGGAGATGTGAGTGCTGACTGTATACGGAATTGCTGGGTTGAGGCGGGAATTGTAAACGCAGAGGTGATGTCCGAGCTCAGACAGGCAGGGAACTATTCGGTCACCGCAGAACAAAAGGTTATTGATGATCTAGCAAACATGTTGGAGGGGACAAGTGTGTCAGAATACCTCGGAGTTGATGCAGATATTGAGGTCCATGAGTTTCCTGAGAACGCTATTAATCAGCACGTTGCTGCTGTTTCTGACGACGAGGATGATCCGGAGGAGAACGAATCGCCACCTGTATCGGCGTCGACAGCTCTAGCCTATTGCATGGAGCTTTCGTCTTTCTTCTTTTAATGCGAAGGTGACACTAAGCGCGAGCAGGAGATGCTGCAGTGTTTGACGACGTTGGCTAGGGCCCAGGTAGTGAAGCGCCGGCGGCAGACGGCAATAGATAACTTTTTGACTCCAATGTAGCCATTTACACATGTAGCCATTTCCTTATCTGCACGATTCTATAACTGAAACAACACATTCGCTAGACCCAATCATGTGCCACTTATGGAGGTGTGACTGTATTGTGTCTTCTTGTGCTGACGATCACTTAGTTCCAAGGCAAGGGATCCACTGAAACCCGGTTTCTCATTACGTGAAAGAAGTGTCGTTGACGAGGACATCGTCCTTAAGTCTTAATCGTTTATGGGGTATGTATTCCTGGTAATGTATCATGTAATAAAGCCGCACAGGTTTACGGACGTGTCGTGATAAACACTGTACAGTTTACTAGTACATTACCGGCCATTCGCAACCGGAGTTGTGTTTCTGGCGATTCTAGGCCGGTGATTGGCCAGATGCATGGTATGGACAATGATTCTGGGTGATATCGTGTTACAGAAGAAGGTGTCAGCCTCAAAGTTGGTTGTGGGCACCATAGTATTGTGCCTTGGACGCGTTGTGGCTAAACCACAGGCTAATTCGTTGTTTTAGCAAATCTCGAAGATGGCTCCAAAGTTGAGTTAGAGCGAGACATCTTCGAATAAACATTGAATAGCTGTCTAAAGTGAAGAGTTAAGGTTATTTTGAGGCCGATTTCGTTGAATGGCTGTAGTAAAAGCGTCAAACCCACGTCTAGAATACTCTAACACTCTCCTTCAGTCAGAGTTAACAGTTTCAATTGACATGCGTTGGCGGTCTATCGTTCTAACGTACCTCTACGATATAGACCTAGCGGTTGTAGCGTCTCTAGGAGTTTCTACACGGAATTTCGCGATGGGGTTTGCTCTTCATGCGCCATGGAAACGCCATACCTAACGTACAAATTAAGCGAAAGACACAGTGGCCTCTTCAATGCATCAAGTTTGTCAAAGGATTTGTGGAGGAACATTCCTATTTCTATATCGAGGAACTCCAAGAAGCTCTTAAGACGAGATTTCCTGCTCTACCCAACGTTTCAACTACAATATGCAGAGTTTTGCGGTTTGACCTTGGTCTCACGCGTAAAGTTCTAACTAAGTGAGCAAGGGAGAGTGTTCTGGCCGCAATTGATGCGTACTACAAGAAGTTAGCCTCTTTTTACCGTGGTTACCGTGGTCCCGAACAAGTGGTTTTTCTCGACGAGACTGCGAAAGATGGGCGAGATGTACTTCGGCGGTTTTGCATGGTCAGCAAGGAACACTCCGATTTGTGTATGGCTGCCTAATCTTCACCGTTAAATGAACCTGCAACTCGTCAGGCAAAGGGAGAGACATTGTAATAGCGCTATACAAAACTACCCTCACGGCACGCGTTAGTGCAATCTTCTCACTAAATAACGTATGATGCGTACCGAGAAAGGTATGGCTCCATGTGTGCCACGCAAGGGTGGTAAGAACGCTTGTTAGATTTTAGATGCGGCACTCCGTTGCTAGCGTCTAAAATTCATTCTCCAGATTTTGCAGGACACTCACTTGGTGTTCCACACTTAGTGCAGGACAGAATGTCCTGAATTTTCCAAACCGAAATCATTCGACGGATGCTGACATACAAAAACCAGCATTATTCCTGTACAGTCCTTAATCTTACGTTTTGCCGAAATTGCAGGTCATTGGCAGAAACTAGAATTTAATCATAACTGGTTCAGTGAAGATTTCTCGGAACAATGGAGAGTGTTACCGCTGAGCGTCTTGCAGAGGTAAAGCAGCTAGCTGAGGAGATTCTATATACCGGTATCTGCTGTTGTGCCACCCACTGTACGAGACAGCTCTGTTTCAAGATTCTGAGTTGCTAGTGAAATTATTCGTTCGCGTGCGTTGTGGCTTCAGCGATCTTGCGTCAAGCTTAAAAGCGACCGGTGTTCCCCCTCATATAGCCATTTTAGTAAGATTGAAGCCGTACAAGACATGAGCATTTCTACTATTCAAAAACTGGATGATGTTTGACGTGAAATCGTAAACGATACCGTTCGTGAGCTGGAAGAGCGAGCCATCGGTGCTAAGACCGTCATATTTGAGGGACTTCATGACGCTCTACGGAGCTGCCTACGCGAGGCTGGTATTCAGAACCAAACAAACACGAACTACCTTTCAAAATCTCATCGCGGAATCGAAGCCAAAGAAATCACCCCGCTACCCACCTTCTTTTGGGCTGTACACTTTCGTCGGTTCCCTCCTGGTTTCGCTTTTCCGGAGGGCTATGTCGCGTGTTTGTGGGTCTTGTGGCGCTGCGGACATGCTGAAAAACAAATTCTCCCATTGCACTTACTCGAAGGCGTAGATATGCCTAACAGAGACAACCAGAAGCTATTCGGTATCTCTTGAAAACAATCGAGGCAATTTGTAACGGGGTTACACGTACAAGTGGTTGTACCACTTGTAACTCTAACAGTTAGGATAACTGTTAGAGGATGGAAATGGGCCTCAGACCTTGGTGTGCTGTACACACCAATGGATACATGGGCGAACCACATTATTGGATGGTTCGTGTGCATTTGTGCATATTATTGGTAGAAGTAACGGATTTCTACCAATCACTGAGCAGAGTTTCTGCCAACCACACGTTGGCAGACCCTTTAGAAATAGATAACAAACAGTTTTAGGAGGTCCATAATTGGCTTATGCCAAATTCAATAACAGTTCTCATTTTACGGTATTTGCAGTTTAATTTAGTTATATTTGATTTAATTATACTTATTTAAATAAGTATACTTAAATTAAGTCTATTCTAATTGCACGCTTCCTCATACACGTAAGCGCACGTGTACGTCTAGGTAGACCCATTACACAATTGCAGCTGAAAGGAATTTACTAAGCTCAAGCCAAACTGTAGAGGAGGCGATCTGTGTCTACACAGCGTGTGCATCTTCCGTTGAGGTGCTATCCACCACAGCCAGTGCCAGGAAGCGACGCAGAGGGCAGCTCGCTTGGACCTCGATTGTTCGTCTGCATCGTGACAAGAAATGCCAGGAGCAACTCACGGCGCTAGACCTCGTATTAACCATTGGTTAAATATTGGTGTTAATCTTGTCTGTCCATTGGCTGAATATCGCTGATTTCGTGTCCTGAACAATGTCCTGCAAAATCCGTCTAAGAATCATTTTTTAACGTTGTGTTACGTCCCTTTGTGGGAGAAACTTTTAGGATTTGTCGTTGATTTAGAGGCGCTATCCGTATGCCAAAACTCTTGTAAAGCACATATGTAAACAAGCCTGATTCACAACTCAGATACCATCCAAAACAAACTTGTCAGGGTTTAAATTAGGCATGGTGTGGAATCCAACAAAAACATTTGTGCACTGACTTGAAATTGCAGAACAGATAAATAAAAGCACTATCATGACAAGTCGCTACAAGCCGGAGCTATTCAAGCTCATGTCCTTACACTTATGCCGTTGCGTATGACAGCGATCACGTCTTCAGTATGGAGGAGTTGCTTCGCATCACTCCTGAGCACATATGTCGCTGGATGAATGAGCTGGTGTATGGAAACCCTGACCCGAGCGACGACTTGAGACCTGTACATCGCCGATCAGTCACATTAGAGTTCTCAAAGAACCCATACCATTATCCATGCCACGCGTAAACGAATCGTGGGATCCGGTGACAGCGCTCCGACGCTGTAAACAAGCGAATTAAGTGTGTGAAGATGTTTGAGGTTTGTTGAGAGGGCTTTGAGCCCAAAGCACGACGCAAGCCTTGAGTTTGATGAGTTCCTGAAATCGTTATCTTTTGTGCGCTCAAAATGGTGGTGAGCAGCGTCCATACCTTGCAGTGGCTCGAGTAGATGACATGATGAAGTTGCAGTTCTCCAATTTCGTGCCAAAATAGGCAGTACCCTTCCACACTATTGTGTCAGATGCGCGGCGTGGGCAAGGATATTTAACACGGTTCGCTGCGGGTCCTGGGACTCCATCATCTTCTCTGACGAGAAAAAGTGGAATCTCGATGGACCCGACGGCTTCCAGACCTACTGGCAAAACATCCACCAGTCACGTCGGCACACAAAGCGTCGCCATGCAGGTGGCGAATCAGTAATGGTGGAGGCGGGCTTCAGCAAGCAGAACTCGGACGACTACGTGTACACCTTTTCCAACTCTAGTCTGTCAAGAACAAATAGAGAACGGCAAGAACAAATCCGTATACGGCAACAGCAAATTGAAATTCGCAAAACCTCCACAAATGAGTACTGCCAGAAATGATTAACCTAGGAAGTTGATATATGCAGCTGACAGCACGAGGGGCGCATTTTAGATGCCGACAGGTATGTCTTCGAGATCCATGACCTTGGCGTGGAAGTGCAGAGTGTGGCGGTAGAAGGCTCGACAAAGCGCAGCAGTGGCGACTTCAGGCATGTAGGCGTGGGCAGCACGCTGCAAAAATGATTGGCGATAATCCTTCATTGTCACGCCCGCAGGAACGCTGAGGATGTTCATGCGCTGCTTACGCAAGAAGGACTTCACCTTCGACTTGAACGTGCTGAACACGTTCTCAATGGGGTTGAGCATAGGCGAGTAGGGGCCCAGCCGGAGCAAAGTAGCCCCCAAAAATTCGTCCTCGGCGAATACCTCTTCCGCACGACATTGCTAGGGGGTGTTGTCGAGCACCACGACAACATCCGAGAGATTAAACTCCTCCGAGAAATAAACGTGACGTAGGAGGTTGCGAACAAACTTATTAGCGTTGGTGAACTTGTTGGAGCCGAAAAGAGTATCGCCAATGCAAGCGATAACGTGCGTGCTCTGACCTCCGACCTTTTTAGCAGCACGACGACCTCGCAAACTGCGCCCTCGGGTGCGTGTGGACCACAAGTTGAAGCTACATGGTTTCATCCATGTAGAGGATAATCTTGCCGCCGCCTGGTACTCATGAGATAGTCACGCCTCTTTTCCTTGTTGACCGGCTTGTTCATGTACTGAAGTTCCTTGAGGATGAGCTTGGTGAAGCACGACGCGTCCACGTGATTCTTGATCTTTTGGGGGACAACATGCACGCCATGCACGTATTCAAGCTTGTCCGCAAGCTGTGTTAGCGTCAGATCTTGGTCTTCGCTGAGCTTGCTCAGCAGAAACTGAACGAAATCGTCCGTAATCTTCACAGTGGTGCGACCTCCTCTCTTCCGTCTGCAATAGGTTCTCCGTGCTTTACGTGTCGTCGCACCCAGTCTCGAGCAGTGTTATACTTCACCCCGCGATCTCTAGCCACTCGTTCCCAATCGACTCCTCCCTGTTGAGCAACCTCCAGCACCCGTAGTTTTGTCTCGAGCGTGTGGCGCTGGTACTTAGAAGGCATCGTAGAAGAAGCGAGGACTTGTGGGAGCAAAGCAAAACGAAATATGAGCGCTTTCAGTAGCAAACGCACGCTGTGTGAGGCACCCAGAGATTCTTCAAGAAAATGAATGGCGCGTGGAGTTTGCGGTGCGAGCGCGCTGTGGTGCCATCCAAATTGGCGCGAAGCAGGTTGAAATGGAGGCCGATCGGTATTGCGCATGCAAGCTGTTTCAAACTGTCATAGGGAACGCTGACACTCAGTATGCTAGGTGGCAGGTTGCCGAATTTCAATTTGCTGTTGCCGTACACGGATTGTTCTTGCAGTTCTCTATTTGTTCTTGACGGACTAGAGCTGGAAAAGGTGTACACCATGTCCGAGTACCTCCTGTCACGCCCACCTGCACTATGGCACTGATTTCGTCTACCAACTGGACGGAGCGTCCATTCACAGGCCCAAAAGGGCAACCAACGTTTGTGAAAGAGCAGGATATGCGTGTGCTACCTTGAGTTGCAATATCCCCGGGTTTACATCCGATTGTGGTCAATTATGAGTACCGACTTCCCTTAGTTAACGGAGACTTCTACTCAAGGGAGACAACGGTATCTCCTCCAATAACAACTCTGCATTTAGGGCGGCTGATTCCTCATCTCAAGGGAGACAAGCTGCTCTCTGTACGTTTACCCTTTTGTTAAGAGCTACAGCAATATCGTATCGTCTGCCATTCGCTACCATACCATATTCATCATGGCCACCAAGTTGGTGGCACCAACAACCCGGTTCAACGTGCAGAGCTCAAAGGAAGACCGAAGACGAAGCCTGGCAAGTGCCACGGAAATGTGATTAAGAACGGTAAGAACGGCTTTGTAAAGGCCGGTATCATAGATGGCGCTGAAGGGAACTCTAGCTGTGCAGAAATCTGTGCTGCGTCGTCTACTGCAGACAACATCCTGCCGATGCTTCAATCGCTGCAGCTCCTGGACACTCGAATTGGAGGCGTAGATGCAGAAGACGATTTTGACGACGACACGGACGAAGTCCTGCTAGGCAACGGAGTGGGGCGTGTAGATGTAGGCGCACGAATACTGCACTTTTTTGTTGAGACTAACCGAGGATGCCATTCCGTGCGTAGTCAGGAAAAACCGAGGATGGGGTGTCGCTCTTTACTAAGGGAAGTCGGTACACCGATCGACAGAATGCAGGGACCACTTTCCCGCAGGTGCAAAGTCTGTCCTGCGCGTGTAGACTGGTTATGTGAGAACGAATTAATAACGATTTTGGTAAAAGATAGAAAGCAGCTGTATTTGCACTAAAAATTGGTTTTAAGTGCCTTGTTAAATGCACTAGTGACGGTATCCGCTTTAATGGATTCCCAGGCTGAAATGGCACGCTTTATCGTAGCCAAGCGCTTTTCTTTCGCCGTCATAGCAGTAGCCTTTTCAAACAGCCATAACGCCTTCAGCTTCGCCTTGAGAGGCCCCATAATGCCAACGTCTAAGGGCTGGCAAACAGAGGTAGGCAATGGCTGTAGAGCAACTGCCTCCATTTTATCGAGTGGCTGGTGGAGACCTCCGTTTTATCGAGTGGCTAGTGGAGTTTTATTTTAGCGATTGAACGCTGCGACGGGTGATTTGATTGGTTGATAACAAAATGTGTACACAATTCTATATCACATGCGCCCTTTTTATATGGACCTTGCATTCTGTCGATCGGTATAAAGGTGTTTACCGGTACACTACGCGCAGAGCTAACAACAAATCTTTTAAGCGCTTGGGATGAGATTGAACATTTAACACTGCTAACACCAAGAAAGTCATTTAAGAACGAGGATACAAAATAGACTACTAATGTAGCCATTTTAACAGCTTATCTTGCTCTTTGTAAAGGGTCAGTCCGTACATGTAGTGTTGATAGTTAATCAATTTCCATACCGGAAACTTTCCGGTATGGAAATTGATTAACAGTCTAGCCAGTGTAAATAGGTTACCGCGAAAACGTAATACAGAACAGAAATTGATTAACTATCAACACTACATGTACCGGAGACAGATCTGGGAATGGATCGTACGCTGTATCCATGTTTGACAGGCTTTCATTATCAGTGATGGGAAGCCCATCTTAACCTGCATCTTAGCAATTCGACATATGCCCTCGCAGCACTGGTTACAGTACTTTACTCTGCACAACCAATTCTGCGTGATTTTACCATCGACGTATTTCTCTCATTTCCTCTTTCATCGACCCAAGATGAATCTACGCCTTCTTCTTGTGACAGTCCTCGCAGTACTAGCTGCAAGTGCGTCTGCGACTGTTGATCATGACAAGATCGAGCCTTTTCCTCAACCTGAGCCTGTTACCGTATCTGAAAAAGCTGCCATCAAGTTCAAACCCCAACTGTACACATCGATACAGGTATGCGTCCCCTTTCCTGCTGTAAATGCTGCCGGTGAGGTCACTGGTGGACTCAAGGGGACGAATGGGAACGATGCGTGCAAGTACGCGCCGAAGGGGGCTCAAGTGTATGGACGAGCTGGTTGGTACAAGGATCTGTGGGCCATCATGTACGCCTGGTACTTCCCGAAAGGGTTCAACTGGCTGGGATTCCCTTCGAGACGTCATGACTGGAAGAGCGTCGTCGTGTGGATTGACAACCCTGACTTGGAGATCCCAAAGATCGTTGGAGTCGCCATGTCCAAGTCCGACACGAAATACTGGAAGGTGCTGAAGGTCTGGCCGTCGTATTTTGTTGGCTATCGAACGGAGGGCCGTTTATCCCAGCGTGTTGAATATTATGGCTCCAACACGTCTCTCCGATTCGATTATGGTGCAAGCTCGTACATGGGTTTTGCCAATTGGGATGGCGAGTACCAGGACTTGGTCATGTGGGAACAATTGACGGATGCAGCTCGGGTGGCTCTCAACAACAGTGACTCTTTCGGGAACGCAGAGGTTCCGTTCAGTGATGAACACTACGAAGACCACTTAGACAAGACATGGCCACTTTAAATGAGACTGCAAAGGGACCAGTGTCCAGCCACACAAAAAAAACTTTCGTAGTAGTTTCTGTTGTTGCAATTTATATCTTGCTCTTTGCAATGTGAAGTAAGACGGGTTCATGGGGAGGACGCCCAGCAACGATCCATAGTGACGCAAGTGTGTCCAAACCAATTCAAATGTAATCAGCCTGTAACGAATGGGTCTTTCAGGCCAATATACGTCACGTGCACTTCCATCGTTAGCGACCGCCAGTTTATTTAGAGTTTTGACCACTAAACGTAAAAGCAATTTTAGTGGTCAAAACTTTAACCTTATATTTTACCAGGGTTGTACTACTACGGTACTTGGCTTGCCTGTTTCCGGTATTGTACATGTATTGCTCGGAGACGACATATCAAGTACAATTGGTACAGATACATTCTTTCAGTACTTCGGTTCCAGAAATACTACAACAGGTCGTACATGTATGCATGTATGTACAACGCTTTTCGCGAGATGTCTTGTTACATGAGTCTGCATGCGTCGGGTTATCTCTCCATTTACCTCTTCTCTCGATCAGAGTCCATCAAGCGCGTGTACGCAATAAGAGCCACGGCCAAATCTTTCCAGGCTGCACAATCTAGGCGAAGGAGGTACAAGTCTGGGGCACGTTGAAGTCGGTGTCCTGTGGAAAGTGTCAGAAGGTCAGCATCGAGAACCATCGATAGCGTTAGTCGGTGTCTACTTCTCCATTTGTCTGTTTCGATTGTATTGGAGCCAAAAAGACGCCATCGGCTGCGAAGTAAATGAAATCGAGTGGGTCAGCCTTGGTGCGATCGTAGAGCTAGTACATGTAGAAAGTAATGCTCTTACCAACCAGTGCCGCTTACATACTGAACAGAATGTCAAGTTAAGGAAGCATGACCAAACATGATTACTTCCTACATGTACGTATCGGTACTGTATTTGGTTCGCGAGCATGTCACATCCATTTCCTAAGTCTGCAGATACGTCGACCCGCTTTTTATGGAGTTTTTAAGACTTAGATACCGAGGAAGGACGAGAGTACTGTTGTTATTGAGAACAATGGCAACTACCTGCCACTTAGCCAACTATTTTACGTGCAATCGGCTATACTTTCTGTGCATGTACTTACTTGACTTCAAGCGTGAGTCACTACAAGTGACTACATGCACAGTGTGATTATTGTAAAAATTACCGGAAACACGGGAAAATGCCACGCCAGCAATGACTACCATTGTACGTTCGTAAGGATAATAAGCTTGGGGCAGTTGGGATTGGTGGTTGCTGCTGTTGGACAATTTAATCATTCGTCAATTTCCTTTGAGGAGCACAACACCCCCAGCATCAAGACCATCCAAGAAAGCCATGCTGAACGCCAAAACTCTCAGCTCTGTGATTGTACTGGGCCAAGTCGCTGTTTCCAGCTCGTTGGTGGTAAACGCGGGCCTAACGGTAGGAGCACCGACAGACCCAGCTTCTGCTAACTACGTGTTGTCGGCCTTTGCTACTGGTGATTGGGGTGCTACGACGTACAAGGGCTCGTGCTGTAACAGCAATTACGGCAACATGGATCTCAACGCCCAAGAAGTGGTGGCCACTCTGATGAACATCCAAGCTGGTACAAGTCTGCAGCCCAAGGCTGTCCTCGGTCACGGTGACAGCTTGTACTGGAACGGTATCAACTTCTTAGAAGAGCGTGATAGCCGTTTCCAAGCCTCGTTTGAAGCCAAGTACGACGGAGAGAACATCAAGAACGTCCCGTGGGTTAACGTCATGGGCAACCACGACTACGGTGGCTCGGACTACATCTGCAGCAGTGGGAACAAGCTTGTGCCGTGCAACAACACGGAGGAGCTCTTCCAAGGTCTGGACAATAAACTCAAGTGGCAGAGGGAATACACGAGCCCCAACGACAACCGCTGGCACATGGAAGACCACTTCTACGTCTACCGTATCGAAGACAAAGCAACTGGAGTGAGCATCGATATCTTCAACGTCGAGACGAATGACGCAGAGGTCCACGGAGCTGAACTCGTCTGCTGCCAATGCTACGGATACGCCAAGACGGACAGTGGTGGCTGCAACACCGTTACTCGGGAAGATAAATACTGTTTTGGAGGCAACAAGACCATGTTTGACACCTGTATGGCCAAGTTCAATGAATGGGGCAGTGAATCCCGTGCTCGTTTGGCTCAAGAAGTGAAGAAGTCCACTGCAACGTGGAAGATCGTTAACAGCCACTTCAACCCGTATGATCACTTCTACGAGACTGGAATGAACAAGTGGTTCGACGCGTTGAGACAGTCTGGTGTTCGCGTCTATCTGCACGGCCACACTCACGCTGAAAAGCACGACTACGCGGAGTCTCTGGGTGTCCATTTCGTCGAGAATGGAGCTGGAGGTGGTCGTCAAAAGGGTAAGGCTGGTACCATCCAGGACTACGCCGCTAAGTACGTCAAGAAGGTGTGGGAGTACAGTCCTACGGAATACGGTTTCTTCTCGTTGCAAGCGTCCAAGGACTGGCTCAAGCTACAGTATCACACGTCGGACAACAAGTGGAACTTCACGGAGAACTGGGCGGACACGACAATTGGTGGAGTGGAGACCAAGCACTGCTGGTACATTCCTGCTGATGGATCCGAGGGCAAGGCATGCTAAACAACTACAATGACTGCTACTACGGTAGTACACAACCATCGAACGGTTAATAATGTTTTACGACAAATACAACAATTTTTCCGTTCAGAAGTTTGTTTTTTTCTTGAAGAAGAAGTATAATGAATGACATGTCACTATTTCTTGCCATTTTAAAGAAATGGAAAAAAAGAAGCGCACAGCCACGTCCTCTTTTGTCAACATTCCTGTGCACAAGGCAGACAACCATTTCACTAAACGGCCACGTAAAAGTGCTTCCCCAGTCGAGACGCTTGCTCCATCGTTGGCTGATCCAGAGACGGAGCTTCTCCACGCTCTAGAAGAAGAGATTTCAAAAGAAGAACAGAAAGAAGAAAATAAAGCATACAAACTTCCTTTTCAAGAAGAAGACGATGATTACGACGAGTCCGACGGTGAATAACAAAAAATATATATTAAATCATTTTATAGTTTTAGGGAGGAGAAGATTTCCGGAGCTCCTCGTTCAACCAGCTACGGAGCAAACGGATACTCTCTCGATCTTGCGCGCAGCATTCAAAGACGTTCATAAAGAGAGAAGAAACTACGGAGGGATTGGTAGTAGCAGAAGCACCGGAAGAGTTACTATTCCGTCGTCCTGAATTGGTTGGTCTCAATTCGGCAGCTACAGCCGCAGGAGCTGCAAATAGTAAAGCTTTCGTCCTGGAAGATGACGCTGAGGCCGTAGCAGTTGCAACTTTGGAGGTGACCGGGTGACGACGTTGGTCCATTCTTAATTCGTAGTCGACACATTTTTGGAGCTCTCGACGTGCTTCCCTTAACGCTGCACGTTGCTGCTGTTTGTGGTTGTTCAGAAGTTGCTGGTACTCTTTGGATTGTGGCTCTTCTGGAGTTTCAGCGGGTAATGGAGGCAGGAAATGGTCAATTTTGTTGAAAATGAGGAAAAGCTGAGAATTGGTGAACGTCTTGAGCTTGGATCTGTGTTTTAGGAAGCGGACAAGTTCAGTGGCGACGATAGGGAATCGTGTGGAGTCTGTAGCGTCTACGATGAACAGCACTGCAACAATCGGGAGGGTACTCTGGAACGTATTGGAAACTGCAGGTGGAAGATTCAAGTTGTTGCTACTACCAGTAAAAGTCGATGAATCACCGGTGAAACTGTACCATTTCGCTCTGCAAGTCCGACGCCCTGGAGGATCAACGAGTTGGAGATACTTGTCACTGCTCTCAATGCGATAACTGGCCGTTTGCACTGATCGAGTGGGATCCGGATACAAATACAACGGTAATTCGAGTCCTTGGGCAGTGTAAAGAGCTAAATCATCACCGATGGAGATTCGAGAAAGGTGGTTCACAAGTGTCGACTTGCCGGCATTATCCAGTCCGAGACAGAGTAGTTTACCTCGGTGTTTCTTCACTGCGTGCTGTCGTGTTAACATCCCCGTGATCATTCGAAGAGAACCTCGGTAATCCGTATCAGATGAAGGTTCTCCTTCGGCCTGGTAGGTGAGAAGCTCATGGGAAGCGAAGCCTCCCATGATTTGAGGTGTTTTTCTTTGTGAGCTGGGACTCTGCTACACTATTTCTGAAGACATCGGGCGGTTGGAATGAGTCGGAAATAAAGTATGATCACGTCCACCACAACGAGAACGTAGATCATGGGCTCAGATGGGAGTGAGAGTGACCGCAAGGCTTCGTTTAAAGAAGGAGCAGAGGTCCGTGTACGCAGAGATGATGGGGACTTGCTTGATGCAACGATTGTTCGTCAACATCGTAATGGTGACTATACTGTGAAGTACGAAGACACAGGGAAAGTGGAGAAGAACGTGTCAAAAGACCGCATTCAATCTGCGAAGATTCGTAAACGACACGATAAAGAAGAAGACACGGAGCTTGAAGTGGATTCAGTGGTGCACGTGAAGAATGAAAAAGGAGAATGGTGCGACGGTCGAATCCGAAGAATACGTAGTAACGGTAAATACGACGTGGAATTGGAAGGAGAAGAAGAAATGAAGAACGTGGAGAGACGAGAAATCAAGGTCGGTAAGAGATCATCTCCAAGCAAGAAGAAGAAGAGCAGAGAAGATGAAAATGACAGTGACGAGGACAGTGATGAAGATGAGAAACGAGCCATAAGGAAGAGAAAGTCGAGAAGTGACAAAAGGAAACGCGAACTGGTGACAAGTGACGATGATAGCGATGATAGCGATGATAGCGTTCGAATTCGACAGGGAAGAACTGGCGCTGGGTTGTCGCAGCTGAGACTGAATCAACTGGTCGAGTTCGAAGACAAAAGCGGGCGGATCCGGCGTGGGCGTATCAAAACGTTGAATCGGGAGCAGCGGGTGTGTGACGTGGGGCACGAAAGCGACAGTGAGAGGGTGTCGAAACGAATCTCTTTGGACGTTGTTCGACCAGCTACGACATTTGGCCGGTGGTTCGGAACAAACCGGAACTTTGTGCCATTCCAACTCAATGCGCATGTGTATTATCGCACGAAAGATGGCACGGAACGTAAAGGAATTGTGCTGAAAGCGTCGAAAAGCACCGGTAAAACCCTTTATGACGTCGAAGATTTGCTGGATGGAACGATGGTCAAACAACTTTCTGTGGGGAAACTTCGTGCTGTGCCGTGGATCGACTATTCCCTCCCAAATTGGAACGGAATGCCGGGTTTACCGAGTTTCTCGCTCTTTTCCGCCCCAATACTTCGCAGAGGAATGAATATCCGTTTCCGTCGACTTGATAAGGACACTGGTCGCGTAATGTGGAAAGACGCTGTCATTATGAAGGCCAAGTCGAATGCGTGCTGTATAGTGGAGTATTTTGGTCCAGACGGTGATAGTAAGCGAGAAGAAGTGAAGAATTCCGACATTCAAGCCAGATTCTTTCGAATGCCGTTTAGTGGAGTACTTGATGGAGTACTTGACGGCATATCACTACCGTCAATTCAACTTCCTGCAGGAATGTTCAAAGTTGGGAGTGCAGTGGAAGTCTCAAATGGAGCAAAAGTATTCCTTGGATCAATTGTAAGTTCGAATGAAATGGAGAAAACGTATACTATCCGATACGAAGATGGACGAAAGGAGAAGAATGTACTAAGTGATCGAGTTCGACTGTCACTTCGTCGTTTACGAGTTGGAACTGAAGTGGAAATGATCGTGGAAGGACCATGTAAAGAGGTCTCCAAGTTAGACGGAGAAGTCGCGTGGATTCATCGAGATGAGAAGGTTGCAGTGCGGATAAACGGTGGTAATAACGATGTTTTCGCTGAGGTTTGCACTCATGCACTGATGGTGGACGGGAAGCCAGCGTTTACTGCTCCACTCAGCAGTACGTGGCTGGAACTTCTGGGTTATTACCTCAATTTAGCAGCGGAATTGTTGATTTACGCTTGGTTTTTCTTTGGGTTAATGGTGGAAATGGATGAAATGATGACATTGTACGAAGAAACTGCGCCTGATTTGCTGCTAAATGACGAGCATATGATCGCTATGTACGCTAGTCAAGAGGTAGACTGGAGTCTTTGCCAGCAGGCTCATCTACAAAACGCGAACTCATCGTATTTGGTGATTTCCTCGGATATTATGGCAACCGATCGTGCTTGGCTTATGGCTTTACTCGTATCGAAGGCGATCCTTACTGGTTGTTCTGCTCTGTTGGTACTTCGGTGCTTACGTTCGAAGTTATCTGCGCTACAAGACGAGTACGTTACTTGTTGCTAAATCGTTTACACTTATTCTAATGGTTTTACTTGTTTTCAGCTTTATAGATCTCAAGGAATATCAACAAGAGCGTGTCATGCGACGACATCTAGCAGTAGCTATGGGTTGGGCTCTCATAGTGACGTTCATGACACTGGTAAGCTACGCGTCATTGCTAAACCGGTTCGATTTCTACTGTCTCTTGAACCAGAAGACCCTGAGTTTCGACGAATTAGCACTAAGTATCGACCCGTTTGCCATCCACTCGAAGTTCTCGAATCCCGTTCAACTGTTGATCGCTCTGGCTGCTACGACGACGTTCAATCTCTTTCGAGGTGTGACGTTCCATCTTCTTCTCTTCGCGTTCCCGACCAGCGGCACGAATTTCATTCGACGGGTAGTTTTCGTTCTCCCTTCGATCACATTAACTGCGTTACTATGTGCGGTGGGTGGGGCAGCTCTTCACACGTTCTACTACGTGCAGAAGGCTGCAATTGCCAAGAACCAAACGCTCGAAATGTCGACTCATACGGATTTATCCGTGCTTTTACTGGTTCTGTCGTTGTGGTTCATCTACTGCGTCTACAGCCTCGGAAGCGCAGCAGGACGGTTCTTCGAGACGCGTTTGGAGCGACAACGGACATCACGGGACGAAATATCGGAGGACGTATTGGATCTGGCTGAGAAGGGCGAGTTTGGGCTCCAAGCACAGCGAGAAGCTCTGGTTACGAAGGTGGAGCAACGGCAGGACCAATTGGGCATCTGTAAGCTGAGTATTTTGCGCATTTATCGTCACATTCTTGTGCATTTTGTGGCTGCTGCGGTTGCAATTTACATCGATGTGGCGTTGCGTGGGGTGGTGAAAGAGTTAAATGGCAGCTCAGTGGCGCTCAATGCGTTGACTTTCCACCTCGCAGCTTCAATTACATGGCTTGTGGGATCAACAATGGCTGCCATTTTTGCTATTTCGCTACGACAACAGTCACCAGAGTTGCTGGCGTACATTTTAGATGTGTAGAGGAGTTCTCTGACGAAAAAATCGCTCATCTAAACAATTTAGAGAAGTTCTTTGCTCATCAAAACTTCATTTAAGTACTTCAACGCGAATTTCCACTGTAAGTATACACTTATCAATGTCTCCTCACTTAATTATCAATGTCTCCTCACTTAAGTATACAAGTTATCGCTCATCGCATCAAATTGTTTTGATGCAAAAGAGAGCATAACCTGGACACTAAGAACTTCGACTTCAACGTAGCAGTGAACTGCATGGGCTTGAGTTGCTTCTTTGGATTAACCGTAATGCCATTTTGGCTGACCTTGTGGTCGACATCGCCCAGAGACTCGTCGTGACTGTTTTAGATGCTAATGATAGATGGTTTTGATTGCACTGGCACTGGCACGTAGTCTGAAGCCGACAAGAAACTACGTCAAGGCTCCTTCGACACCTATTTCCGCTCTCAAACTCTCAATACGTATGCGAAGCCCCAGCGGTTATCACGTCGGGAAGGAGATGGAGGAGCCGCTCACTGTTCCATTCAACGTTTTGCCCAGGTCCTCGCAGTAAACTCCGCTTCAAACAGAAGTCATGGGCGCTGGAGGATCAATTGAGAGCACGCCTTACGATGAGAGCAAGTTTCTGCAGTCGAAAGCTATCATGGAGTCGGGAGCAGATGATGCGGAGAAGTTCTCCAAGCTCAAGGGTATCTGGGCTGATGGTGCTCCGCCTGCTGGAGGTGACGCCCACCACAAGGGTGTGACGACTGAGAATGGTGCAGTTCACGATGGAGAACACAAGAGCGAGCACGCCCACAAAGATGGAGAACACTGCCCCAAAGAAGGCGAGCACCACCACAAAGAGGGAGAGCACGCCCACAGTCACCACCACGAGCCCAAAGATGGACAGCATGCTCATGAACACCACGAGCACAAAGACGGAGAGCACGCTCATGACCACCACCACGAGCACAAAGATGGAGAACATGGTCATGGACACCACCACAAGGACGGTGAACACCACCACAAAGAAAGTGAACACCACAACGGTGAGCATTGCCACAAGGAAGGTGAGCACCACCACGAACACCATGAGCATAAGAAGGACGAGGCTCATGCTCACAAAGAGGGTGAAACTAAAGCGGAGGTGCATGCTGCAAAGGAAGATGGTCATGCAGAAGCACCCAAGGATGCCGCCAAGTCCACAAATTCGGCATCGACAGGTCAATTGCCGTCTACTCCTTCTGCCCACCATGACGACAAGCCAGTATCAAAGGAAGCGTAATTCCCAAGACCGCCGATACATCACGCTGCTAATAACTAAATAAATGGGCTGGGGCCACATGAAGTGTGCCAGCCCACAGACAGAAGTCTTAATCTTACTTCAAGTACCATATATTGCATTGAAATGTTCGATACGGTAGTCAAGCATTGCACATGAAGAGACACAATCAGTTTGTGACGTCAGTCAAGTGGTGACGCGCCTGTTTGCGCATCCTAGCCAGAAAAATCTCCTGACACCTCGTCTATTTATCCTCTCTTACGAAACTCAAGTATAATATCAACTTATATGTCTTCTGTAAGTATCCAATTGTTGCCATGAGCTGCTAAATCGGTGGCATGTGTCATTCCCGAATCCGCCGCCTCGTGCTCAAGCTTCCTCGTTCAATGCTCGCACGCGCCAAGACTCTGAGCCGCATGACGTCCACACGAGCGGCCGCCTTCTCCACTGGGGCCGACATCCAGGCTGCCAACCTCAAGATCGAGCGTACGACCAATCCCAAGGCCAAACTCCCCAAGGAGCAGCTCAAATTCGGCAAAACGTTCACCGACCACATGCTGGAAGTGGACTGGGAACTGGGCAAAGGCTGGGGTAACCCAGTGATTCACCCGTACGGACCCATTGCAATGGACCCTGCTAGTGCCGTGCTGCATTACGCTCTGGAGTGTTTTGAAGGTATGAAGGCGTATGTGGACGCTGAGGGACGCGTCCGTCTCTTCCGTCCGGATATGAACATGAAGCGTCTCAACAGCTCTATGAAGCGTCTTTTGCTACCGGAATTCGACGGTGACGAGCTCACTAAGTGTCTGGAGGAGCTGATCCGTCTGGACAAGGACTGGGTGCCCAAGGGTGAGGGATACTCGCTCTACATTCGTCCTACGGGTATCAGCACCCAGGCTTCCATTGGTGTTGCCGCTTCGGAGAATGCCAAGATCTTCATCATTCTGTCTCCTGTGGGACCATACTACCCCGAGGGATTCAACCCGGTGAAGCTATGCGCTAACGACCGCTACATCCGTGCCTGGCCTGGTGGCACCGGAGGTTACAAGGTTGGAGCGAACTACGCTCCTGGAATCCTGCCTCAGTATGATGCTAGTGAACAGGGTTACTCGCAGAATCTGTGGATCTTTGGCCCCGACCATGACATCACGGAGGTTGGTACGATGAACCTCTTTATCCACTGGATTAACGACCAGGGAGAGAAGGAACTCATCACCCCGCCGCTTTCTCGCGGAGACATTCTGCCTGGTATCACCCGTGACTCGATCCTGCACCTCACCCGCGAATGGAACGAGTTCAAGGTCACTGAAGGCAACATCACCATGAAGCAGGTGCAGAAGGCCAGCAAGGAAGGCCGTATCATCGAGATTTTCGGTTCGGGAACTGCTGCTGTTGTGTCACCAGTGTCGACGATCAACTACATGGACGAGGACTTGGCCATCCCGCTTGACGGTACGGATGGCAAGTCTGGTAAACTGGCTGAGCGTGTGTGGAAGGAGCTGTCTGACATCCAGTACGGCCGTCGCGAGCACCCGTGGTCGGTCATTGTGGACTAAGCTTTAGAACATGGAGCAGATAATCGAAACGCAGTAAGTAAATGAATGCGATTCTTCTGTTTTTGATCGTTCTTGCTGCTGTAATTTCTTGAAATGATGGGATTCTCCTGGAAAAGGGTTGCAACTTACACGGTCCGACGTCTACGCTTCACACGAGGGGGTTCTAACTGGATGTGTTGGTTGTTGGAGTCGTTTTCTGCTGTTGGTCGTGAACGTTTAGGCTGATTTTCACGTTCCTCGAGTTGACTTTGGTGCTGCTTTCGCTTCTTCTGGTCAAAGACTCGTTGGTTCCGCACCGAGAGTAGTCGATGATATTCGCAATAGCTGTGCATCATTCCGTTCTTCTTCAAAGTACGTGGTTTGGAGCACTTGCCTTGACGATATCGACATTGAATTTCCGGAGGTACTGGTATATCGAACTTGGTGTCTTCTGCAACTTCCGCGTCGAGACTTTCGAAGGCTGTGACAATCTCATTGGAACCTGCAGCTTCAGTACTGGGAACGTATTCGATCTTGACGTTATCTTTGTCGTCCGGGTGTAGTGGTGGCAATCCACCCAGCGTCATTGAAGCGTCAATGGATGAACTATCGGGTGTCAATCGACTCGCTGCGTCTGGAAACATCGTGCCGAAACTAGGCAAAACCCAATCTTCACGTAGACAGAGCTTATTGAGCGAGAACTGCATGAACACTGACGCTGGCAATCTGGAAATGACTTACTGATGCGAATAAGAAAGAGAATAATGCAGACAAACACTAGAGGTTTGTATAAATCTGTTATATGAAGAAAGCCGGCAACATTCATGGTTGCTGCTTGTACCGCTGATTGCCGTGCTGTGGAAAAGGTAAATTTGCTAGTCGGGTTTGATTTTCGAGTTGCGTGCAACTGGTGAACGTTTGAAGATAGTGTTTCCTGACCATTCATGCCCATGTTTGTCTTCGATTGTTTTATTGTTCATCCGACGAACAGATCCATTATGCTGATGCATGTTGCAATCCGCTCAGCAACAGGAATGCAACAGAAAATGCAGATGAGGAGCCAGTGGTATGCAACTTGCGTCCATGTTGAAGCGACTCGGTTTCCCGGTGAGCAACAGTAAATCCCTATCAGCTACAGTGTACAAGTTATAGCCAAGCACTTCAACATTGTGAAACGTTTCTTAATTTTACAAAAATACTCAACTAGGAGTGATGGTCACATTATTGTTCGACCTCAATGCACGGGTTCCGGTCCAGATCGGGCAATGCGCCTTGCACGTCACTCAAGCGTGCGGTGGACGTTGTGTCTCGAGAGCCACGATACCCTGTCACTGTGTCGCTTCAGTTCGTAGACGATCTTCTATGATGGCCGTCCATTTGGCAATCGGCGTCGGGTCATTCGGATCCTCCGACCCTTTGGACACTAGATCGTCGATATGCGGCTATGACGGCTCAAGTGTAGCCCCACACCTTAAAGATCAATGAAGATCTTATCAAAGGGATCTTCTCTAGAGTCTTGGACATGAGCTGAGGCGAGGAGCTTCGCCTCATTCACTTCTCAATCTGCGCTGTCAACAAAACACCAGCTAAAGAACCACGGCCGAAGGAACACTAGTCACTGAGTGCCCAAGGCTGTTGCAACTATGAAGTCTCCGACCAATTATGGGAGTGAAAATGAGGAAACGCAATTCATTCGACGCGTTGCAGCCCCTGACCGACCAAGCAACAAGCGTAGGCAGAAGAAGAGGTTGGCGATGGCAGGAGCTACACTTGGTCTCTTGGCTGCTTCGGCTGGCGTCGGCTACACGGCCATGAAGAGTGCTGGATCAACCAACACTGCTGTTAGGACGGCCAATCTCAAGGCCGACATGTCCAGTGAGGCCAGGTCGTTCGTGTCCAAGTTGGGTGACGCTTTCGAGAACCCGAACTTCAACAAGATCGACAAGAACCGTGACGGTGAATTGTCCCTGAGCGAAATCCTGGAAGACTTAAGCAATAAGGAAGAGATTGACGTTGGCAAGGTCAAGCGTTCGGATCTTCCGAACGACATTAAGAAGAAAATCGTTGCACTGCTGGAAGGCAAGCTTAAGAGTGACGATGATTGTGCCAAGCAAGCGCTCGACCAGCGCGAGGCTGCGGTCACCAAGGCCGACCACGAGATCTTCTACTACTTGTTGGACGTCTTCTGCCCCAGGATCACCATTGCAGTCACGCCCCCGGACCAAGAGGGAGAGGAAGAGGAGCCGTTGAGCAGCGAAACTCAGCAAACCGTCGAGATCCCGACACCGAACGGCGACACTGTGCAAGTAATCATTGTTGGAGAACCCGAAGATGGTAAGCAAACGATTGCTATTCCTGATGACCAGGGAGGCTACACTACGACGGAGGTCCGGTGCATTGAGACCCCTTCGGGCGAGCAGAAGATCCTGATCCCCAATGCCCAGGGAGACATCACTCCTGTGTTGGTTCCCGAACTCCCGGCGGAAATCAGCGAAGCGACTGAGGAAATTCAAGTCGTGGATGTGGTCGATTCCACCGGTGAGACGAAGCAGGTAATTATTGAAGGCGAACCAGAACACGGAGAGCAAATGGTGAAGATCTCTGACGGAGAGGGTGGATACACCGAAACCGAGGCTAAGGTTGAGGATACACCTGAAGGTGAGCAGCTCATAATCGAGGACCACGGAGATATTATTGGTTTTGATATGCCCGGACGGGGATACTACGATTCTGATAGGGAGCCAGGTCATGACATACCTGAACCTGCACTACCAACAAGTTATGACATACCTGAACCTGCCCTACAAACGATTGATATCGTTGCCGACAATGGTGAGCACGAGCAGGTAGTCCTTGTGGGCGGAGTGGAGGACGGCAAGCAGACCGTGGAGATCGCGAACGAGTACGGTGGCTACACGACGGAGGAGGTCAAGGCCGTGGAGACGTCCGAAGGCGAGAAGCTGGTGATCGAGGATGCTCAAGGCCAGGCCACCGTTGTGGAAGTGCACGAGCTTCCGGCCGAGGTTGCTGAGACGGTGTCGGAGGACGCGCAGGTGGTGAACGCAGTGACGGAGGACAACCAGCAGGTACAGATTGTCGTTGAGGGCGAGCCGGAGCACGGCAAGCAGACCGTCCAGATCATTGACGAGCACGGTGACGTGACGGTCGAGGAGGCGAAGGCCATCGAGACGTCCGAGGGTGTGAAGCTGGAGATCGAGACGGACCAGGGTCCAGTGGCTGTGGTGGTGGCCGAGGTTCCGGAGGAGATCAAGCAGGAGGTCGCTGAGGAGCAGCCTCTCCCAGACTATTCGGATCGCTACCACCCGACCAACCCGGAAGAACCAGCCCTACAAACGATTGATATCGTTGCCGACAATGGTGAGCACGAGCAGGTAGTCCTTGTGGGCGGAGTGGAGGACGGCAAGCAGACCGTGGAGATCGCGAACGAGTACGGTGGCTACACGACGGAGGAGGTCAAGGCCGTGGAGACGTCCGAAGGCGAGAAGCTGGTGATCGAGGATGCTCAAGGCCAGGCCACCGTTGTGGAAGTGCACGAGCTTCCGGCCGAGGTTGCTGAGACGGTGTCGGAGGACGCGCAGGTGGTGAACGCAGTGACGGAGGACAACCAGCAGGTACAGATTGTCGTTGAGGGCGAGCCGGAGCACGGCAAGCAGACCGTCCAGATCATTGACGAGCACGGTGACGTGACGGTCGAGGAGGCGAAGGCCATCGAGACGTCCGAGGGTGTGAAGCTGGAGATCGAGACGGACCAGGGTCCAGTGGCTGTGGTGGTGGCCGAGGTTCCGGAGGAGATCAAGCAGGAGGTCGCTGAGGAGCAGCCTCTCCCAGACTATTCGGATCGCTACCACCCGACCAACCCGGAAGAACCAGCCCTACAAACGATTGATATCGTTGCCGACAATGGTGAGCACGAGCAGGTAGTCCTTGTGGGCGGAGTGGAGGACGGCAAGCAGACCGTGGAGATCGCGAACGAGTACGGTGGCTACACGACGGAGGAGGTCAAGGCCGTGGAGACGTCCGAAGGCGAGAAGCTGGTGATCGAGGATGCTCAAGGCCAGGCCACCGTTGTGGAAGTGCACGAGCTTCCGGCCGAGGTTGCTGAGACGGTGTCGGAGGACGCGCAGGTGGTGAACGCAGTGACGGAGGACAACCAGCAGGTACAGATTGTCGTTGAGGGCGAGCCGGAGCACGGCAAGCAGACCGTCCAGATCATTGACGAGCACGGTGACGTGACGGTCGAGGAGGCGAAGGCCATCGAGACGTCCGAGGGTGTGAAGCTGGAGATCGAGACGGACCAGGGTCCAGTGGCTGTGGTGGTGGCCGAGGTTCCGGAGGAGATCAAGCAGGAGGTCGCTGAGGAGCAGCCTCTCCCAGACTATTCGGATCGCTACCACCCGACCAACCCGGAAGAACCAGCCCTACAAACGATTGATATCGTTGCCGACAATGGTGAGCACGAGCAGGTAGTCCTTGTGGGCGGAGTGGAGGACGGCAAGCAGACCGTGGAGATCGCGAACGAGTACGGTGGCTACACGACGGAGGAGGTCAAGGCCGTGGAGACGTCCGAAGGCGAGAAGCTGGTGATCGAGGATGCTCAAGGCCAGGCCACCGTTGTGGAAGTGCACGAGCTTCCGGCCGAGGTTGCTGAGACGGTGTCGGAGGACGCGCAGGTGGTGAACGCAGTGACGGAGGACAACCAGCAGGTACAGATTGTCGTTGAGGGCGAGCCGGAGCACGGCAAGCAGACCGTCCAGATCATTGACGAGCACGGTGACGTGACGGTCGAGGAGGCGAAGGCCATCGAGACGTCCGAGGGTGTGAAGCTGGAGATCGAGACGGACCAGGGTCCAGTGGCTGTGGTGGTGGCCGAGGTTCCGGAGGAGATCAAGCAGGAGGTCGCTGAGGAGCAGCCTCTCCCAGACTATTCGGATCGCTACCACCCGACCAACCCGGAAGAACCAGCCCTACAAACGATTGATATCGTTGCCGACAATGGTGAGCACGAGCAGGTAGTCCTTGTGGGCGGAGTGGAGGACGGCAAGCAGACCGTGGAGATCGCGAACGAGTACGGTGGCTACACGACGGAGGAGGTCAAGGCCGTGGAGACGTCCGAAGGCGAGAAGCTGGTGATCGAGGATGCTCAAGGCCAGGCCACCGTTGTGGAAGTGCACGAGCTTCCGGCCGAGGTTGCTGAGACGGTGTCGGAGGACGCGCAGGTGGTGAACGCAGTGACGGAGGACAACCAGCAGGTACAGATTGTCGTTGAGGGCGAGCCGGAGCACGGCAAGCAGACCGTCCAGATCATTGACGAGCACGGTGACGTGACGGTCGAGGAGGCGAAGGCCATCGAGACGTCCGAGGGTGTGAAGCTGGAGATCGAGACGGACCAGGGTCCAGTGGCTGTGGTGGTGGCCGAGGTTCCGGAGGAGATCAAGCAGGAGGTCGAAGAAGAGCCGATTCAGGGCTCTAAATTCATGACGAAGTCTGAATTCCGTGAGTGGATTAAGAAGCACTACCAAGATCGACTTGAGAATTTGAAGGTTGAGGAGCAAAAACTGGAGGAAGAAGAACGTGCTCAAGCTGGTCGTGTCAAGGGACTTGAGGACTGCATTGAACTGGCGTCGAACAAGGTATGTGCTGAGCTTGTTATTGTTGCTACCTCACAGTGTCTAACTTGTTTGTTTATTTGGTCTCCTTTAGTTCGGCTACTACGGTGTGTACGAACAGCCACCACACTATCAAAACGCCGTGGACTGGGTCGAGAACGAGTGCTGGACGGCGCAGCAGTGGGAGCCTGAGTCACCGCAGCACCCGAACTTGAGACGTTAAGGCTCTACCCAAGATGTATCTGCAACCTCGACTGTAACCCAGAGGCACGCAGCTTGACGACGACGAAGACGAGTGGGTGGCGCTTTGCATGGCCTGCATATCCCTGAGCGCTTGTAGTAGTGACCTGCACGTGCATGTATCAAAAGAGTAGTGTTGCGCATATAACACCCAGTGTAATGTCAGTCATTTTTACTAGTTGCAGTTGTACTTGAAGAGAGACCATCACTCTTGTCAAAATTCATCGCTTCTGATTGGGCACAATCCATTCCGCATTATGGGCGACATCTTCTTGCGAGCGTTAAGCTCCGACCTGGAGCAGACGCAGCGTGCGCTCCCCCCTCACTGCTTGTTCTGCGTGCCACAGCCCCGTTCACTACTAGCTGATGAAGCTCTGACTCAAGATGTGCTATACACACACTTCCTCACGCCCACAGACACTGACGAGCGTCAGTTAGGCGACTACGATACACTTAACGGTACTTGCCACAATATTTTCTCTATTTATAATATTTTATTTCTTATTTGAAGAGTGAATGTCACTTCAACTTAGGAAAACAAGTTGCCGTCTTAGGCTCCCATATCCATACTGGAAAGGGCTTTAACGACCGCAGACAAGTTCGGGTCTTGCTGTCCGAAAAGAGAGAGATCCACCATCAAGAAGTGACGGTGCTACACATCAGCAGGCCTCTGGAAGGAGGTATTGAAGTGCCCGAGGACCCCAGTGAAATTGATGTCGCCACCTTCAGGAAGTACACAGCTATTTTACGGTCATTCCCGGAGAACGAGTTAGTGTTTTATCAGCTGGACGAGACTATCAGTCAGGTGCACAAGATTTGTGTACAGGAGCAGGTGTATGAGAGGTACAAGCTGACGTTGCCTGCTAACTTGAGAGAGGAGTGGGAAGCTGCGGTGGAGGAGCTGGTCCGTGCAGGTAGCTTTGATGATGTGGAGGAGGATCTTAGACTGCGGAGAAGACATGGAGGAGGAGTGAGTCATCTACTGCAGATTCAGCAGGTCGTGGAGTGCTATTTGATGGAGAGTCTCCACGATTTGATTTTCCCCAGGGTCGTAGCTAGTTGCGAAGAACAAGATAAAAAGCTGCAGCAGGTGATGCATCGCATGAGACACTATACGCCCGAGGATTTTGGACTGCGGAAGGAGTTCCAGGTAACCGTACTACAATGCCACTGGAGTGTGTGGGCAGGGGCTAACTATCTGGTGATATTTTTGTTTCGCAGTGCTACACTGCCGAAGCTCGAGACATGCTTCTCTCTGTTACACAAAAGAAGACGCCGTTAGACATGTTGCTGGTTTTCAAGACTTGTATTGATCGAGTTAGTGATGCCATCACACGGAACGTCAAGCTACGTAGATTAGACTTTGGTAAGTGCTTTGCCGTTTATTGCAAGTAGTGGGGAAATCTAATAGCTATTGGTACTGCAGAGGCATTCCAATTGACGACAGACGACATCTTGGATCAACTACTTTTTGTGCTGGTGCAAGCCTTTAACCAAGTCCTACGAGAGACAGCAGAGGGAGGTGCGGAATCAACGCCTACGTTCCCTATTGCGGCCGTGATAAAGTACATTTCAGACTATCACTTTATCAACTCCAACACCACGGCGTTGGGCTTCACGATAGCAAACTTCCAAGTCGCGATTGAGTATTTTTTGATGCGTGGGGATCATGAAGATGACTGCAAGGATTGCGCAGATCTCACATTACAAGGTGGAAACGCTGGGATACGTTGTGCTCAGGTTATTGAAGAATCATTGTGTGTGCAGGCGGCCCATAGAATTCGGAAAAATCTGATGAAGGCGGTGGAGAATGTGGAGCTTTCAAGACGAGATACTGGAACTGAAACAGGACAAGAGGCCGCCCCACATACAGTCGTAGCTGAATCTAGTGCCTCTGCTTCCGGAGATGGAGTAGCCATGAAACAATTATCCATTATCGGAGACTGGTCCACACCAAACGACACCGTGGAAGATTCTTTAACGAATGCTTCATCAAACGGCTCATTCGGCATGTATCCTGTGGAATTCGCGGTCAATGGGAAGGGAGATTCGACCAGTGACATCAGTGTCATTCAAGTGAATGGAGGACAGCGATTTTTTGCTGCGGTGACTTCCACTGGCAGCTTATTCACGTGGGGTGACAGCAGTGGTGGTCGTTTAGGATACGCTATCGCAGACGGAGATTCACGTCGAGTAAGCCGTCCTCAACGAGTATGCGCACTAGAACAGCATACTATTACTCAAGTTTCCTGCGGAGCTTTTCACACACTGGTTACAGATCTGAACGGGCATGTTTTTGCTTGGGGCAGTAACTCCAGAGGTCAGCTGGGATTTTTGTCGCCAGGTACACCATCCACGGCGGTTGAAGCGCCATCAGTTGTGGGAGATCTTCGAGGAGTTTACATGAGCTCTGTCGCTTGTGGTGAATATCACTCGCTTGGTTTGTCATCAGACGGTCGAGTATTCTCATGGGGTTGCAATAAGTACGGCAAGCTCGGTCGTACAGCGGAAGTCTTGCTGGACATGGTGGTAAGTTTTCTCCTCTTATGCTATTGTATTTCATTTTGAAAACTGTTGTTAACGTTGCTTTATTTTGTATGCAGCAACCGAGGCAAGTTATTGCGGACTGGACCGGATGGGCATTGGACATGAAATCTAGAATTGGTGCCGGGGAGAGATACGCAGTTCGGCGAATCGCAGCAGGGAAGGACCATTCTCTTGCGATTAACAGCGATGGTGCCGGGTTCACATGGGGGCGTGGAGATTCTGGCCAATTGGGTCATGGATGCTATATGGATGTTAGTGAGCCGAAGCAAGTGATGGCGATCTCAGCAGCAATCTCCGAGAACTGCAAACTGATCGATGTTGCTGGAGGAAATGAGTTTTCGATGTTCCTGCTTCAGAATGGCACCACGTACATTTGTGGAAGGGATCCATCACTCGACGCAGACAATCTTCACCTCTCTCCGACATTGCTAACACTCCAACCTTCTTTAGAGCGCGAATTCTTTGGACAAATCGCTGCGGTATCCTGTGGTGAAGCGCACTTCGCTCTTTTATCTAAAAGTGGAGCACTGTTGTTATCCTACTCGAATTTCACGCAACCATCTCCAGACGCTGGATCAGCAACCGCTGAAGTTCAAGAGAGGCGTGTAGCATGGGTAAAAGAAGTCGGCACTGTTCATCGCATGGTATGTGGTGCCTCACACACCCTCCTCGTCAAGTAGACTCAGATTCAAGGACCCCCTATAATTTTGGTCCATACACCCTTTTTCCTGTCACCAAAAGTTCCCATTTGTCGAATGGCAAGCACAGTCGTGAACGCCCTCTTCGGGTCGTACGACCTGCGCAACGCCAAGCAATGGCGGGACGAGGACATGGCGTACCGAGAGCAGGAGGTCCAGTGGCTCAACGACGACATCGTACGTGCGCATCAGTGGCGCGTGGCGGACATCGAGCGCTTTCTACGTCGCGAGAAGCTCCAGAGCGAACATTTAGTGTGTGAAGCGCGTGCTGAGCAACTCTCCACTGTCTCAGAGCAAGCCACACTGCTCTGCGGCTTCATTGTCAGTGCCATGTGCAATGTAGGCGTACCGGACAATGTCCACGCCTACGTCTTGTTCCTCTACACTGTTTCCGGCACTTTTGTGTGTGTGACAATGCTCATTTGTGCTGTCATGTGCACAAATCTGCAATTGGCAGTGACTCGTTACGCTGCTCATACACTGGAGGATAGTGTGCGCTCAATGGACCTCTCACAATTGGAGTGGGAGTCGCCTTTTAGCTCTTGGTGGCTTGGGAGATGCGAAATGGAGCAGATGACAGCGTACAAGTTCATGCTGTTCGGAGTGGCAGTCTTCTTCTTCTACCTGGGAGCTGTAAGCTGGATCCAGTTCTACATGTCCACAGGCACGTCGCTAAGTATCTCGTCACTGTCATTCATTGGGTTTCTCATCTGGCAGCTTCGGATTGCTAGTAAGTGGAGATATTTGCTGACACCCCCGTCATCCGGAAGCCCAGGGAGCACATCAGGGTCAGGACCAATGCCCAGCGCACGCCACTCCATGTTATCGCAGTCATATCTGTCGGCACCGAGGACTCCCTTGACTCTGCGGAAGTCGATGTTGGAACCGACTTCAGGCCTCCCATCGATACCAAAATCCATTACGCCGACTGGAACTCCGTGATCAAGACGAGAGAACTACAAACACCTTAAGTAAATATGTTTTTTCTTTCACTGCAAGTTATAAATTGTGCTGGTCGCTGACGAACTTGGACTGACATTCCCATGGCAGCTGCGAGCTCGCAGCACGATCCTCTTGTCTTGAACGCTTATCGGCAGACCGCCCCAGCGAATCGAGCAAAGTTTGCTCAGCAAACAGTATTCAGTTAATTCTGTCGCGGACTCGTCCAGTCCATGGCTGATTCTGGTGGTCCATGCCACTGGCCTTTGCCCGCAAATCCTGTCGGCATCATCTCTCGTGTCTGTGGTGGATACAGCGACGGCAACTCCTGCTTTCGGTGGCTGGTGCTGATGGCTGCGTCCGTGCAGGATGAATCCTCCCTCACAAACGTGGGGCTGGCGTGAGAATGGGGAAAATAATCTCGAGCGAGTCATCCGACGAGTCCAATATGTCTTGCCCTTCGGGAGGCAGCAAGTACGTCGTGAACTCGATCACCTCGTACACAAACGCCAGCACGAGGAACAGTAGCCACAGATAGAAATACCGTACATTGCCTTTGCCCACACACTTGCCTGTCCACGGGCAGTGATGATCGTACTCCTCGATACACACTCGGCAGTCCATACAGTGCAACGCCCTACACAACACCAACATTATTAGTAAAGTAGCAACAGCAAGATAATTCACAAAAAACATCTCACCCTTCCGGTCGGAACGAGTCACAATGATCACAATAAGTGTACGTGTCATCCAGCGGGCTCGGAATCCTGCACCAGTCATTATCAGTCCTCACATCGTTCAAAACATTATAAAACCCCTCACCTTCCAACAATTCCCGGGTCCGAGCACCCCACCAGAGCATAACACGTTAAGCACATCCCCGACAAGAAGATCCCAGCTCCTAATTCCACCACCCCGGCCTTCTCGAACGTTAAAATGTTCACAATAGCTGCTAAAAAGCAGAAGACGGACCACGTCGCCAACATCAGATGCCAGTGGGGTCCCATCATACAACTGGGGGGAGCAACATCTGCATCTCTCTCAACATTTGTATCTCGCCAACGAAGACCAAAATTTGCTCGCCTTAATCGCACCAGTTCCAAAACGTGGTGTGTTGCAATACACAAAAGACCGTCCAGAGCTCGAAGAACCTGCCATTGGCTATCATTTCCAGCTTCAAAACCTTGTTCCACGTCGAGATTCGGCACTGGGAACGGCCGCACGCCCGGACGGCTGCGTGTTAATAGGTTGTCGTACTCGTACGCATTACAGTGATGTTTGTCAAAGGTTACAGGAGGCGGAGAGATGTGTAGCGGCTTGAGCGGAGGCTGCGCAGCGACCGGAGACTTGGCCTTCTTGCCCATTATTGTTGAAATCGCGGAATGACGGTGACTGGATTCCTGAATGATTTTAAACCTCGGAATAGTAATATTCTTGATCGTACATACTAGATAATTGTAAGGATAAAACTGCGACATGCGGTCATACTACATTAGAGGTCAAATAAACGTAATATTGCTGATTTGTCAACTGATAATATTACTATTGGGAGGTAGGATCGCTGAACATTACAACAACTGTGGTATTCCAACGTACAAGGTGGAGAAGTAACCGTGAAATATCAAATTACTTTTAAAGATGGTCTTACGACAAGGTGGCTGTGCTGTCCGTGCGAGAGCTGTCGAAGGACGACGTTATCGATCCATAGGTATTCAAAAACGCGGGTTGATCGTAAACGAACTGGTAGCGAGCAGCTTCGAGTGTGTCCAAGCGATTCGCTTCCATCAGACACTTGACACAAAAGCGCACCTTCCGTTGGCTCAGTTCGAGATCTGGGGTGATAAAGCTCAGTTTCTTCGACACTTTGCAAGATCCGCATAAATCGCCAAAGCACAGCTTGCAGGTGGTGCTGGATCTGCTGAACCGGTGTATCGCCGAGCTCTTCCTAGCCGGTTTTGAGCAGGTTACACACACGGGTTTTAAGACGGGAGTTCCACGTTCCCTCAGTTCAGCGTGCCTCTGTTCCAATAACCAAGCCAGTTTCTTCATCTGTCCGCAATAGGAATACTTGAGACCTGCCATCGTCGCATGAACCATACCAGATACAGCCATCGACCGGATCATTTCGCCTCGAGGATCCATAATACCCGTGCCGAAACAGTCAGTCTTATCATTCCCCTCTTGTCGGAATATTGCGCACAAGGACATATCTCCACGGATTCGACTTGGTAGACCAAACGTTTGAGGGAAATTCACAGAATGAAGGAGATGATAACCCACACGCTCGCCGTTCTTCAAGTGCATGATCCCCGTACTCTCCAAATACACGTAGTCACGGTTCCTTAGAAATCCAAGGGAAGCTCCTGGAATGTCGATCTCCATCCACTTGATCACCACTGACCGAAAAGGTTCCTCCACTGAAGGCTCGACGATGGTAGCAAGAACTGCTGCAGCGCTGAAGTCATTGAGGTACGAAGATTTAATCCGCATGGACTCGAGTGTTGGGCTCACCAGACCGAACATAATTTCGTCCAACGTACCAGGTAATGGGCCCACCATGAGCGACACGGGCATATTCGATTCAGGATTTGACTTCTTCCGCTCGAGGTACGTGGTAGCAGCTCCTGATGCTGAGAACTTTTTCCATCGCGTAGAGTCCACACGTTTGTTTGTGCTCACATATTCCTCGTACTCTTCGAACTTGGAGTGTACCAGGGCGTCAGCGATGTCCAGGAGTTTGGATCGGTCTTCGTCGGACAGGTTTAAGTCTCCAAAAGGGTTGACCGTGAAGCGCCTGTTGCTCATTTTGATGTGTGGGGGGGGGGGGGACTGGAACGCAAATTTGACAATGGCCGTCTACACGTACGGCATGTCCGTAGGAGAGCAAATCATGAAGCTTACCAGGTGGCGCGCGACAACTCAACTCAAGGTGCAAGGTGGAAGTGAGTCAGTGTGTCCCATGCTCAAAGTGCATTACCTACCATAATATTATGTACGTGTGCGGTACCGGTATTGGTAATATGGATTCGATACCTTTTACTGTCCCCCTGACGCCAATGGCATCTGTGTCTTCACTGTGAAGTTTTGCGTCCATGGCCAGCGACACTGGACGCCACAGCAGTGTGGAAGGTGGGCATAGGAAGAGCTGCAGCAAAGCGGAATCGACACCTTATAAGATGAACCATCAGTAATGCCCACCTTCCACACTTCTGCCTTCCACACTGCTGTGGCGTCCAGTATGAGCGCAAAACTTCACAGTGAAGACACAGATGCCATTGGAGTCAAGTGGTCAAAGTTGACTGGATTTCAAGTGATTGGTTGGCCGCCCAGCGGGCTGTTGCTGGTGTTGTTGTTGTTTGGCAGCAATGCGGCTCAGCACCGAGGAATCTATTGCATTTCCTAGAGTTCTAAGACTAGACGATACAAGATTACAACTGATGCACGAATGAAAGGCAATCGAATCATACAAGCAAGTTTTAGTGAAAGTTTTTAGAAGGTTTTCACTCTAAAATGCTTCTGGTTCTTGATGACACAAGGTGCAAAGGTGGATATCTTTCGCCAACCTGCCTGACGATTTTAATCCACACGGACCCGAGTGTTGAGCTCACCAGATTTCGTCCAGAGTATACTAACGAACCCGCCAGTATACGCCTTTAGAGGCTTGATTCGATTCAGGTTTCGGAAGGGGAACGGTGGAGTACCTGCTACTCAGTCAACTTGAAAACTGCCACGGATATTGGACAATCAATGACTACTGTTACCTAGGATATGTAAGCTGTAAAATATTTAGTACTAGGAAGCGTGATAAGTTTATTGCGGCTAGCTGGAAAACCCCGATGCTTAGACTTTCTTGTTACCAAACGACGACAACACCTGCATCAGCAAGGCATTGGCGGTTTACCGATCCGATCTCGATTCTTGAACTACATGTTGTCGAACAAAATTAATGTCGATGTTTAGCATTTGTATCTGAGCGGCAAGCACCGCAAGTAAAGCAATCGCAATGTGCCAATGCCGTTCTACCTAACGAAATCAATAAACCAAAAGAAAATATATTTTGCCACCACATTAAGAGTTTCAACTTGGCTACTCCCGTGAATACCTCGGAGAACTGTTTGTCCCCGAGTTTGAACTCGCATCTGACGAGATAGCGACTCCAGTATATCTCCGAACTTGTTTCTTATACACGAATTGGTGCCTCGCAGCTTCTAAAGTGTCCAACCGCATAGCTTCCAGCAAACACTTGACACAAAATGCCACTTTCCGTTGACTCAGCTCAAGATCCGGCGAGATAAAGCTCAGTTTCTTGTAAACTTTGCAGGATGAACACACCACACCAAAGCACAACTTACACGTGCTACTGGACTTACCGACAAGGGATTTCGTCGTCTTTGTCGGCTTGGAACAGGTCACGCACTCGGGTTTCACCGTTGGAGCACTCTGTTCTCTCGCTTTGGCATTCTTCTGCTCCAAAAACCACGCTAACTTCTTCATCTGGCCACAATAGGAGTACTTCAGCCCCGCCATTGTAGCTTGAACCATCCCTGAAACAGCCATCGGACGGATCATATCGCCTGCAGGGTCCATGATGCCGTAGCCCCGGCAATCCGTTCGATCGGTACCTTCTTGGTGGAATATCGCGCAGAAGGATAAATTGCCACGGACGCGGTTGGGCAGCTCGTGTGCGTCTGGAAAGCTCACAGAGTGGAACAAATGGTAACCAACCCTCTCTCCATTGTTCAAGAGCATGATCCCTGTGCTCTCCACGTACACGTAGTCACGGTTGTGCACTAAACCAATGGAAGAGCCTGGAATATCGATCTCCATCCATTTAACCACTACAGATCGGAAAGGTTCCTCTTGTGAAGGCTCCACGATCGTAGCCAACACTGCAGCAGCGCTGAGGTCTTCTAGATACGAGGATTTGATCCTTGTAGCCTCCAGAGTGGGGCTTACAATGCCGAACATGTTGTCATCCAGAGTCCCAGGAAGAGGACCGACCATGAGGGACTTCGGCAGCTTCGAGTCTGGATTCGACTTCTTCCGTTCGAGATACGTCGTTGTTGCGCCGGAAGTGGTGAATTTCTTCCAGCGAAGGAGGTCGATGGCTTTGTGGTTATTGAGATATTCTTCATATGCTTGGAAATTCGCGAGGATCAGTTCGTTGGCGACTTCTACGAGTTGAACCCGGTCTTCTGCTGTGAGTCGTAACCCCCCAAAGGGATTTACAGTGAAGCGCTTGTGGCTCATTGAGACGCGAGCGCTTTGACGCAAGTCGGGAAATGAGCTCCATACTTTTGAGAGGCAGAATTGGTGCACGCGTACCCGGTACTTTGGAACCAGGTGTCAGTCATTTGCCAGCTCAACAAGACAACTTGACAACTTGAACGTAGAATGCGCTCACACAGGGACACGAACGCATTCAGATTCAATGACAACTTCATCTTTGGCCTTGTGTACCGCAAGTTACTTGTTCCCACTCCAGAACGCAACAGCATAACATCAACGAGTTTTGTGATCTAACTACAAGAAACTTTTGACACTTTCTTCTGTCATCGCTCGCAAGATTTTGAACGTGAATTGACAATCATGGATCGCGTACAAAGCGCGCCGTAAACGCCCAAATCGTGGAGGATCTTGACCAATTGTCATCAGTGACTGCAAGTCTCCAGTCGCGCCTGCAACCCAGGCTGGATCCAAGCACCTACGTGACGTAGGCTACGTCTCGTTTGATTCAACTTTCGCTCACGCGCGGTGACTCCTTTCGCTGTCGGACCTTCACCACCGAGACCGCCCACCGAAGAGATTATCTAAGAGAAGAGAATGTCAATCTTCTCAAATTATAGGGATGGTACATTGGGAAAGTTTGCTGACTTCCGGGCAGATCTAGATAAAATGAAGGCTCTTCTGCACGTAAACTGACTTGGGTTTGCTGCCTCTACACTTGCGGTTTACATCCAAGGTATTGTCGAATCTGTAACTCGTGTGGCCATTGACCTTACCACTTTTCACCAAGCGCAAGACGATCGCCACAATTTCCTCCATAAAAACTCGTTATGAATCAATCCACTTCACCTGAAAAACTATCGTATAGCGCTAGAGGCAGACGAGCGAGCACTGAAAGCGAAGGCCTCGTGGTCCACAGACTACCAACCGCATAAAAGCCGCTGGCACACGACAGAGGCTACAACTTTGAACGCAACTTGGACTCCAATCGAATGTATTCGTAGCGCGCGTTTGATTATGAATACCTATGGTAGCGACGAGCAAGTGCACTATCCACGAGACGTTCTCCATTGAAGGGGATCTTCCTTCTGGAAACGAAGAGCACGAACTTCTCAGCCTTGTGGTAATCTTTCAAAACTATGGCGACTATGCTACAGTACCGATCGTCTTTGCTCTGCCCTTGCGACTTGTTTCTGGCAACGACATTGACTTGTTTCTTGCATTTCTGCCTGGGTCGTGCGACTGGACCTGACCGATCCATCGACGTTTTATTATGGCCTGCGTCAGGACGATAGTGCTGTGAAGATGAGGACGCATCGGATGGTGCGTGCTGTAATGGACCTCAGGCGTTGGTCACGTTTCTCCCCAGTTTGCACTGGCGAACGAGTTGGAGGCGCGCTCTTCAGTGTGGAATTTGCCTTCGGTCTCACTTTACTCATGGGAGGAGGCAGTCGCTTCACGGTGAACCCGTTCCCGGACCTGGTTCTCACCGGAGATGACCGTACGCAGCTCATTGAGATCGCCAATGACCTCGTGATGGCGAAATTCGCAGAGTACCAGCAACATATCAACAACCAGAAGTACGTCGACATGGCGCAGTGGAAGAAATACTCCAAGGACGGCAATACAATGATGTATCTGGAACGCAAGAAGTCCAATCCAGAGTCCAAGCTGCCCGCTCTACTGATGGTCGGACCACTACCAGGTTCTCTGGATGAAAACATGTTCGGACTGGTGAGTCCGACGCTCGAATCGATGCGGATTAAATCCTCATATCTCAAGGACTTTAACGCCGCCGCAGTACTCGCTACCATTGTGGAACCAACCGTCGAAGAACCATTTCGGTCAGTTGTGGTGAAATGGATGGAGATCGACATCCCCGGCGCTTCGATCGGCTTTGTACGCAACCGCGACTACATTTACCTCGAAAGCACAGGCATCTTACGTCTCGACAATGGAGAACGCGTGGGTTACCACTTACTGCACTCTGTGAGCTTCCCACAGACCCGAGAACTGCCTAACAGGATCCGTGGCAACATGTCCTTCTGTGGTATGTTCCACCAGGAAGCACCAGATAAAACCGACTGCCGCGGTACGGGCGTAATGGACCCTGGTGGTGATATGATCCGTGTTCTTGGCGTTATGGGCATGGCTCAAGCTACAATGGCTGGACTCAAGTACTCATACTGTGGCCAATTGAAGAAGCTTGCGTGGCTGTTAGAGCAGAAGCACGCAGAGGCCAGAGAACAGGGCACACCACCGTTTAAACCGGAATGTGTGACGTGCCAGAAGAAGGTGAAAGCACGGTCATTCGGCAGGTCTAGCAGCTCGTGCAAGCTGTGCTTTGGCGCTGTGTGCTCGTCATGCAAAATCCCAAAGAGATTGAGCTTTATTGCACCGGATCTGGAGATGGTACAGCGGAAAGTCACGTTCTGCGCCAAGTGTTTGATTGAAGCGACCCACATGGACACGGAGGAGGCTGCACGTGTGCAGTTCGTGTACAAACACCAGGTGACGTCCAGCGTCTACGGGTCGTCAGGCCGCTTATCGGATGAAAGTACGCGCTCGGATAGCACGATGATGTCGTACACATAGTGAAAGAGTGAATGTAGAACGTCTACTAGTCTGCTAGAATACACCGTTGAGTACATTTATTAGGAACCACTCTGTTGTTTTACCAGTAACAAGTATTTTCTTTTTCGTCGATTGCTTTGATGTTTCTCCTTGCTTATGGTAAGTATCTGCTTCAAGCTTTCTTCCCAGCACTTTCGAGTATGTAAACGTTAGACATTCTTGACATTCTCAATCGAAGTAAGTACAGTTTAGTGCAGTGCTTTGAAGGCAGAGCGTGTTGTCTTGTTGGTTTGTTAGAAAATGGCGGTTGGACACCACGACGCGATTTGTAGCAGCGAAATCGTTGGCATTTCCCAATCTGCTCGACATCGCGATGAGTAATAAGCGCTTCACCGTTAACCCGTTCGGAGCGCTCTCTCTCTCCTCCTCCGATCGCGAACAGCTCGTGGATATCGCTAATGCTCTCATCCAAGCCCAAATCCAAGAGTACGAAAAGTACATCAGCTCTGAAAAGAGCGTTGATACGACCCGTTGGAAGAAGTTTTCGACTGCAGGAGCTGCA
Source organism: Phytophthora meadii (assembly GCA_032432875.1). Lineage (NCBI taxonomy): Eukaryota > Oomycota > Peronosporomycetes > Peronosporales > Peronosporaceae > Phytophthora > Phytophthora meadii. The sequence continues at coordinate 110,762 of JAUMGV010000069.1, read as the reverse complement.
ACGACGTATCTGGAACGGAAGGATAGTAACAAGGATTCGAACTTACCCGAATTGCTTATGACTGGGCCTCTTCCTGGTACTTTGGACGAGAATATGTTTGGTTTAGTGAATCCAACCCTCGAGTCAATGCGAATCAAGGCGTCGTATCTTAACGACTTCAGTGCTGCTGCAGTATTAGCCACAGTAGTGGAGCCTACAGTGGAAGATCCGTTTCGATCGGTGGTGGTGAAATGGATGGAGATCGACATTCCTGGAGCTTTGATTGGTGTCGTTCGCAACCGCGACTACGTGTACGTTGAGAGTACGGGAATCACGCACTTGACGAACGGAGATCGCGTGGGTTATCACTTGATGCACTCTGTCAACTTCCCACAAACGCACAAACTACCGAACAAAATTCGCGGGAATATGTCGCTCTCTGCTGTTTTCCGTCAAGAAGGAGAGAATACTGACTGTCGAGGAAAAGGAGTGATGGATCCTCAAGGTGATCTAATCCGAACGATTGCTGTCATGGGAATGGTTCAAGCTACAATGGCTGGTGTTAAATATTCCTATTGTGGCCAGATGAAGAAGCTCGCGTGGTTGCTAGAACAGAAACACGCGTCGGTTAGAGGACGAAGCGCTCCAGTGGTTAAACCTGTGTGCGTCACGTGCTCGAAACCCACGAAGAGTTCGAAACTGAGAGTCGGCAAGACGGATTCTACGTGCAAATTATGCTTTAAAGCAGTTTGCGGCTCGTGTAAAGTCCACAAGAAACTGCACTTCATCGAGCCAGACTTGGAACTCACCCAGCGGAAGGTGACGTTCTGTGTCAAGTGTTTGATGAAAGCTTCCCGCTTGGACACATTGGAAGCTGCTTGTCATCAATTTGTATACAAACAAGCGGTTCAACCAGTAGCACGTGAGACGTTCTTTACCAGTGAAATGAGCGTAAGTTCGGATGGTACCGTGGATTCAGCTTGAATAGCTTGAATAGAGATTATTTTTCTTGTGGTGTCTTGAAAAAATACATGTGAATGCCGGTCCTCTAATCGAAATGCTCATCAAATCATGTATTTATCCTCGTTCGACAACTAATGTATGCCACATTAATATTCCCTTACTTAATGCAATATAAAAATCCACATGGTTGCTACTTTAGAGTCTTATGAGCTTTTTCGACATGTATCATTCCTCATTTCACCATGTCCCGCATGAACCACCTTCGTCTCGCCCTCCTAACCAAAGAAGACGATATCCGACTTGTTGCAGCTATCGAAAAAGCGTCTTACCCCGCTGACGAGGCTGCCACTGAGTCTGGTATTCGCTTCCGTCAGAAAAATGCCGGTCCCTTCTTCTGGGTGGGATATCTCTCCTCGGACGACAATCAGTCGGAATCCCTTGTTGGCTTTGTCAATGGCACGTTGACAGCCAGTGACGAGCTTGATGACGAGTCCATGAGTCAACATGATGCTCATGGTTCCCTGCTTTGCATCCACTCAGTGGTGGTGGATCAAGCTTTTCGTCGTCGAGGACTCGCTGCTCAGATGCTGAAACGATACGTGGATATCATCATCGAGTCGCAGCCGCAAGTGAAGCGCATTATGCTCATTTCCAAGGCTTATTTACTGGGATTCTATGTGAGTTGCGGCTTCTCCGTCACTAGGCTGTCACCAGTTCATCATGGTCAAGATCCGTGGTTCGAGTTGGAACTCGACTGCGAGAAAGCGAGATGCCCAACTATGATCCAGGCAAGAATTTTTTTTGAGAATGCTGTTCAGTTAAATGCTAACGTGGTTTTTTTCAGGTGGATGCGTTTTCGAGTGAACCATTCCAAGGAAATCCGGCGGCAGTGGTGCTATTGTCTCCTTCAACGTACCACAAGGAAGGTGTATCGGAATGGATGCAACGGGTGGCTATCGAAAACAACTTGAGCGAAACAGCGTACACTGCTCTTCGTGAGCGTACTGACAAGACGCCAGACAATGTTCTTGAGTACGACTTGCGCTGGTTTACTCCAGGTAACTTTACACTATTTTTTCTTTCTCAAACATGAGAATGTTGTTTTTTAACGCTACTATTTCTTAAAGGTGCTGAAGTGAAGTTGTGCGGACATGCTACGTTGTCCACAGCTTTCGTCTTACACGATGCTGGACACGTGAAAACCAGCCAAACACTGTACTTCCACACGCTCAGTGGCGTTTTGGTGTGTCGCTTTGAAGTGCAACCGGAAACTCAAAAGCTTTTCGTGCTGATGGATTTCCCTGAACAGCCAGCTACACCCGTAAACCCCAACGTTGCGCTGGACGAGATTGCCGAGGCGTTAGGCGTCGAATTGAACGCCATTGTCGACGTAAAGCAAGCTACTACCGACCTGCTCGTTCGTGTGACACCCGAAGCTTTTTCCAGTCTCAATCCGGATTTCTCCCTACTGGCCAAGTCGGACGTTCGTGGGTTTGCAGTTACGGCTGAAATGCCCGACAAGGAGTCGGATGTGGACATTCAAAGCCGCTTCTTCGCGCCTCGTGTCGGTGTGAATGAAGATCCGGTGACGGGTAGTGCGCATTGTGCTCTTGGACCGTACTGGGCTCCGTTGTTGAAGAAAACCACAATCAAAGCTCAGCAATTCACACCTGTTCGAGGTGGTTACATCACCATGGACCTCGTGGCAGGTGGACCAGGCCGCGTGCTGTTGAAAGGTGAAGGCGTCATTGTACTCCGTGGAAAGCTATCGTCGACACCGTAGAAGACTTCAGCGATACCATCTGACAAAATTGTCAACTTGCCTTCGATAAGATCGACCCTATGATTAGCAACTTACCCCATCGTGACAAATGTTAGCCAATACTTGAATCTACGTCCTCCTCATCTCTCCCATTGACACATTTGCTTCCGAAGAGGAGAGTTCATTTACAGAAATCGACCAAGAATGGACAATAAGCGCTTCACGACGAATCCGTTCGGGGAGCTCAAATTGTCTGCTGAAGAACGTACCAAGCTCATCTCCATCGCTGACGAGTTGGTGCTGGCCAAGTTCGAAGAGTACGAAGAACACCTGAATATCGACAAGCAAGTGGATTTAACCCGATGGAAGAAATTCACCAACTCTGGAACTACCACGACGTATCTCGAACGGAAGAACTCGAATCCTGACTCGAAATTACCAGCTCTACTCATGGTTGGACCACTACCTGGAACTCTGGATGAGAACATGTTTGGACTTGTAAGCCCCACACTGGAAGCCATGCGTATCAAGTCTTCGTACTTAGACGACTTCAGCGCTGCTGCTGTCCTCTCTACTATCATTGAACCAACCGTAGATGAACCATTTCGCTCGGTAGTGGTGAAATGGATGGAGATTGATATTCCAGGCAACTCTATCGGCTTAGTACGTAACCGAGACTACGTTTATCTCGAGAGTTCTGGCATTCTCCGTCTAAAGAACGGAGAGCGAGTGGGCTATCATTTATTCCACTCGGTTAGCTTTCCCGAAGCCTATGAACTACCGAATCGAGTGCGAGGGAACATGTCGTTCTGTGGTATTTTCCATCAAGAAGGACCTGACCGTACAGATTGTCGTGGAACGGGGATCATGGATCCTGGTGGTGATATGATCCGTGTGATGGCTGTTATGGGGATGGTTCAAGCTACAATGGCTGGTTTGAAGTACTCGTATTGCGGCCAAATGAAGAAGTTGGCGTGGTTACTGGAGCAGAAACACGACGAGGCAAAGGAACGAGGAGCTCCAGTGGCTGAACCAGTGTGTACAACGTGTTCGAAGCTACTTAAAACCTCAAGGTTGAGTGTAGGGAAATCCAACAGCAAGTGCAAATTGTGCTTCCAACAGCTTTGTGGCTCGTGCAAGATCTCCAAGAAGTTGAGTTTCATTACACCCGACTTGGAATTGACTCAACGGAAGGTCAACTTCTGTGTGAAATGCCTTGTGGAAGCAACGAGGATGGATACACAGGAAGCTGCACGGCAACAGTTTGTCTACAAGAAACCTGTCCAGCCAAGTGTCTATGGATCCTCTGTTACTTCTGATGGGAGCTCGGACTCGAACTCCACTAGATCTTTCGATAGCATCTCTGCATAGAGCAGAGGGCGTCAGTCAGCATAAACCTTTCACCATCAATACCAAAGTGCTTCAACTTCAACTGTAACTTTACATTTTAAGAACTCTGTACAAGCTTAAAGTTTAGAACACAATGATGCTTAGCATTCAGCCTAGAAATTCTATCATCGACACGTGGTCTTTGGATAAGGTTTGGCTCTGATCCTGGTCGTCATAAGAACGTGTCGAATTGTGTGGGACCAGAGCTTACCAAGTAGCTAAGTATCGCGGGAAGTCATCCCAGCTGGTGGATGCCCATGCTCATTTCGAAGATGTGTCTTCTCTTCCGTCTAGAGTCAAGACTTGACCCTCAAAAGACCAAGCCATTCTTCAAATTGCGATGAACGACCAACGCTTCACCTTGAACCCTTTCGGGGAACTTCCTTTAACAGCAGAAGACCGATCCAGACTCATTGAAATCACCGATGAGATCATCATGGCCAAGTTCGAAGAGTACGAAGAGCATCTGAACATCAACAAGCAGGTGAATCTCAAGCGCTGGAAGAAGTTCTCCAAGTCCGGACCGACAACTTCGTACTTGGAGCGAAAATCTTCCAGTCCCAACTCCAAGCTCCCTCAACTCCTCATGGTCGGGCCGCTTCCTGGTACATTGGACGAGAACATGTTCGGAATAGTCAACCCGACGATCGAGTCTATGCGGATCAAGTCGTCGTACCTAAGCGACTTCAACGCTGCTGCTGTACTCGGTACTGTCGTCGAACCGACTGTGGACGACCCTTTTCGATCTGTAGTAGTAAAGTGGATGGAGATTGACATTCCTCTCGCGTCAATCGGCCTGGTACGGAACCGAGACTACGTGTACGTCGAGAGTACCGGTATTCTTCACCTTCAGAACGGAGAGCGAGTGGGGTATCATTTATTCCACTCAGTGAGTTTCCCTCAAGCCCACGAACTACCAAACCGCGTACGTGGTCACATGTCTTTCTGTGGTATTTTCCACCAGGAAGGACCTGATCGTACAGATTGCCGTGGAACAGGGATCATGGATCCTGGTGGTGACATGATCCGAGCTATGGCGGTTATGGGCATGGTTCAAGCGACTATGGCCGGCTTGAAATACTCGTACTGCGGTCAAATGAAAAAGTTGGCGTGGTTACTGGAACAGAAGCAGGTCGAAGCTCGGGAGAAGGGAACTCCAGCGTACAAACCGTTCTGTGTGACGTGTATGAAAGGTGTCAAAGCGTCGAAACTGGGTGGACCAGTAAACACGTGCAAGTTGTGTTTTGGAGCTGTGTGTGGGTCGTGCAAGATCTCTAAGAAACTGAGCTTTATCGCTCCGGACTTGACGCTGGCCCAGCGCAAGGTCACGTTTTGTGTCAAGTGTGTGGTGGAGGCGACGCAAATGGACACGCAGGAAGCTGCCAGGGAGCAGTTTGTGTACAAGAAGAACGCGTCACCTCCCATGTACGGGTTGTCTGTGGTGTCAGATATGAGTACGTGCTCCGAGAGCACAATGACTTCAATTACGGGGTACTCGAACTAGAATGTCAAATATCTCCGACGACTGAAGCAGCTTTAACTCTAGCGTTTTTGGATCTGTAATTCAGATAGTTTTGTACTTTAAAAAATGGTAAGGTTAGTGTTTTATTCGTACTTGAGATAATAACACTTTAATCATGTAAGCTAAGCATTCCTTTACAACAACTGTTTCAATACCGCTAGAAATTTCGGGTTATCACCCGCCTTCCTCTCTAGATACACCAACATCCGTGCTACCACGTCGTCTCCGAATTTGGCCGAAATCTTACCGACCAAAGCGACCTGCTTTGCTGGATCCCGGTTACAGTTGAAGGTGCTAAACTTCTCCACTTGTGGGCTTTTTAAAGCCGCGACGAGGTCATCACCCAGCTTCAATCGGTCCAGCTGAAGCTTGTAGGCCTTGAATTTGGCAGTATCCACGAAACCCCTCTCCTCATCGTCGTCAATCCTCAGCAATCTCTGAGAATAACGATCTTGGGCTGGATTTCCAGCTATTACCAACTTGTCACTGGCGGAGGTAAGGTTGGTGCAGGCCAAGAAGGCAAGTGCCGACAGAAGTAGCGTTCGAAAACGCATAGGGGGGGGGGGGGGATAATGTTTGGTCTCGAGAAGTAATTGAAAGTGAGATCAAATGTGGAGTGAGAGTCTGTTGAGCAGAAGGTGGATGTGCCGGTGTAATTGGTTTCCATTCTTTGCCACCGTGTTTCAGAATTGTAGCGTGCGTCTATTATCTTGCCCGGCACGTTGAGCAAGTCGTATAGCTCTTGGCTTTCTTGCGTCCCGTTCACTTCACGAAACTCTCTCGCTGGCCTACAGCAACCACGTGTTGCTGCGCCGGACCCGTAGCTTAGCTGCTAGGTCCTATTTATTAACAGACAATATTTCTATCGCCTAACACCTCGTTCTTCGACCAAGTCTTCTAACTCTGGCTCCTTTGCAACTCGTTTAAGCCCGCCGACACCGTCGAGACGTCCAAACAACGTGGAGTCGCGCACACAGCCCCCCTGGAAGTACTCACCGAAGCACTATCCGTAGCTGCCGCCTTCCTCTCTTGTCGTCCAGCCTCACCCGTTGCCCGCTCAGTACGTGCCGCTCTGTCGCCGGTGTTCGAAGCCTTGTCGACCCCGTTCCTCGTTCCGTGTGGCTTGCTTCCAAGCCGTCCAATTCTCAAGTAGGTAAATTCCCAAGTGAGCTCTCTAGCTCTCCGTTCCTTCGCTGGTCCCCGTTCTTCAAGGTCCCGGCGGTATCATCCATCGTATCCAGTATCCTGCAGCTGACTGGAGCCATCCTCATTCCACTGCCCCATCGCCGACTCGTGCACTCGCTCGCTCGAGTACATGTACTCGTAGAAGGCCACGGCGTTCATTGGCTCACGCCACGAACGTTCGCCAGTACTTGGACCACTGAGACTTCTCCCACAGGTGCTGCCGCTCTTCGTCCGTACCCCACGGTTCTCCAAGCGTCCTCCCCGTCTGTCCGTCTTGTGAGTGTCCAGCATCTGCGTCCTCCTGTTACACGCCTTCCCCACTTGGAGACTCTTCCACGATTCTCCCCGATCTAAACAATCTCTCGTACTCCTCAATAGAAGCCCAGTACTTCTCGTCATCGTTGGAGTTTGCCATGTTCCCATTCTGTAGTCTTCGCCAAACTCGCTCGGGCTGTAATTCGTACTCCAGCACGTACTGTCCAGCGGCGTTCCGTCTCCTTCTCCTTCGGAGTTCCACCAGGAGCTCGTCCTGTCGTGACCTCTTGTCCGCACCTGGAACTGCTCGTCGACCTCTCTTCTTGCCTCGTGCAGCCGTTGCCGCCTGTACTGCCGCCGCCGTTGTGCCAACAGTTTCGTATGCCGTCGGTTCATTCACCCGGTCTTCCTCGTATTCAATCTCTCTATCGATGTCTTCTGCCGCCGCTTTTAAGAAGTCTGCCGGATAGTAGTAGGAAACCAAAAAGGAAACATGCGCGATGATCCTCTCTTTCTTGCCCTCAACGTCTTCTCGTTCCAACACAAAATTGTCATATCCAGCGGGCTCCACTATTCTTAGCGGCCCCATCCACTGATGAACCAGCTTCGTCGCCTTAGCACCGCGTGGTGGTTTGTACATCCATACCCGGTCTCCCGTCACAAAGTCTCGTCGCCTTCGTACCTTACGATTATAATACCTCGCTTGCCGTTCCTGCTCACGAACTCGCGACAATTCTGCACACTCCTGACTCTCCTTAAGCGTCGCCACCAATTTCTCGTAGTGTTCGTTCAGGTCCCCCGCCTCGGTTCTTCTCGTTGCACGCAGTAACTCGTTTGGACTCCTCAGCCTTCTCCCCATCATCAGTTCGTTCGGCGACAGCGCCACTGTCGAATGTCGGCCTGCATTATAGGAATACACCGCGAAATCCACCCATTGGTCCCAATCGCGCTGATTCTCGTCGTGCATGTATGTGGCCACCATGTCCTTCCACGTCCTGTTAAACCTCTCAACTAATCCAATCAAATGCGGTTTGTGCGGTACAGCGGTAGTCTGCTCTGCCTGTAGAAGCACCACCAGCTCCTCAATCGCTCGTCCTGCCATCTCTGGGGCTCCATCCGTTAGCAACTCGCGAAATGTACCGAATCGGAGTACCACATTCTTCATCAAAAAATTCGCAACATCTTCTGCGGTGTGCTGCTTCGCGGTCGCCGCGACAACATATCTCGTAACGTATTCTACGGCAGCAATCACAAACCGGTTGCCTCCGTCCGTCGCTGGTAATGGGCCAGCCACATCCAACGCCCATCTGTCGCCGACATCGCCACCTCTTAAGCTTCTCAGTGGTGGAATCACCTCTCTCGGCCTCGCCTTCCTACTGCCACACTCCTGGCAACCTCGCACCCATCGTTTCACTGCATCGCTCAGCCCTGGCCACCAATAAATCGCTGCTATCCTTGCGTACGTATGTGGAGTTCGTAAGTGTCCCGCCCACACAGAGTCATGGTGCTCTTTAAACACTAGTGGCCACAACGCCGGCGGTAATATCACTCGCTGTCCTTCTTCCATCTCGATCACTGCCAGTCCAAACGCTTTGGAAATTTTTCGTCCGCGGTGCACACCGGCATCCAACAACTTCTTCACCATGCGACTCTTGCGCTGTTCCGTGAGTATCTCATCGTCTGTAAGCTGGAGTGTCTGTTCACTTGCCCGTCGCTGCTCAGCTTGATCATCGTCGTACGGCATCGCGTGCTCCTTCGCGTTCTTGACCCGATCGCTCACGAATTGTGCTGCTCGCAGTTACTCCCTCTGCGTCGTTCCTTCTGCTCGTGCCCTCTGGTGTAGTGTTGCCTGCTGTGCGTACCGTTTCGCCCAATCTCGTCCGTGTCGTGATACCCGACTCCACATCCTCACTGTCGCCCGCTTGTCGTGCTGCGGTTCCCGTATTGGTCGGTTCTACTCGTACTGCGTCGCTTGCTATCGCCGTTGTCGCCACTTCCTCATTATCGTCCGTTTGATCCGACTGTGTAGCCAACCTTGCGCCTCCATCCGTACGTTCATCGCCCACGTCGGCCACTTGGTCGTCTTCCTCAGCCGTCGCCAACTCATTCAACACCCGGATAGCTTCCTCCCGCCATTGTCGTTCCTCCTCCTGTCGTCTAGCAGCTCTCGTACGAGGCCGTACGGTGTCAGTCGCCACTCTTCCGCTCACACTCGACTTCTTCCCCGTCACTTCGTCCGGCTCTATATCCCTGGTGACTCGTAGGGAACCGCACGTAGCGTCTGCTACTGACACGTTGCTGCTCATTTGCATGCCATCGTCGTTTCTTGACGAACGCTCGTTTTCCGCGTCCATCAACCCGTACTCGCCGTGCACATTCTCGTCCGTTTGCTTATCGTCCACGCCCTGAGGCCCTCTGTCCACGCAACTGTTTGCCGCCGCACCGGTCGTCGCCTCCGTCGTCCTCGCCCGTCGTCGCGCCCTTTTCCGCCTACCAACTGCCGCTAGCGCAGTAGCTACCGCTGGTGCCCTTGACAGCGCGTCTGCCACCACGTTTGTAGTACCCGGCCGGTACTCTACTTCGAAATTAAACTCCTGGAGGGTTAATGCCCAACGATGAAGCTTCCCCGTCAAATTCGAACTGGACATCAGCCACTTCAACGCCGAGTGATCAGTGATGATCACGAACTTCCTTCCATACAGGTACGGTCGAAACAACTTCACTGCCCATACAACCGCCAAACATTCTAACTCCGTGATCCCGTACTTGCTCTCAGCCTCACTGTTCACCTTGCTCGCGTAGGCCACTGGTTGCCATCCGCTACCCTGATCCTGCATCAAACACGCTCCGAGGCCCACTCGACTCGCGTCCGTCACCACACGAAAAGGTCGTCGGAAGTCAGGGTAGACAAGCAACGGCTTACTCGTCAATATTTCCTTCACCCGCTCGAATGCCTTCGTCTGTGCGTCCGTCCATTCCCATACCACATTCTTGCGTAGCAACTTAGTCATAGGTGCCATCAACGCCCCAAATCCCTCAACAAAGCGCCGATAGTACCCGGCTAAATGTACAAACCTCTTGACCTCTACTGCATCTTGTGGCGTCGGGAAGTTCTGCACCGCCGTAACCAACCGCTGCAATGGCCGTACCCCTTCATTACTCAACTCATGGCCCAGGTACTCCATCGATCTCATCGCGAATCGACACTTCTTCAACTTCAACGTCAAACCGGCCATGGACAGCCGCTCTAGCACCGTCGCCAACTCCACAATATGCCTCTCAATTCCGCCACGCGTGAAGACCACTATATCGTCAAGATACACGAGACACGTACTCCATGTCAATCCCCGTAGTACACTGTTCATCATCCTCTGAAATGTTGAAGGCGCGTTTGTGAGTCCAAACGGCATCCGAATAAACCGATACAACCCCTTCTTCGTCGTAAAAGCCGTTTTGTCGCGATCTTCTGGCGCCACCAGTATTTGCCAATATCCTGCTTTCAGATCCAAGGTAGTGAAGAGTAGTGCGCCGCCTAGTGCTTCTAGTGTTTCGTCGATCCGTGGCAACGGGTACACATCCTTCTTCGTCACCTTGTTCAGCGCTCGGTAATCCACGCAGAAACGCACTTCCCCATCCTTCTTACGTACTAGTACCACCGGAAAACCCCACGCGCCATCACCTTCCTCGATCACGCCTGCACTCAGCATAGTCTCCACGTTCTCATTGATGATCGCATCTTCTGTTTGTGCCTGCCTCCGCCTCTTTTGCATTATCGGAGCCGTCTCACCCGTGTCAATGTGATGCTGAATGTTTAACGCCGTAGCAGGAGAACAATCGCTCACATTGCTAGTAAGTCCTCGATAGACACGTAAAAGCTTCATTACCAAGTCACGTGCATTCTCGTCCTCAACTCCAACATGTACTTCTTTCTCGTTGTCGAGCAGCGTCTCGCTATCACCCAACTCATTCATCCAGTCACTTAACCGGTCCTTCTGCAACTCCTGGTTCATCTCGAGGACCGACATGTCCTTGTCCACTGGGATCCACGTGCCCAACTCTCGCTTGTTCGGTAGCGTCGCCGCTCTGTCGTTCGCGTTAATGGCGGGTACCCACGCCTTGCCGTCCTTTGCTGTCGTCACCGTCGCTGCGAGCAATACCGCACCCATGTTCCTTGTAGGAATAAACATCCCGCACTCTCCATCCTTGGCTGCCACTGATACCGACACCGGAGTCACCGTCCGCGCTGCTATCTTCGTCTTGCCCGCGATACGCACTGCGCCGACTTGATGTCCACCGTTGCCGTCCTTCGTTCTGAATGGGATGACCACCGTCCGTCCGTCGTCGTTGTAGCGCACTTCATTGCGACTAAAGTCCATCGTAGCCTCTCGCGACTGCAAAAAGTCAATACCTAACAAGAACTCGTCCGTACATCCCGCCACGATGCAAGCCTCCACTCTCATCTGCTCACCGAACACGCTACTCAGGTCGAAACTCCAGACGCCGATCACGTCCAACAAAAAGCCTCCAATGCCCTCGACATAATCCACCGGTGCCGTGTCTGTTACTTTATCGCCCAACGCCATCCAGTCAGTGCCCGCAATGGTGTACCTCGCGCAGCTATCGAGTTTCACATCTCGCCGTTTCCCTCCGACCGTGACAGTAGCCGTGGGTAGCCCGTCTTCTGCGCCGATGTACTCGACTCTCTCGCCTTCCCCAGTCTGACGTCCGTCCATATGCCCTCGTTGATGCTGCACTAAGCTCACTCGTGCTCGTGGTTTCGCTGTTGCACCCGTGTTGTCATTCTCACTCGGTTGTGTTCGCTCGCTTCGTCCCTTCAGTTTGGCTAATGCTGCTTCCGCGTCTCGTGCTCGCGTAACTTGTCTGATAGCTGCCGTCCGTCGTCGTTCTTTTTCCTTGTCTTGTTCCGAACGTCGTGCAGCTTCCTTCTCACGAACCCGTCGGCGCTTCGCCATGCGTCGTTTCCGTCGTCTCGCTTGCCGAACCTTCAGTAGTTCCTCGGTCAACAGGGAGTCGTCTACCACGTCCGCATCGCTGGCCGTCTTTGTTTCACTTGACTCCTCTCGCTCGTCCGCGTCATCAACCGCCCCAGATGCACTTGCCGCCGGCAACACTTGTGTCGCACACTCGAGTCCTCCTGTGCTGGTTACTTCGGTCACGATACGCGTTGCCGCCGTCATAGTCGTCCTCTCATCTCTTGCGACTGTCGGAATCGCCGCTTCCTCATCGTGTCCTGCCGTTCGCCATGGCTGTTCCGCTCCATTTGCACCAGAAAGTGTCCGTTGCTTTTCCTTGAGGTCCTGCTCTTCCTTCTCTAGCTTGGCTTGAGTGAATCTGGTCACCGCCATTGCTGGTCTCCACGTGGACGCATATTTAGCAGCCTCCATCTGGTTAAACAGCATCTCATCGTCCTTCATTATCTGCCTCCATTCCTCGATATCGTCGCTGGTTAACACCTTCTCATTCTGCTCCGTAGCCGTACGTCATACCGCCTCTCTTCTCACTCCACTTGCCGTTCCGTTACTTGTTCCTGGGGGTTCTTTCATTGTCGCCGAACGCCGTATCCCCGCTACGTCGTCCGTTGCTCGTTTTCCTGCTTGGTTGGAGCCTTGGTCTCTCGCGTCTTCATGTACGCGTCATTCCTAGCCTTGGCCTCACTGTCGGTGCACATTCTCGCGAAATGACCCACTCGGTTGCACGCGAAGCAACGTGGCTCGTTGGGACACTGCATCGCCCAATGACCGGTGCCTCCACAACGCCGACACTCCCGTCTGTTACTGCCCCCGGTGCTCTCCCGTCGAGCAGCCGTCTGCATCTCTCCATCGCGACCTTCCGCCGTGCCAGCTTGCTTCACCGCTGCTTTCGTCTTCGCCGGCTTCTGCTGGTCATCTGCCTCTCCATCGTTAGGCTCAGCTGTTTGCGTCTTCGCTCTTTTCGCCGGTGGTTTCGTGTCATTCGTCCCGCTTTTCCTCGCGCGTGGCTTGCTCGCCGGCTTAGGCTCCCAGAACCTCCCGTTCCATCGTCGCCCTGGTATTTTCTGGATCATCCCCGTCAGTCGATTGTATACACCTTGTGGATTGGTGAACAGTGCCAGTTGCTCCGCTGCATCGGCCGTCGCTCTGCCTCCTGCCTCTGTCGTAGCGGCAGTTGCTTCTCCCGGAACGTTCACACCACCCACGCCTGGAATCATCACAGTCGTCCCACTCGGCCCGTTCACTTGTACCAGGTGCGTTGCGTGTGCGGCAGGAAATGTCTGTCCGATGTTGTGCATCCCGCGCGCCACATTTTCCAACGGGTCGCTCAGTTTCGTAGCCTTCTTCACCGCCTTCTCCAGCGTCCTCGGCACTGGCGGCTGCTTGACCAACTGGCGCGTCGTCCTATCCAGGTTTCTGTAGAATTGCGCGAGAAACACCCGCTCTTCCACTGGATTTCTATCTGCTGCTTCACGCAATTCTGCGGCATAGTCCGCATACGATTCACCGGCCATCATCATTCTGGTATTCACTCTCCACTCAGCATCTTCCAAGTTCTGCGGAGGTGCGTACCGCTGCAACAGTCCTCGCTTCAGGTGTGTCCACGTGCGTTCTCGTGCTGGCGTTCGGCGATCCCGGTTCACCCACCATCGTGCTGCATTCTCAGCCAACTTGTTGCCCAAGATAAAATACAGAGCCCTGTCCGACCAGTCACCTCGTCCAGACTCTCGAGCACCTTCCAGCGCCAGATCAATACGATCAATCCACGTCGAGACCGAAATTCCTGCTTCGGGTGTGAAGATGGGCAGTTCCAAGTCCTTGATGCTTCGCTGCGTGGATCGTCGGCGTCGCTCTTCCTGTTCTCGTTGCTCGTGTCGCTCCTGGCGTCTTCTCCGTTCCCGTTCTTCGCGTTGCTCGTGACCGTCGCGGCGTTCTCCACGTCGTCCGTGTGCTCGATGTCCGCTTCGTGATCGTCGGCGGTCAGTATCGTCACTGGAGTCGCTGCTACGTTCCGTTCCCGAACTGTCGTCACTGCTACTACCATCATCATCAGGCGATCCACCACGCCGCCGTCCGCGATCTCGTCCCGAATCTTCCGAGCTACTGTCGTCCGAAGGTTCGCTTCCTTGCTGTACTCGTTGTGGTACCGGTTGTCGCCGTTGCTGTTCTCGTCGTTCATCACGATACCTTCCAGCGCTACGCGGACGTCTCTCCCGGTGGTCTCGATGGTGCTCGCGTCGTCGGCCGTGGTCGCGTCTCCCAGCAGCCTGCCGGTGACGTACTTCTCGTCGGGGAATATCCTCGTCATCACTCCGGTGCTGGTGTTCATTTACGTCATCTCGATCGTTATCTTGGTAACGAGGTCTCACGTCTCGTCCATAGTCATCTCGTTCGACTTCATCATTTTGGGCAGGCTCTCCCGCTACGCGTGTTTCCTCATCACCGTGTTCCGGTCGCTGTGCTTCCTGCCCGACTACCTGTTCACGCTGGAGTAGGCACACTCGGTTGTACATCTTCATCAACGCCTCGCCCAGCTCTTGAAGACCCATTCCATCCGCGTCACCGATGTCACTTGGCGTTCTTCCTGCTGGAGCACTTCCTCGTTCCCGTGGTCCGATGGCCTCGTTCTGCCGATCTGGTTCTGCTGGGGCACGCCGATCTTCTTCTTCATCGAACACTGCCGGATCTACTTCTCTAGGCGGTTCTCTGCCTACGTCTTCTTCGTTATCGCCAGCGGACGCCTGGTTACTCGCCGTTAGGATGGACGGAACGTGCGCCGCCTTCTCTTCCTCATCGTCCGGTTCGGGCTGATCGTTACTCGCTTCGTTATCCTCGTTCTTCTTTTCCGTGCTACTTCGTGAACGCAGACGTCGTGTCCCTGAAGTTCTCTTCGTCTTTGTCGTCAGTACCGTCCTCGAACTTGTCGCTTGTCTCGTCATTCTCTGAAGTTGCCCCTGTATGACCACCATGTAGCGTGCGTCTATTATCTTGCCCGGCACGTTGAGCAAGTCGTATAGCTCTTGGCTTTCTTGCGTCCCGTTCACTTCACGAAACTCTCTCGCTGGCCTACAGCAACCACGTGTTGCTGCGCCGGACCCGTAGCTTAGCTGCTAGGTCCTATTTATTAACAGACAATATTTCTATCGCCTAACACCTCGTTCTTCGACCAAGTCTTCTAACTTGCTCCTTTGCAGCTCGTTTAAGCCCGCCGACACCGTCGAGACGTCCAAACAACGTGGAGTCGCGCACACAGCCCCCCTGGAAGTACTCACCGAAGCACTATCCGTAGCTGCCGCCTTCCTCTCTTGTCGTCCAGCCTCACCCGTTGCCCGCTCAGTACGTGCCGCTCTGTCGCCGGTGTTCGAAGCCTTGTCGACCCCGTTCCTCGTTCCGTGTGGCTTGCTTCCAAGCCGTCCAATTCTCAAGTAGGTAAATTCCCAAGTGAGCTCTCTAGCTCTCCGTTCCTTCGCTGGTCCCCGTTCTTCAAGGTCCCGGCGGTATCATCCATCGTATCCAGTATCCTGCAGCTGACTGGAGCCATCCTCATTCCACTGCCCCATCGCCGACTCGTGCACTCGCTCGCTCGAGTACATGTACTCGTAGAAGGCCACGGCGTTCATTGGCTCACGCCACGAACGTTCGCCAGTACTTGGACCACTGAGACTTCTCCCACAGGTGCTGCCGCTCTTCGTCCGTACCCCACGGTTCTCCAAGCGTCCTCCCCGTCTGTCCGTCTTGTGAGTGTCCAGCATCTGCGTCCTCCTGTTACAGAATACTTGTCATCCTCAACTTGTCGCTAATTACACTAGGCTGAACTATTGTAAGTTGTTTACATTAGATTGTGGGAACGTACATGTTCGTGAATGGTACAGATGAATCCATACTGGGATCGGTTGAACCGACTACAAAAGCGTTGGTTGCCAAATCTTTTGGCAAAAAGCATGTCGCACTTGAAAACGCATTAAACTACTTGCAGCTCTGACTAACGAGCACAATTTTTACGTGATAAGATCAGTGGGCTTGAGTTGTAGTGAACTCACAAAATCTGTGACTTGTATTTAATACAAGTCACGAAGGTTGCAGCTAAAGGTGAACTTTTAATGATAAGATACTGCACATGCATTCTTGTTTGGGCATCAAATTTACAGTGATTGTGAACGATGAGTCACGATCGTCATCGTGGTGAATATACGGAAAGCAAATCGTGGCAGGCTCTGTGGCAGCCCGGCTGCTGTGGCCCACAGGCAGCAGCACTGGCATCTGGGAATTACCAAATAGATTTCGGCTACAGTTCCAGGGAGTTAGCCGACTCCCCTCGAGTGTCTTCAATCCCTGCAGACACACTACAGTTTGTGCACTCGTTGCTGATGGCAATCACGAATACTACGACAATCTCGGAGGACTGGGAGAACAAACACCTAAATATGTTGTCGTCAATCATCCAACACAACGTCTTGGAGAGATACCAAACAGGAAATTGCTAGGGAAAGGTGGTGATGAAGCTGACGCGCCAGTTTGTTGACTTTATCGAGTTATATGTACGCTATTGACCCCGACAGAGTGGATGGGTTTAATTCAATAGACAAGTAAGTTATATGTTGTACGAGTAGCGAATTCGTAGCATTTTAATTCATTGCATCAAGCGTAGATTGTCATTCTTGAAAATCTATTCAAAGTAATATTGTGCCAAACAGTACAAAACCTGATTTGCACCATCATACAAAATCGTTAAGGTCTTCCTTTACTACTGGTTGAACCGACTATAATAGTCGCGTAGTGTAGATTGTCGAGAAAGTTAGACGTCACATCCAAAACCCCTGTGAAGTCAGTATTTATGTGCTGGTAAAAAGAGATCATCATTACTGAAAGTCTCGTTTTCTCACGAAATTCAGGGAACAGTCGATCGCGCAGTCAAATGACACTGATAGTTTAATTGCAATGTGGTGGCTGGCAGTTTATCATGTAGTTGTTTGGTGGAGTATGGTTTGCAATAACTCTAACGAGTACTTCGTCATTTCGGGGAGGAGCAAGTGTCGGAGTGGGTGAAGAAGAACAAGAATATTCCACAAGTCATAACCTTACTGAAATTTGCCCGCGACGAAACTGTTTTCCGCAGTGCAGCACTGAATGTATTGGAGGACTTCATCAAGAAGTTCAACGCTGCGAAAGGAGGTGGTGAAACGCTGCTCAAAACCTTAGCGAAGTTCTATGGCGATGAGAGTCGATTGGTGATGATGGTCACAAAAGCGAAGAACCATCCACGGTCAGTTGAGAAGGCAAAAGAAGTGGAGAACCAGCTCCTCCATCTTTGGAAAAGCGACAAGATATCAGCTTCTGATCTCTGGGCCCGACTGAAGTTCGGGGGCGATATTGGTGAAGCTCTGAACAGTGGAAAGGTGACAATTTATGCTAAGCACGTTTCAAACAAAGATTCTGTGCTTAACACCTTCGTTCCGAACGGTACTCGCCTCAGGCGGCTAAGCGCATGTCGTAAGATACGCCATAACAAGTCACTAGATATTTGTATGAGCCATCTGTTTGGCTTGCGGGAAGATGAATAAATTATCAACAGGTTTTCCGGTCAATGTCGTAACTCATACCGCATTGTGGTAGAGTAATGGTGGCTCAATGTCGTAACTAACTCCTATTGTAGTCAACAGCTGATCAGGGACATGCACTTCTACGCAACTCATTCCAGAAAACGCGCAAAAGCAGGTACGTTGGCTCAACAATCTTGTATTCAATTGCACGAAACTTACCACTCATCACATGACACGCAGCCTACAAGACGATGCCTCGCCACCACTTTCTTCATTGTCGCCATCATCGCTTTCCTCACCCTCGCTCCTGCCCTCGCGCCGAAGCTGGAGCTCGCGCCGGGTTTTCTTCCGCTTTCCAGCGTTCTGGCCTGGCCGCCTCAACACGACGCGCTTCCCTAAGTTGGTCGGAATATCCTGCCCGGCCCCGAAGTCATCGTGCCAGATGTCATAGCACGTCTTGGCAACGCCCTTGTACTCCCGCCGGAACTTATTGCACAGCCAGCATTTCGCGTCGTCCACCGAACACCTCTCACAATAGTACGTAGTTGCATACGACTTCTTCTTCTCTGTCCGCAGAAGCGCACAGACCTTACATGACCGTTGGCGCCTCTTCTGAACGCCGCTAACAGTTACCCAATCTTCTGACTGTTGAAGTGCGTGTGCTAGGCGGACGGGTGTGCGCCTTCTCTGGCTTGACGAAGGCGGTGTTGCTTGAACACCTGCAAAGTCCTCAGCCTTGACCTGCAGGAGCTGATTCTGGAGGACTGGGAACCACTCGGACCTCGGCATGGCGACTGTGCCCTTGATCTTGGCTGCCGCCTTGTGCGTCAGGAACGCGTTCACTAGCGCGAGATCGAGAAACCCCAAAAATAGCCCTTTGTAATACTTCTGAAAGCGGGTTGACATTTGCAGCGAATAAGTCTGGAGGCGGAGCTGGTCGTGGCGATCCACTCCGCCCATCCAGTTCTGATAGTCGTTGACGGACTGCGGACACCCCACTTGCAGAGCGCCCACACGCTTGACCTTCCTTTCGATCGTGGACGGTGTCATGACGGAGCCCGTGCAGAGATAGTAAACGGGCTTCCTGTCCCACCAGAGACAGGAGGTCATGCAGGGCACAGCGACAGAGCGCGAAAAGAGGAATGTGCCACGGGGAATGCTAGCTGGCCGCGTCTTGCTCTTGGACTGGATGGCCTTGTTGAATCCCAAGCGGTTCGTCTGGATGGTCCCAACCACGTAAACGTTCATCTTGAGTAGCTCCACCGCCAGAAGAATGGACGAGTAGAATCTGTCGACGACTACAGCGTGCCAGTGGTGACGCGACTCAGGGGTAAATGCAGCCTTTAGGTTGCGAAGTACAGCTGCGGCTCCTGTCTTGAAGTCAATTCCGTTATGAGATCCATCAATGCTGTTTCGCTTGCCTACGTAAACTTCAAATCTAAGAAACAGTTACGACATAAAGATATGTTAGTATCTGCTGAATACCGTCAGTTACGACATAGAAAAAATGACAAAAAAAATACCTGTGACAGTAAGCGGTCTTCGCGTCACACAGCATAAATAGTTTGGAGCCGTACCGGTGCGGCTTGTCCGACATGAACATGCGAGTGGGGTTGCGCCTCGATGTCGCAGGCAGGACGCCTTCATCGAAGGAGAAGACGGCCGGAAGAGTCCAGCCCGACAAAAAGCGCTCTTGAATCTTATCAGCGACTGGACGCAGCTTCCACAGCTTATCGCGTCCATGATCTACGGTATTGTCTACAAAGTGGAGGTCACGCAGGATGTTTTGGCAGCGGTCACGCGTCATGTACCGGCCGAACAATCCGGCCGGAATAGCACCGTCCTCAACCAGCGACCAATGCGCAGCAAAACGCCTCCTCTGAGGGCACATCATTCGAGCCACCAAAAGCCCAACTACATGAAGGATCTCGTGAGCTCCGTAGGCTTGCGTTGCCCTCAACCGACGCGCGATTTGTGCTACAGTCTCACGATGACGTACTCTCTGCCGTGCAGCCATCTTTTCTGCTCGTTTGTCCACCTGCTGAAGGCAGTAGCGGTTAGTCTCATTAGCGATCGAGACCCACAGCGTTTTTGGGACGAAATACAGTAACGTCAGGAGTGGCGATCGCCACACATCGAGAAGCTCAGCTACAGGTTTTGCCTCCTGTGCACCCAGCCCAGGGTACGAAGGCGCATCAGTCTCGAACTCCGCGGAGACGGGGGCCCATTCCATCGTCCGCAGAGTATTCTCCCGCTCCACGAGTGCGTCCTTGCTCAAAGAAGTGTCTCCAATGTGCAGTGACGCGAGGAAAACCTGATCCATTTCCTCCGCGTCACTGTCAGATAGCTTGTCCCCGTCCCCGTTGTACACATCGCCTCCAGCATCACGGTCGTCATCAAAAATGCCGTCACCTTCGCTCTCGTCGCCAGAGCTGAGGTCCTCGTACTCACTACTATTTTCTTCTTTCTGCAGCAAGTTTACATCAGTGTTGGGGATCGGCTGATTTCTGGTTCGCGGTGGGGGAGTAGCGGAGGGAGCGACAGCACGTTCGTCCTCCCCCTCACTCTCCAGTCCCGATGCCTCCGACAGCAATTGCAGACTTGCTGGTGCGTCTCGATGCTCCTCATCCACACGAAGGTCTCTTTGCGAAAGGTCAAAGGCCTTGGCTACAGCGTTCTGAGAGAGGTCAGGCTCCGATGCATCCGAGTCCAGACCGAACAACTGCTCCACAGTGTTTTGCGACAACAGCACACTGGTGTCGATCTGCGAAGGTCGGATGGTGGCATCGTCATTGCCACCATCACCTCCACCATCACTACCTACTTCCTCACCTACATGATCGCCTTGTACATGCTCACCAGTGCTGTCGGCTTCACCATCTGAATCGGCTTCGTCTTCAATCAGCAGGCCAGATTGGAAGGCAAACTCAACGACTGCGCGCTCACCAACCATCACGTCGTTTTCTGGACTTGTATACGTCCACTCTGTCTGGATTCCAGTGGGCTTCTTTGATGTCCACCCCGCCGCCCAGAGCTGTCTCCAAAGGTGTCCAAAGTCCACATCATGAGCTGCCGCGGCGGGGGCGGCGGAGGTGGCTGATTTCAAGCGGCGACTGGAACGCATTCTCGTCAGGCTGCAAATTGTCGAATGAGTGGTGTCCGAGACCATTCCCTCCTCAACCCTCCCCCTGACCCGGTTTTGTGTAGTTTGTCGCAGAGACCTCTCACAGCTTATATAGTTCAGGTGCCTGCAAAACACTTGATTAAAGTATTGGAAAATGGTTTTGAGCCATTTTCTAATATAAATCGCCGTATGTCGTATAAGACGACATAGCAAAACAGATATGTCGTATTATACGACGTTCGGAACAAAGGTGTTAAGAGTCTTGATGAAAAATATGGAGAAGCAAATGTGGCAGTTTCGCTCGCTAGGGCTCAAGAAAATGCAGCTACAGTGGAAATTGCCTCGGTCTTGCAGAAGAAACAACTGAGTGGCTGGTTGAGCAAAGAAGATTCTCTTGATAACGTTTTCGAGCTCTTGAAATTTCGAGAAAATAATGGGCTACCCTATAAGTTGGACATTCTCTATGAGTGTCTCAAGATATTCAAGAATAAGAACCCTCAAGATGGAACGACTGTGTCAACGGTGTTACGGAAGGGCTTCGGAAAGGATGAAGATGAATTGGTACTTATGCTATCGAGAGCGTTGCGTTCTCCAGGCTCAGAATCAATGCAGCCGACCATTAGGCGGTACAGAAATTTGATCTATGACGAATGGGTGAAAAACGAATTGGATCCGATGGGCGTCGCTGTTAATGTGTTCAAGATATCAGAAGCAAATGTGGCAGCTTCAAAGTACAGCGCCGAGATTAAACGGATTATCAGCCAGTACTCGAAGTTCTTTAAGAGGGAAACAGGTTTGGGCATAGAGCCCATTGTTGTTAGGACTGGATAACTGGCAATGAAAACTCGTTTTTATTCATCAACATTTAGTTTAAATGGTATTCAGTTTAGGACACAAAAGATTGCCATATTTCTGCAGGGGTGCTGCCTACTGGCATCCTGGTAGCTATGCACTTGACAGGCATTGGAGTCCCTCCGGGGACTTACTTGCAAAAATCCAATAGTCGCAATCAAACCTTCAAAAGGAACTTCAATTTTCCTTTTCCTTGCATCAAACACACCTGTAGGCAGTACATGTATTAAATCGTGCAACACTGATCTAGATGTAGTGTTTACAAAGTGGAAATCAATCGATGCATAACCCTCCATTCTGTGAATCCTTCATCACACGTACTAACTTTTCAGTTTCTTCGCAAGACCTCATGTAGTCGTAAATGACAACAATATACCTCACCTGAAAATTCTTCGCTAGACCAAAAGGCGAATCGATGCACCCCAAACGCTCATACTGTTGGTAATTGCCTTCTTGGTCTGCATCAGAGATGCAATAGCTGGAATTCTACCCCAATCTCGCTCAAAGCAGAGGTTTCTGAGGGGCGACAAGGATAAAGATATCAATTGACGACGCGTTGAAGATCTTCAAACAACATTTGAGTAAGTTCAATCCAGACGATGATCTATTCACAGTCCTGCAAAGTCATAAAATGGAGTAATTTAGCTCGTTAACCTTAACTGAGATCCAGCGCGCCAAATCTCATTGATAGGTAAACTCTCGGCCAAATTCGGGGACGACCTTGTGGACGTTGAAGTGAGTATCTTCACGAAATATGTTTCCAGTCGAGGCTCCGTTCTTGAGCGCCTTACTGCGAAATTCGGAGAAGCAAATGTGGCAGCAGCACTTGCAACAGCCAAAGGCAACACAGTTATCCAGGATATTGCCTCAACGTTGCAGAAAAATCAACTGAGTGGTTGGTTAAGCAAAGACGAATCTACTGATAAAATTTTCGGGTTCCTGAAATTTCGAGAAAGTGACGGTCTCCTCCAAAAATTGGGCACTCTGGACGAGTACATCAAATTACTCAAGACCAAGAATCCTCAAGATAAAACGACTATGTTTGCCGTGTTGAGGAAAGGTTTCGAAGGCGACGAAGATCGACTGGTTCTTATGTTGTCGAAAACACTGCGGACATCAGATTCATCACGTTGGGAGTCGACCATTTCTGGCTACCAGAATGTAATCTTTAAAGAATGGGTGACACGTGATCTGGATCCGATGGCCGTTGCTATCAAAGTGTTTAAGATATCGGAGGAAAAAATGGGAGCTGCGAAGTACAGTTATGAGATCAAATAGATCATCAAGGACTATACGAAGTTCTTCAAGAAAGAATCAGGTCTGGACATGGGGGTTGTAATAGTGAGGAATGGGCGTGTGTAGGTCCTTTTCATTGAATCCACTTTCTATCTAGTGTTGTACTGCTGTGTTGGGCTAAAAAATCTCTACGTTCATGCTCAGTTTGGCAATCTATCCGACACGGGAATCTCAATCGGCAAGAGGCCATCAGGACGACAGGATCCACGTAAGAGTGCTAACATGTGCTGTTCTGCTCCATCTGCCAGTGCTCCAAGATGATATCCCCCCTCCAGAACAGATACAAGTCGGCCTTCACAGCATTCCCATGCTAGATTGCACAGTTGTTCAGTGATCCAGTAGAAATCGTTGGCCTCCAGTCGAAAATCGGCCAGTGGGTCTCGTGACGAGCCGTCAAAGCCCATCGAAACCAGCAGCAATTGTGGACAAAACTCTCTTACACGAGGAACCACCGTCGCAACAAATTGTTCTCGGTATTTTTGAGCGGTACATCGCGCTCGTAACGGAACATTCAGGAGATTCCCGTGTTTACCTTTTTCACACGAAAAGCCTGAACTCGGGAAACACGGAGCAGCCTGGTGCATCGAAACGTAGAGTAATCTCGGTTCTCTATCGGCAATATCCTGCGTCCCATTGCCATGATGTACATCCACATCCACAATTGCCACACGAGTTAACCCATGTTTCTCTAGTGCATGCAAAGCTGCCACTGCGACGTTGTTAAACACACAAAATCCCATCGCTCGACAGCGTTCTGCATGATGTCCAGGCGGTCGAACAGCACAAAAAGCATTGCGGATCTCGTACTTAGCTGTAAGAACCTTATCCACTGCCAAACACGCTCCACCGGCTGCAACTCTGGACGCTGCTAGCGTGTGCCTCATAAGAGTCATATCATCTCCCAATTCCACGTATTCATACTGCTGATAGTACTCCTTCTTCCCTTGGACCGTAGGAATCCTACTAGCTCTTGGACTGGCTACTGCAAAGGCTGCATAGGCCTCTCCGTCTTGACTGATTAACTCACAACGCTTCAAAGCGTCCAATGCAGTCATACTGCGCTCCACTTTACTGCTCATCCGGATAACCATATCAACGTATACTTCTCCGTGTACACGTTGCAATTGCTCTTCTGTAGCTGCAGGTGGTGATTTATCCGTTTTAACTCTAGGAAACTTGTCATTAAGCCGTCGTAGAACCACTTGAAGCCGTTCTGGTCGCTCAAGTCGTCCTGGAATTTTGTGCAATAGACAAATGTCACTGGAGACCAGAATACTGCACGAACCATGGAGATACGCAGCTGTAATGGAGCGCCAGGACCTGCAGATCAACACCAGAGCCTCGCATTCCTTTGTCGTTAAGAAACCAGAGCGTAAGAGCGACAAGAGCGGCGCAGAGAGCATCAGCAAGTGATGCAAGTGATGAGGACGAGCTCTGACGTTTTGGACTATTTATAGTCTTGATCTATGATTGGTTAAAAAATAAAAAAAATTAACCTGTTGGTTTTTGGTTTTTATCCTCGGATACTTGCTATGGGGCCGTACATCCGCGTGAAGAGAAGGAATCAGACTGTATTCCTGGACGTGCAGCTGGCTGATTCCTTCCTTACTGTGAAGGAGAAGCTTGGCTCCATTTTCAGTCTACCACCGACGAGTATTCAGCTGTGGCAGGGTCTTAATCAGGTTTGTGGATAAGATTGTTTTTTTATTTTAGATATTTTGCTTAAAATATTTTTTTGCAGAAGGAGAGCAAGGAATTCGCGGACGCAGCTACACTGGCTGATCATGAATTGCAGAATGACGCAGTGATCTACATGTGTTGGAAGAAAGAGAGTGCGTCATCGTCTTTGTAGATGATTTATTGATGAAAACCTCACTTGCTTTTTTTTTTTCAAATGGTCGTAGACTCAGATCAGTGGGAAGAGCTAAGTGTGACCAAGGTGGAAGCTCTGGATGCTGGAGATGCTTCTGGATCAGCTGGTGCCTCTACAGGGGGAAATGGAGCTAAAGCTGAATGAAGTGGTTCCAATTCCCAAGATTTAATTCAGATTTTTAGCAGACAGCGAGCGAGAACACGGGAAGAATAGGACGGGGTCATGGTGCTGTATTTGACAAACCGTGTTCGTAATGCAGTTCTTTGTCAATTTACGCTTGAGAATCTGCTAATTCCTTGCGTCTGACGATTGCTTCCGTTGTTGGAAACCTTCGCAATCCGTGATCCGAATTGGATCGCACGTTTGGCTAACCCAGCACAACTTTGCAGTCCGAGACTCTTAGCTACAAGTCTCAACGCTCGTTTGTCTCCAACTCCACGAGGTAAATCACCATCACAAAGACTAGAGACGGGGAAAGTTGCGATGGTAGACACCACAGTCTCGTCCAAAAACGGGAATCGTGCCTCTCGTCCGTGTGCAGCGATACAACGATCATCTCGTCCAAGATTCCGTTTCCAGATCCTATTGAGATCCATTTGCAGTTCCGAACGCAGCGCTGCTTCTCCTCCATTGATTAAAGTTGTCCGGTGACGTCCATAGCCTGCGAGTTGTTCGTCTGCACCGATACCCACAAGCACTACCCTTGCACTGGTATGATACTGTGTAGGAGGTTTAGCTTCAGTTTTCCTCGGAGCTACAGTGGCTTTTACGATGTTCTGTTTGGTCCGATGCACACGACAGCAGAGATACTCGCCCTCAGTATCTGGACGCTTCTCCTGGAGTAAATTCAACAGGAGATCAACGTGGGACTCAGACTGAATGCCCATGGCAACCAACATGGCCCGACAACCTTTTGCTACTCGTTGATCATTGTCACTCTCACTTGGGAGCAGTTTCTCCACTGCTCGTTGCATCTTGAAGCAGCAGCTCTTACAGACACCAACTACACATCCGCTTTTCCGTTTGCGGCCACATTTTAGCACAGGACACAGTAAAGGCGAACTTGAACCGGCAAAAAGCTCAAGAGCAGTGACTTGAGTCTCTAATTCGCGGAGGTCAGCTCTTTGGGGGTTCAAGAAGGCGTTTAATTCCGCTAGTGTCGCATTCTCTTGGGTGGAAGTCTGCAACTCTCCGTGACCACGCGAAAGGAACCAAAATGCCGCTCCGATGTTAAAATCCATGTGGGTATCACAAGGAGCCATGAGCGTCTGAACCTCGTGCTGTTGCCTTGTCAGCTCCGACCGCGGGATATTAACTTTGATGAGATTCCACTGGCGCTCTGGGAATAATGAGCCGAGTTCACAGTGGGCTAGTTCAGCTGCAAGACGGTCAGGTGATGCAAATCCAGAGGTTTCATCGAAGCAAACGGTCAGTAGATCCACCGGCTCGTTCGACCGAGCATGAAAATGGCTGAGAGCTGCTAATACAACCGAATCCAAACCTCCTGAAAAGAGTACAGCAACACGAGCAGCGGGAAATCCGTCGGGTGAGATACGAGGAGGAATAGAACGTACTCGAACGCCAACAGAGTCGCTTAAAGTCACCAATAGCGAACGTGCGGAGGATTCTAGAGAAGAGTCCATGTCAGTAATTGCTGGTAGTTTGCTGCCAAACCGATCTTGAACGTCGTTTAATCCGGTCATAACTGGAAGGGAATATATCTGATCCACTGGAGTGTACGAATAAAATCTCAATTGACGAGTTCGAAGGCTCAATACGTAGATACCTGACGCAGGGAGTTCTTGATACTGAGCTCGCTCTTCCTCGTTGTCTCCGATGGCTACATTACTTAGCACAAAACGCTCCAATTCACTCTCCAGAACTTCGATCTCGGTCGTCTCCGTTCCAGCCAGTTCGTCTATCACATCTCGTCCACTTCCCCATCGCCTATAAAGTAAACTCCTGCGGCCGAAGCGATCATGAGCGAAGTACAGCCGCTTTGTCTTGGCATGCAGCCACGCCATTGCAAAAGGCCCTCGAACAGCGCGTAGCACTTCCACAATAGGATCAATCTCCTTCACGTCCGTCACTTTCTCCCCTGCCAATTGCAATTTGTCAGATAGAAAAGTTGTGTCACTCTCCTGCATCAATCTCCTATCGTCGTCGTCACTTCCATCCATTCCAAAGACTTCCCCATTCCAGCACAAGACATTGTCATCGGAATCCTCAACTGGTTGAGGGGTTAGTTTATCCCCTCGGAGATGCAACACTGCACTATACATTGCAATTTCCACACCATTTGATCCATTGCATCCGCTGGATTCAGTTGTAATACGACGAACGAGTTTCTGGAAGTGATCAGGACCACGTTGACACAGTCTCCGCTGCAGTTCGAGCTCGAAACTTGAGGGATCAAAAGAACTATGAGCATCATCAGAATCAGAAGAACATGGAGACTTTAGATCTTCTGGAGTAACTTGAAGGTTGGCGCTGTATGAGGCACAGGACGAAGAGAGAGAGGTGAGCACAAGTCCGATACCGCACATGCTTGTGTAGCCAATTGACAGATAATAACGCCAGTAGCAGTTAAGTTCTGTCATAATAATGTAGCCATTGTGACGAAACTTAAGGCCTTGTTTTCTGACGTCTCAGATCTGTTTCTAGTGTCATGGCTACTTCGGACGTCACGGTTCCCCCTTCACTGCGCTCGCAGTCGTTCGCCAACCTGGACGAGGTGCTCTATCGCCACTTGCAGTGGACATTATCTATCGACTTCGAGCACCAGCAGCTGCAGGGCTTCGCTGAGTACACGTTCGCGTACACAGGGACATCGAAATCTCCCGTTCTGATTCTTGATACTCAGTTTCTGAATATTCAAAGTGTTCTAGTGGATGGTGTCAAAGTCAAGTACAACTTGAATGACCATCATTCTGTGTTTGGGCGGGCACTGAGCGTCCCCATTACCAGTTTGTCCAATACTGTACGTGTGACGTACACGACGTCGTCCCAGTCCAGCGGTCTGCAATGGCTCTCCCCTCAGTTAACAGCAGGCAAAATGCACCCCTTTCTGTTCACTCAGTGCCAAGCTATTCATGCACGTAGTGTGGTGCCGTGTCCGGATACTCCTGCTGCTAAGTTTACGTACTCTGCTACTGTTTCAGTACCTCAGTGGTGTACTGTACTGATGAGTGCAATTGCCCATGGACATGTGAAGACAAACGACCACGAAGAGACCAAGAAGTGGAGTTTCCGTCAAGATGTACCCATTCCTTCGTATCTCTTAGCTATTGCGGCTGGAGAGATGGAGAGTGTGGAATTAAGTCCAAGGAGCAGAGTGTGGGCGGAACCTCGAGTTGTGACTCGAGCAGCACACGAATTCGCGCAAACAGAAGCTTTTCTGAAAGCTGCAGAGGAAATTACTGGCCAGGAGTATCTGTGGAAGAGATATGACCTTGTTTGTTTGCCTCCGTCCTTCCCGTACGGAGGCATGGAAAACCCGTGTTTGACGTTTGTGACTCCCACGTTGTTGGCTGGAGATCGCTCTTTGGCTGATGTTGTGGCACATGAAATTGCCCATTCCTGGACTGGAAACTTGGTGACAAATGCTACGTGGAGTGATTTTTGGCTCAATGAAGGCTGGACAGTGTGGCTGGAACGGAAGATTGTTGCCAAGATCCATAACGACCCAAAGACGTACGATCTCAAGGCTGCACTGGGTATGCGTGGCTTGGTTGAGTCGATTCAGTCATTTGGACCGACTCACCCATACACAGCTTTGGTACCGGAATCGGAAGGAGTTGATCCCGATGATATTTTTTCACGAGTTCCGTACGAAAAGGGGTTCAACTTCTTGCACTATCTGTCGACGGTGGTTGGATCCGAGGAGTTCGATCTGTTTGCACAGGCGTATATCCAGAAATTCAAGTTTCAGACTGTGACTTCGCAGGATTTCCGTACATTTTTCGAAAAGCATTTCGCGGCTCAGCCGGAATGGCTCAGTCAGATTGACTGGAATGGCTGGTTCTTCTCAACGGGTATGCCTCTGATTGTGAACAAGTTCGACACGTCCATTATCAGCCAAGTTCGGGCTCTAGGAGAGAAAATGATGACTAGCACGGATGAGAAGAAATGGAGTAAGATCATAGCTTCCCGCTTGCTGCGTAAATGGCCAGCCTCGCTGTGGATTCTGCTATTGGATACGCTGCTTCTGCTGCAGACTGGAAACCATGCTCACCTCAGTGTCACCCACCTGGATGCAATTGACGCGTTCGCACACCACCATTTAAGCACAACGCACAACTCGGAGCTGCGTTTCCGATGGTTTACGTTGTCACTTCGTTCGAATGATGTGCGTGTGTTGGGCCACACCGTCGACTTTTTGAAGGAACAAGGCCGGATGAAATTTGTGCGTCCACTCTTCAGAGACCTCTGTGCAGCTGTGGGTGTCGCTCGTGGTGCCAATATTTTCGAGGAGTGCAAATCACTCTATCATCCGATCGCTGCCAAAATGATTCAGCGCGATATCGAGAGCTTGCAGGTGGTTCACAAGGATGCTAAGGCGACGTACTCGAACGATTTCAATGGCGTTTTTGCGCACTGGCTCGGCTTACCACAAGAATACTCGAGTTACTCACCGTTGCTGGCGGTTCTGCTTGGAGGAGCGACCATAGCAACCGCGATGGCGTTATCTAAGAGACGCTAACTCTGAGAATATCAAAAGTGGAAACGAAGCGAACATTAACCACAAAATATATGTACTTTTGCGTGAACAAAGGGGGTCGATAGCTTTGTCATTGTAACACCTACTCATCTGACGTCGAAGCGTTCGTCTTGAAGGCATTTTAGGACGAGACCACGTGAATCGGGACTCGAATAAGCTTCTCGGGGTTCTACAACTGAACTGCGGTTGTCTCTAACGGTAACTTTTGGCCGATGTTTAATGTCGTGCAGCATCATGCACCATTGCGCTAAATGTTGTTGAATCTAGAGGGAACCATGGTGTGTGGAGAGAATCCACGCAACGCGGCCCGTAAATGTTTAGTAGAGAGCGAAGAGAGGGAGGTTTGCTGAGTGGCGGCGTGGAAATCGTCTGATAATTAGAAACCGCGCAACAAGTACGTAAAGTAATGTAAATCTACCATAAGTGGTCCCGTTAGATACTGACAAACGATTTCTTTGCGAGACGTGCGGCTTGTATTTCGAGAGGGTTTGTGGATGGACGTATTGAAATTCCACAACAAGTCGGTTACCATGAGAATCTCCACCACGATGCTGATCTTCGATGCAGTTACCAGATACTCGACCGAATCCTCAGCACCCGATAGGTAACTCAATGCAAGGGGAATGTAAAAGATCTCGAAAAGCAAAACACTTCTGCATGCGCTGCTCTGCCTTCTCGGCCTCGGTCTTTCGCAGTTTGAAGAAGGCCATCAGTCAGGAGTGATGGTCACAAAGTTGAAGTTTCTTGTACTCGCTCGTAGCTGGCAAATTGCCAAGTGAGAAGGCAAAATATGGTCGAGAGCGGGGGCGGAACAGCTTTTGTATGGCGAGTGATGGAAGGCGCCAACGAAACGGTTGTCTGGCTGGGAGTGTACGCGGATCAAAGGATGGGGGCGGACCATCACTTCAACGTCAATGGATATGATCGGAACATCATTCTCCAAAGGTTGGCATCACTTAAAGTTAATAAGATACCTGGCTTTTTGTCATATCAGATCGTGCAAAATATGTGTTGTCGAAGGTATTGAGGATCTGCCGACACGGTTGCAACGGTCCATACAAAACCCAAGTCTTTATGTAATCAGGCAAATTACCACGAAAGTCAACGCGCCTCTATATCCATACTGGTCGGTCTCCGGCACGGCTTATGCGATAGAGCTGTAGTTCGCGTTGGGGAATCTAAAAGTGGCAGAGATCGGCAAAAAGATACTTGTTCATTCGAGCTGCAATTGCATCACGCCTCTGATTCTGAGCCAGTAATGAGCCGTGAGTGAATCCATGCATAGAGCGTCCGGATCTACGGTTCCAAATGAGTTCGCAGTTACGACAGAAGACCAGGACACGTCAACGAATTTCACGTCAAAGGCACTTGACTCAAGACTCTTTAGCGCTTTCGGGGGATCCTTACCACCTCGTCAAAGTTTATCGATCTGAAATCCCAGAAGATGAACAAGCAGCTAGTCTGCACTACACGAAAAATGGCGGTCTGGACATGCGCTACAGCAGTTCCAAGGCCGCTGTCTCTTCTGGATATGGAGGTGGAGGAGGTTACGTCAGCTACGGAGGGGGAAGGAGTAGAACTTCCTCCTCTTCAGGTCTCCACTATACGAAAAGTGGAAATCTGGACATGCGTTATAACAGTTCCAAGGCTGCTGTGGCTTCTAATGGTGGAGGAGGAAGCAGCTACAGGGCGTCAGATCTCCATTATACCAAGAGTGGAGCACTTGACATGCGATATAACAGTTCCAAGGCTGTCATGGCTGAAGCAGTAGCTCCATCCGCTCCTGTGATGAACAGTAACTTGCACTACACGAAGAGTGGGAAGCTGGATATGCGCTATAAGAGCTCTCAGACAATCGCCCAGCAGCTTAAGCAGTCTACTACACCAGTTCCTCCCCCTGTTCCATCGAACAATCAGCAGTTTCACTTCACGAAGGACGGGAAGCTGGATATGCGCTACAAATCTTCACGTGAGGTGGCTGATAAGATGGCGAAAATGTTACTCAACGGTGATAGTTTTATCACTACGAAGCCTCCACAACGACTGGAAGGAGTTTCACGTGATGTACCAGTCACCAAGGCTGGCATCCCGGATCTGCGCACTACCAAAGGGAAGCAGTGGGTCCAGAGCCAAGCACAACGCTGGCATCCAGCTGATCCTTTGCCTGCTTGGGTGCCAAGTCTTAAGGATGGATCTCCCGACATGACAAAGGCTGTGTCGCGTCACTTTATTGGCGGATCACCAGCTCTACACCAACAGGACAAGAGAGACGAGTACTACGAGAACAAACGTCTACAGGATCGACTCTTTGAGAGACTATTGCAGAACCAGCGCCAAGTGACAGTGGAGATGGTCCCAGAGCCAGAACCAGTTCAAGCTACTTCACAGCTTCGTGCAGCTTTCGCGAATATTGATACCGAAGGAGACAATTTCATGCCCAAGAGCAGTGTCATTCAGCTCGACCTTGACAACAATCTGATGCTTGAGGAAGAAAAAATGCTGGGTCAAGGAGGATTCGGCTGTGTATACAAGGGCAAATGGGACGAGAAGCAAGTCGCTATCAAGAAGCTCCATGCTGACAAACTCACCAAAAAGGACCGGAAAATGTTCATCCGAGAGACGATCATCCTCGGTATGCTTGGTGACCACCCAAACATCGTTGAACTGTACGGATACACGCTCAACCCCGTCAGTCTTGTCATGGAGTACGTGTCGAACGGAAGTCTCAGCTACCTTCTCCACTACTGCGAAGACCCAAACGTGGAGGCCAAGATGACAGATGGACGCATAAAGCTCAACATCCTTCTCGGCATCGCGTACGGCATGGCACAATTGCACGAGTGCAATGTGACGCACGGTGACTTGAAGCCGCAGAACGTGCTGATCACCGACGATTTCCATGCCAAGATCGCCGACTTCGGACTTGCAACATTCCGAGCCAAAACGGCCAGCACCACGTCGTCACACATGCTCAGTGGTTCCAGTGGCGACGGAGATGAGGACGCCGACTTCGAAGGAATTGCTGGCGGTACGGCTGCCTATATGGCTCCGGAGCTGCTGAACTCCAGCGTGGTCGCCAACGAGAAGACGGACGTGTACTCGTTCGGTGTGTTGATGAACGAGGTTCTGCACGAGGAGGAACCGTATTCCCAGAACCTGCGGCAGTTTGTAGGCAAGGGTCCGTTTGCCGCTGTGCTATTCGCGAAGGATGGCAATCGGCCACAGATTCGTGACAAGAAGGTGACTCCAGAGCTGAGGTGGATCATTGAGCGCTGCTGGACCCAGAACCCTCGTGATCGTCCAACTTTCGACAAAATCTCCAAGCTGCTGTCGATCTGCACGATTCCCCACGCGTGCACGTAAGTTGAATAATGTGGGGTTGGCGATTTCTCATCGTCAAATTGGATGTTGCTGTCTTTGTGAGCAGCACGATGCATTATGAGTGTGTGAACTCGTTAAAGCGCCGCACAAAGGTCTCCTCGATCTTGTCCGTCGGCTTGACATGAACTGAAGCCGGTGAAGTGAAGAAGGCCCGAATAGGCCACTGCATAGATATAAAGAGAACAAAACAAGAAGATAAAAGAAAAAAAAAGAAAAAAAAAAGAAAAAGATCAGCTCAATGAGCTGGCAAAAAAACTCAAAGCTGTCAATAGTTTTGCAACATTTACTTTCGCTTTGAATCTTTCTCTTTTTCCTTCACGATCTCTTCAGAGGTTGATTCCGATGAAACTTGGCTAGTA
Source organism: Phytophthora meadii (assembly GCA_032432875.1). Lineage (NCBI taxonomy): Eukaryota > Oomycota > Peronosporomycetes > Peronosporales > Peronosporaceae > Phytophthora > Phytophthora meadii. Next base: position 77,571 of record JAUMGV010000069.1, on the reverse strand, counting down.
GTTGGCTGCCTCTTGAACTCATGGATCTTGTCCCATTCTGAGTCAGTACTGGAGTTACCGCTAACCTCCTTTTTGAGCTCATGTGGCTCCTGTTTGCAGTACTTAGCAGTGTCAGCCTGCTGTGAATCCGTTGATGCCGATCCTGGC